>JAUPFT010000003.1:12886691-13314191 GCA_036936625.1 Parnassius smintheus behrii
ATTCAGATAACGGTACGAACTACGTCGGTGCAAAACGTATTTTATCGGAACTACATGAGCTCTTAGCTAGCAAATATTATAATTCGGAGTTCGCTCACATTCTAGCCGAGAACCGCATTGAGTGGTCTCTGAACGTCCCAGCCGCGAGTCATTTTGGGGGCAATTGGGAGACTAATATCAAGAATCTAAAGAGTCATTTATACCGAGTAATAGGAGATCAGATTTTGTCCTTCGAAGAGCTAAGTACGGTGCTCGCTCAAATTGAATGCGTAATGAATAGTCGCCCACTTTGTCGTACGTTGTCTAGTGACCCCTCGGAACCGCTGGCTCTAACTCCAGCACATTTTTTGAATTTAACGCCTTTAAAGTATTTGCCAGCCGCAGGTATGGATGAGAACAGACTTAGCATTTCCGCACGCCACAAATTATTAGATCGGTTAGTGCAATCGTTTTGGAAGCGATGGAGGATGGAATACTTGCATACTTTGCAGTCTCGGCAAAAATGGAACACAGCAACTGAGCCTTTAGCTGTAGGAACTGTAGTTGTGCTCACCAAAGAGAATACGCCGCCTCTCCACTGGCCGTTAGGAATTGTCGAAGAGGTCTTTCCCGGTTCCGACGGAGTAGTTAGGATAGCTCGCGTTAAGACCACGGTTGGGTCTTACTTGCGTCCGGTTGTCCGTTTGTGCCCCCTGCCTCTTCCATAATTTAAATTAGCTTTCTAGATTAAATTGTAGTTGAATTTAAGTAATCTTAGCGTTAGTTAGTTATTTTGTTAGTTGATCTTAGCTCTAGTTGTATTAGTTAATTTTGAAGGAAATCCTTCAAGGGCGGGGGAGATGGTTGCGCGGAAAACACCATTGGATTATTATATTTGACGGTAGAGGTGCCAAGCCGCTTGTTCCTTTCCGACAAAACGATATCATTCATACCCTCCTCGATCCTCCATCGACACATCGGGGTGGTGGGGTGGGAGGGGCAAGAAGATGATTCTAGAATGTCACGTAATCATCGGGGCCGAGGACATATAAGGCACGCGCGACCGTTGCGCGGCCTCTTTCCTACCGCGCCAGTCATTGGAACAACAGCTCTTCTCCACTGCAGTCGTCGCTGAAACCACACCGCTAGTAGAAACCGCTTTAGCCTGGAAGCAGTCGAGCTCCAGGAGACCCGCCTCACATCGTGTGAGATATAGTCGCGCATCGCCTCTCTCCGGAGTGTTCCAGAAGAAGTTCCAGAAGTTGCAGCTATAGTGCTTAACAGGATAGAAGAAACCCCGGTGATTCAATTCCTTTAATTAGCTCCTGCCTTACATAGTTTAACCCGCTCCAATTTTGTTGTTCTCCTAATAAGGCAGGATTCCTTTTCAGCGATTTGGCACAATAATAGTTTAGTTTTAGGGAAGAGCGAGTGCATTATACCGCATGCTATAGTAGTCGCTTTTACGTAAGCGTAGAAGCAACCGCATATACAGTCCACTTTAGTTAATATCTCGCGTAATAGGTTTAAGGTTCGACCGGGGAACTAGACTTCGGCAGCCTTAAACACGTGGCTCCACCATATTATAATAAAATGATGGTCTTTAAAAGAAATTTATGTCACAACCAGGCCCTAAAGGTAGTCATCTGTGCAGGACAAGCTTATAGTGCACGAGTGCATATGCAAGCAAAGGTTTTCTTTCTCTGTCCTCACTCTCGTACTCCGGTAGGATAGCAATGCGACAAGACCGGAGAGTGATCAGGCGCAGGAATTATGGCTAAACGTGATATTCAAGGTTGAACACCGCCAAATTCCTAACTGCGGGCTGCTACTGAAAATATCTTGACTCAAAAATCCAATAACTTATAATAGCTTGACCCTTAATTTGAACCCAGGACGAACTCATGATCAGCAGCACATTAACGACGTTTGGAACAACGAGATAGCCATATTCATACCCTCCAAGGTAAGGAGTCATAGACACTAACATGAAGTACCAATCAGACTCGAAGATAATAGTCATAAATTTGTAGTTCTAAAATTTACATATATTATATACGTATTTCTATCATGGCTGGCGTAAATCAGGTCCTTGTGACAGGACGGAAACACAGAAATGATTACTTCAATTTCTTAATATACATTTAAATGTTAACATTATCGGGACTTCTAGTACATACATAAATCTATTATAAACCTAAGTGTTTATTTTACAAAGCAGCAGCAACAGCATTTTATAGCGATCTTTGTAAAATATGATCTCCAATCCAGAACGACTATATCAGTGTAGTCAATATGATTTGTATGATAATATGTAGTTTCAAACAAAACTAACATAGTTATTATGCGTCATTAATGTTATTAACTACAATAATAACCAATCATGGGCTCCTGGTTGGAAATAAAAATTACCAATATTATTTACGTATCAGCAAGTGACGCAGAAGCCCCAATTCTCACCTACTAAGGTGTTCTGCCCGAGAAGCGGCCAAGCAGTTTTGTCTTGAACGGAATTTCCCTTCGCCCCCCCCCCCCAAAATATCCAGGGCAGAACCTCCTGAGCACCCACGCTTAATAATAGAGTAGCTTGGTCGTGTATGCTTAACGAGAGATTCTCCATTATCAGGGTTGCTGGCACCCTCCTGGAGTTGTATCATTTGTGTAATAAATACCAACAGTGAGTCAACTCCTTTGTTATACCGCAAAATTCCTAGGCTGTCTCGACCTCTAGTCGCTAAAGATATGTTAGGGTTGTCTGAAAAACATTTCCTCAGATAATAAAATTATATTTTATCTGAATTTCACGTAATAATTTATTCTTCTATACAAAGATACAAACTAATTACAACTGTACAAAACTATTTGCGTCCCGTAGCTTCACCTGCTTCGTCGTGATGGAAAGGAAATGCTTGTGAAGGACCGCCCTCTACCTTATTTTAATTATCTACCTTATTTTAATATATTTAACCTATATCAACGTTATTTTACTATAATATCTTACCTGTATCTCAGATATTCCGCTTAAAATATTAGATAATGGATTGAACAGAACAAATAAAATAGGTTAAAATTATACTTTGGTTCTGTTTATTCAACGCACACCGCAACGCTTCATTACAGAAACAAATATGAACGATATTTATCATTGCATTTTTTTATTTGCCTTTCGTAAATTTTAATGGTATAATGAATTGTCTTTCTTACAAATAATCCAATTAAAAATCGTGATGAAAAGCAATTACATGATTGTAAGTATTCAATGTTACTTAAGGTGTTATACAATCTTTTCCAAATATTATAAATCCAATTAAATTATAAAAAATACCGAGTAATGTCGTCTTTAATTGATTTCGTTTCTTAGAGCTAGTCCAGATGAGGCGTTTTACGCGCGACTGAACTCGCGCACTTCAATTTATTTACACGCGCGTTCCTACGCCGGCAAAGATTTAGTTTTAAAATTATTTTGTTAACGAAGGCAAACTCCCTTGGCAAGATAAAATGATCCCATCAAAAAGAGCCAAGTTCAATATTATAATATATGCCCTGGTTGTTAATTTCAACGACAAAAGGAGTGAGATCTAAATGGATGCCAAGTTCAATGGTCAGTCCTGAAATGTATTTATAACATAAAATATCATATCTTCTTATAATTTAAGATAATAACATATTGTAGCCTAAGGTTTGATTTGGTTAGTTCTCATTTGTTTTATTTTTTATTTTTTTTATTTATTTATTTATTTAATTCCAAAACTCTTGTGGCTTGCAGAAAATCCAACACGCACACAAGGTTTAATTTTACATGCAAAAAATATTACAAAAAAATCATCCAATTATAACAAACGAATTAATAGGTATCACTTATGAATTAATAATTAAAAATAATAATCATAAATTAAACAAATATGCAATATTAGTGTTATAAAATATCTAAGCCTTTATCAGCGCGTGTTGAGAAATTAAAATATGAAAATAAAATATTCAAATATGAGTATAAGAAGAAAAAGGTCACAATCATACAATGTCAGGCTATGAAATATTTTGTCGTATTAATTTATAATGCAATGTCAATAAAAGCTAATTACAATATATGTCCATAATTAAAATTACATCTTAAATACAAAGTAATAAATAGTATATAGTCAAGCAAATTAAATTGTCGAATTATTAATTGTCTTATTATCGATAATTTTATTAAAAAGATTCAGCAGACGTGTCATACTGTCTGCAAATATGTCAATTTCATCGTGTTGAGTGAGTATGCCCCCTATTAATATCAATGCTCGATTTGTTGGTTGGTTTCCCCTCCCACCCCACCACCCCGATGTGTCGATAGGAGGGTATGAACGATATCGTTTTGGAAAGGAATAAACGACTTGGCACCTACCGTCCTAATATAAATAATACGAATGGTTTTTCCGCGCAACCAACAACAGTAATGGAGAATAGCTAAAATTGAGACAATAAGAGAGACGACAGATGTCTAGAGATATTTAGATGACATTGATAAACAAGATGAAGTTCTTGAACCTTACTATACTGAGAAAAAAGAAGGAAATAAGAAGGTTAGTGAAATTAATGAAATACAGGTCACTGATGACCAAGTAGATGTTTTGGCCCCAGAGCCAAATTTAGAGCAGTAGATGTTGAACTAGTTCTCGACTTGATCCCATATAATGCAAAAGGGAACAGAGCATTAAATATATTATTAAAGCTGCGCTGACAACCTGGTCAAACACTTCGTAAAAATAATAGATATTTGCACCTATTTCTTTAAAAGCATATTTTAACATGCTGTAATATAATGTAAATAGTATAATAAACACTTTAAAAACCAAGTCAGACTTGCTCATAATAGAGTTTTTGTGCAAACCGTCTTCGAGAAGGACGAAGACGAATACCAAAAAGAATTTATAGGGAGTATGATATCAGAAAATAAAGTTTCAATATTTGACAAAGAAACGGTTACAACTTCGCAACTTTAAAATAGATGCGCTTTTCGGGAGCGATGATACATGCATTTCAGAAAGTTTGTAATTACAAATTAAAGATAATAATCACAAAATATTAATAATGCCAGTAATGAAAATAAAAGGTTTTTTTCTTTATTAATTGGGCAGCGCAGCACTAAAATAAAACAAATGATCATATTGCTTGAAAAGGTCGATGAGGTAATCTTTGAAATACAAACTTTAATTGTTAATAATTAACAATTAAAGAGACCTATAATAATAGATTTTACTGGCTTAAGAAAAATAAAATGTTAATGGATTTAAGAAATAAGGCTATTGATATATAAATTAAGGTGAAAACCAAAGACTGCTTCATACCTTTTAAATACAACAGTAACTCTGTATTATGTAACAACTGCATCGAACATATATATAATACATATATAAGCAATGATCCTTTAACAAATATAAAGTTGGGATCAAAATTGTAGGTCTTTGAAAAGGCTAAATTAATTAAGATCTTTGAAATATATAAGATATGTTTAAGAGCAAATTATGTAGAGAAAATGGCTATGAACATAAAATTAAAATGAATGATGAAGAACTTACTAATTAGTTTACGACAGACGTAATTAATTATCACGGCTATATGTGTACTTAAATATAAATCAACTAGAACAGAAATCCTACATTAATATACATTTAACCAGTTACATGTAACCCGTTTATTTGTCTACGCTCTTAAACGTCTGACTACAATTGACTATTATTTTATTAACACAAACTGCAATGCGAACAGCTAAGCCTATCTTTTAGTTGATAAACTATCTTCGATTGTTCTCAAGAAATAGTGATTATTATGCGTCAAAGATTTTTTCAAACCATGTGACAACCTTAGTTTGCTGTTGTGTTAACCATAGAGATAAATTAATGAAATCTAAAGAGATAAAAATATTCTTGTTGTATCTAAGAATGCTTAAAAAGAAAGCTATCTTCCTAAAAGGCGATAAATCAAAATATTACCAAGGCACCAGCTAAAGAGTTGCTGAATATTATAAGCAACGACTTTAGTACAATTAAAAGTTTTAATTTTTTGTCTCAAATGTTAGTACAAATTTAGCAAGCGAAATAGTTCAAGACAAAGCCGAAAATTACCAGCGCAACTTCAATGTGCCGTATGTTGTCAATTCCTAATTTTTTATATTAAATTTTACCAAAGTCTAATTTGAATAAGGTGCATGCAAGGCGTACCTTTGCATGTTAAGGTCATTTCGATAAGATATTATCGATAATGTCAATCATTACAAAAGTAAAATAAGCACAATTTCAAGTATTTGTAATTATTGTTAATTCAATTGCTTTGCATTTAGATGATTAATATAATAACGAGTGATAATTTTGCCCATCCATTTAAGTACAAACTGTTTGTACCTGCTCTAAAACACGGCATGTCGACAAATAAACGGGTTACATGTAACTGGTTAAATGTATATTAATGTAGGATTTCTGTTCTAGTTGATTTATATTTAAGTACACATGTAGCCATAATAATTAATTACGTCTGTCGTACACTAATTATTCCATTAAAATCTGAAATTTTGCGAATACAAGCGAGCATTGTTTTGTTCACGAATGATGCTAGTTCAATACGGGCCAATAGCGTTTACGTGAATGGTTAAGCCTATATTTCTCGCTCTAGCATGTGCGTACACTACGATTTTTATCTTTTGCATAGCCAATCTATTGTAACATCAGTTGACACTAAATCTATGAGTAGATGTTGTATCTTCTTATGTTAGAGATTTTAACCAAATTGATATTTTCGATTTTAATCCATGTTTGTTGATTTTGTATATATTCAACGACTTATTAATCTTATTAATAGACAGCTGATTAAATTATATTGATGTTCTGCCAAAGCTGTTCTACATAAAGGTACTGGACACACAGGGAAAGTTATACATCGCTTAAGGATATTAGAGTCTAACCAAAACTGGTATGCAGTACAATAAAATGTATTGGCATAGGCACGTGTAAACCATTTTCAAGGTATCCATTTTATACATTTGCAGAGTAGTGAAGATTCTTGAATATATAAATTAACCTTTTAATACAGTTGCTCAAAAAGTGGCGTATTGCATGGACGTATAGCATTCGGGATGTGGTCCATTACATGCTCGAGCTTTTTTTAACCTTTTCTGAACTCGTGCGTTCTCTTTCCCAACTGTAAAAATAATGACTATAAAAAGAAAAAAACCCACCACGAAGTTTTTAGTAAAAAAAATCATAGAAGTTTTTACGATTCATGCAAATATTTCTAAAAAGAAGCTACTAATTTGTTTCAATATCAGATTTAATGATTTGATTCAATGAGTTAGGTTAGGTTTCATTTTATTTCATCTCATTATATTTCATTTTAATATTAAATTTCATTTTTATTTCATATCAATAAAAAAATTCTGCTGGAGATTGGCTGTATAGGCATAGTTGCCTTTGCTACCTAGAATGGGTTAAGAAAACAAAATAAAATCTCTGCTTTGTTCTTTTATGGTTGGCACCATTTTCCAAAAATTTTCTTAAAATATTATTTAAATTAACACCACCGGAACTCAGAATAATTGCACAAAATGCTTTGGAGAACATTTTACCGGAAAAATCAAAAAGTCGCCACATATATATACGACGAATTTATTGCTTGGAGAGAAGAGAAAAAAGCAAATAGTTTTTCAGAAAATGTTATGCTGGCATACTTCTCCGAACTCTCAGGAAAATTAAAACCTTCTACGTTATGGTCGAGGTTTTAGATGATAAAAATATGCTGAAAAATATGGAACAACGTGGATATAATTGAATACCCAAAACTAAATGCTTTCTTGTAAACGACAAACAGAGGGTTTTACAACTAAAATGTCGAAAATATTAACGTCGAATGACGTGGAAAGGTTTTTGAACGAAGCTTCCGATGATCGTTATTTAGCCACAAAGATAATTTATTAATAAATACTTATATTTTTCTTTAGTACTCAGTTTACGAAATCACAAAATACAGTCATTATATTATTTAAAAAAAATATTAATCAAAACCCTTTTTTTGTAGGTTGCGCTGATTTTTGGCGTTATTGTAGCTCGCCGCTGAAAGGATTTAGCCAATATTACTTTAAAAGATATTGAAGCCCATGGAAAAATGCTACTAATCAAGATTCCGAATACAAAAAATAAGATACCGAGAAGCTTTATTGTTGAAGGAGATTTTTATAGAATAGTGCAAAAATATATGAATCAGCGGCCCCAAAAAGCAAAAACCGACCGTTTGTTATGAATTTTCAAAAGGGAAATATACAGCTCAAGCAATCGGGGTAAACAAATTTGCCAAAATGCCAATGCCAAAAGAAATAGCTACGTTTTTTGGTCTGCCGGATGCTGAGTATTATACTAGGCACAGCTTCAGGAGGACCTCTGCTACATTATTGGCAGATTCAGGAGCCAATTTGATGTCCTTAAAGCGACTAGGAGGTTGGAAGTCAGACAAAGTTGCAGAAGGCTATGTTGCTGATTCATTAAATAACAAACTAGAAACTGGGAAAAAATCACACGATTCATTAATTTAATGTCCGGTGCGTCTCCTTCACATCACAACACTGAAGAGAACGTTCGTCCACCCACTTTCGTTGATAATGATAATTCATCAGATACACCTTTGACAAATATACATGAACAATCATACGAAATTAATAATAGTTTGTCTCAAACAGTAAATATGAAACCTAAAACTTCCCCAGTTAGTATAAAAACTGTACCAATTTCAATGTATATGTGAATTATAATTTTTTTATGAATTAAATGCTTAGTTTGTTGAGTTTATTGTGTTTTTATTATTTTATTAAATTGCTTCATTTTTTCGCAACTGAATTAAAAATTGCAACTTGTTCCAACTGTCAACCCTCACCTTCGACCGCGCCTCGAATCGGGTAGACATTTGTCGGAACTCTTTGCAGTGACAGGCTTTCCACACTCCTAATGATACATATTATTCTGATCTTATAACAAAGCGCATCAACATGTTTATACCAACTAAGTTTTTCATCAATATAGATTCATAGATATTTAGTTTGGGGCTTGGCAGAGAGTGAGACACAATTGCAATCAACGTCTTGCAATGAACACTGATGGGCCTTGATAGTTGTGTCTTTGCAATATTGAAGGTTAGTAAGTTTGATGATAAACAAATCACAACTTCTATTAAAGCCTTTTCTGCATAATGTTTGGCGCGAATCCAATCTACAATCCAAACCTCTAAGGACGTGTGGTCTGCATAGGTGAATATTATGTTAATTGTTTGTTTTGTTTTAAGTTATTAATGATGATAAATTATGACAATAAATAATTAGAATAAAACAATCAAATCTTTAAGCATAGTATAGAAATACAGAGGAGGCGTCAACGAATATAATTATTTGATAAAAGTAACTTACCTGTAAGTGTCCTTCGATCAAAATTATATGAAGTTAACGCTTGCTCTGTGTACAACCCTACCCTGCCCTTTTTTATTACCCACCCTTAGAGCTTGCTTGCATTTTAATTTTTTTCCTAATTTTAGTGGGTATGATGTTCATATAGCTTGGGATACCAGTAAACATCTTATTTTTTACCCGGAAGGCTAAAACTCCGTTGTATAGTATACAAATACAGAGTAGGTGTCAACTTCATATAATTTTGATCGAAAGACGCTTACAGGTAAGTTACCTTGATCAAATAATTATGGCTCCGATAAAAATAGCCAAACCTTCAAAAGGATACAATAAAAGCTTAATTTTCGATCTTCTTTCGAGTTTAAGTTATAATAACACGGAAATAGGTACATTTACCCTATATCAACTTCAATTACAGTGTTAGTATCCTACAATTCGCGCAATCTCAATATATATATATATATATATATATATATATATATATATATATATACATTTTAACAGTGGTAGAGTCACGCGGCAGCCTTTGCTGTTGCACGCATGGGCCAGCTCAAACCGGGGTGGTACTACGTTCTCACAGAAGACCAGCGTGAAGTAGAGGCTTTGCTTCTGCGTTTCGTCTGGTGAGTGCAGGTGGCCGAAGGCACCATCTCCCTCTCCACATCAATATGGTAGCGTTATTAAATACAGGACTACCACAGGAGGAAATCAGCACCGCTAGAAAATACCTCGCTGAGCATCCATGACCAAGCTACTCCACTCCTGAGCGTGGGTGCGAAACCGGCTTTGCTGTTTCTAATCGAGACGCAGGTGTCCTCTCCGGCGGATACTTCGTATCTCTCCTACCCGGGGTACAAATTAGAACACTCCTTAGTGCCCGGGCTGGAGTTTGCGTGTACGTCAGGGAGGGCATCTGTTTTCTACACCTCTGCAGCCTCAAAGGTACGGACCTGTCCATCTTATGGCTGCGCGTAGACAGCGACGAACATCCCCGCGTCTACGGGTACCTATACGGATCTACGGGTCCCATAGCGGTAATGCCAAAACAGACCGACTCATCGACTACGTCCAGACGACTACAGACTCCTTGCTACAACGGATCCCATCCGTAAAGATCATGATATTTGGTGATTTTTACGTCCACTACGCTGAATAGCTTGGTTTTCGTTTAACTGATCATGCGGGTAGATCTGCTTATGACTTTGCTTTGGTATATTACGGTCCGTCACAACTGGTTACCTCGCCTGCGCGGATCTCAGATGTGAAAGAACATTTACCTTCCCTGTTGGACCTTCTGCAGACCTCTCATCCGGTCGGAAATCAGGTCTCTCATCAGGTGTTTGATTTTTGATAAAGATTTAAAACCTCCTTTAAAACGTAACAAAATATAATTTGTAAAATAACTTCTCGTCATTAGCGGTAATAAAAACCCATAATAAAAAAGCACACACACACACACACACACACACACACACACACACACACACACACACACACACACACACACACACACACACACATACACATACACATACACACACACGCACGCACACGCACACACACACACACACACACACACACACACGCACACACACGCACACACACACCTACGCACACACGCACACATGCACACACACTCACACACACACAGGCGCATGCACGCACGCACGCACGCACGCACGCTCGCACGAACGCACGCACACACGCACACACACACACACTCACGTACGCACGCACGCACACACATAATGACATCCTCGTAGGAATACCTAGAATAGCTTCCTAGGACTCCAAAACGTTAAGATCTGAAATAAATTATGCCCGATTTTCGAAAATCATTGATTTTCATAGCGTGAAGTTAAAAACGTTAAATAATAAGATTTTAAAAGTTAAACATATGATATTGATATTTTCATTTATGACTTTCGAAAGTTACCCAACGTAGATAAATTACCATTTGGGAAAAATCATACATATAAAACAAAGGGATAAATTTAGCATAAAGTTGTTTAGATCAGAATGTAAGAAGATTGTTTGACCGCTATAAGATTTTATGTGGCTTTTCCATACACTGATTTATTTTGGGGTCGAAACCCAGTCGAGTAGGTCATGTTTAAAACATTGCGAATGTATAGTCTAGGGCTACTACTTCTATCTACTAAGAAAAGTTTGTCCAAAAAGCCAAATTGTTAATTTGTAAGTTGTTCTTAACGCTCGTGACGTATTTGTCTTAACCCATTCGCTGTCCCGTGTACTATTTATAGTCCATAGCTGTCGTCTCTACTACTGTCTCTGAAAATCGGATAGTGAAAGTGTTAAACTGCCTCGTTTTATATAAATTGCTTCAGATATAAGGACCATTACAAATGTTATAACTGACTGTGACTATGGCGCCCCGGGAATTCTAGAGTTAGTAGAATTCTTTTTAAATCATGACTTAAACTTAAGGTAATCAATAAACCACGTTTTTCAGAGCGTGAAACTTGTCAGTCTCGTCGCATCATTACCAGTAGTAAAATGGTATTACTAAAATGCTACTCGTTATGAAAAAATAATAGGTAATAAAATCTGTAAAAATAGTGTAATAGATTAAATAAAACTATTTTTTTGCGGATTATATCGCGTATATTAACTTATTTTATATTCCTGAATTTTCGAGCACTTTACATGCAGCACCCATGGTCACTGACGTATTCGATGTCCAAATATCATAGTTGATCACGGCTAACCCAGATAAAAATTTTAATTTTTGTTCTGATTTACGCAGTATGAACTTATAGTATTTTGAAGTCTTACAGTTGTGTGCTTGGATTGGGATTTCATTCTATTAATTATAGGATCCCAAGCAGATGTTAGCACCCAGCTATCTTCTCTATTGAAATAAATATTTTTTTTTATTTGACTTACCGGAGCGTCAATTCCTCACATCGGCTATCTATATGGAAAGAGAGACTATATCCACAATCAAGTTCGTACACTCCTGCATCTTGGAGATGGACATTACACTTCACACACACACACACACACACACACACACACACACACACACACACACACACACACACACATACACACACATACACACACATACACACACACACACACACACGCACGCACACACGTGCACACACACGCACACGCGTACACACACACACACACACACACACACACACACACACACACACACACACACACACCCACACACACACACACACACACACACACACACACACTTACACACACACACACACACACACACACACACACACGCACGCACGCGCACGCGCACACACACACACACACACACACACACACACGCACACGCACACGCACGCACGCGCACGCGCACCAGAATAATAGTTTGCATACGTTATTAGTTCATGAATAACCTCTTCTGTAATTCGGTAAATTTGTTCTTTTTACTTACATACTTTAACTTGAAAGTCCTTTCTTCGACTTACAGAAACACATCCGAAGCGTTCTTTTTAGACGTGTATGAAGCGGTTATAGGCTGAGGATACTGTGACATTCACTGCTAGCTTAACTTTTTAATTAAATCTACACATCGTTATTATATGTAATTCTATAGATAACAAAGGTTATGGCATAAAAATTACTGCAAAAAAAACTTAAGCAGATGTCATAAATAGTGTATGATGTAATCTTTGGTACAGAGATTGTTTTATGATTTTAAATAATAAGATAAATTTATGTGATTATTAATTAACAGTACATAAGGTTACACCAAATAAGTAAACAAAGAGAAGGACGTGAATTCTATTAAATAGTGTAGAAATAGGCGAGTACTCAACAAATTGAATTGTGACGGTGCAAAACCATACCACACAAAAAGCACTCAAGTAAATTAACATAAATAAAATTCTTCACGCTTAAAAACACATATTCGTATTTTATGATTTATTTTACAGCCCTTGTAACTTTAGATGTACAATTCTGCCTGAGTTTTTATTTAATTTATCACAATATCTGCTGACATATAAAACAGCTAGCGACGTTTTAAAATGATATTTATTAAATTCACGTTATTATTTAGCATTAGCTATTGACTTCCATAGGTTGAACACATGCGAAGAGTTTTCTAACAACACTATATAAATTCGATAAAGAGTGGGAGCGTAAGAAAATCTCCAATTAGCTCCGTGAGTTCCGCAAGAGACGACCATAGAAAATGTTATAAATATCTCATAGCATCTGAAATATATCCGTTCCATTCCGTTTATGCTAGATGTAAAGTACCTAGATTGGCTCCTAACAACAGCTTTAAAGGTTCAAGTCGTGTCGTACTATTTCAATAGATAAATCAGTCAGATGCTAGTTAAGAGGGCATATGCGTTTCGCGTCGAAAACTACATGTTTTATGGTTTTTCCAAAGGCAATATCGTAACGATGTGAGGAGATTATTTGCTGAAAATTAGGGCTTTAGAAAGTTGAAGTCTTTATTTAGTACATAGCAATGCAAAATCATAGATTTTAATGAAGGTTTTTAGGGCGAAGACAATCTCTTCACAGCGTTTTACGAAAATATGCATCAGAGTTATCTTTCAGATTGAATACAACCATTATTATAAGCTAAAATACTTTGTTTTAAGCGTTATTATAATGGAATATATAGTCTTTTTGTGTATAGCAAAACCTAAATTACGAAAATATTTCTATTTAATATTATAAAATAATATTATAAAATCACCAAAACTGTCTACTTCAATGTAATTTTTTCCATTTGTTTGGTTATAAACATATCTATTTTAATTATTTTATCCAAATACATGTAATGTTAAATATCCGAAAAAAATTTTAGCTCGTTTTATTTGGTCAATTATTTTATATAATTATTAAAATACTATAAATCATCATGCGCAGTCGCCGTTCGATTCAGTACGCTCCGGGTAATCCCAACGATAGGACGTATTACTTTTTCTCACCGACACCGCGCGATCGCGTTGATACACCGATAGGGCTATACTATAACTAGATACCTATAGCACCATCGAGCATTTTAAACGATTAAGACTTTTATAAGCTATATTTTTGATAGTAAGTAATTTTAAGGCGAGATATCGCGATAACTAATTATTCTTATTTTAGTTTATTCATGAATTATCTATTAAATATATTTTATTACCTCATCATCATCATCATCATTACAGCCTTTCACAAGTCCACTGCTGAACATAGGCCTCCTCCAAGTAATGCCACAAAGCACGGTCCTGAGCCACCTGCATCCATCGACTTCCTGCATGTCTTACCAGGTCGTCACTCCATCTAGTGGGGGGTCGCCCTACACTACGCCTACCGGTACGAGGCTGCCACTCGAGAACCTTTCTTCCCCATCGGTTATCGGTTCTTCGAGCTATATGGCCGGCCCATTGCCACTTCAGCTTACTAATCCGTTGGGCTATGTCGGTCACTCTGGTTTTACTGCGGATATCCTCATTTCTGAGTCTATCACGCAGAGAAACTCCGAGCATAGCCTATTTTATTACCTATTTTATATTAATTATAATTTCATATAAAAGTTATATTAATTCTATTTTATTACCTATTTTATATCGTTTGATTTATTAGTACAATAAAAATTCTTATAAAAATATGTTTTATTTCATAATTATGATTATTTCTATTCGTCTGATAGGCTTTGTATCCTTTTTTTCTAAGTGGACGCAATAAAGATTTTAAAATAAAATATATTTTTTATATAAAAAAAATTAACTGCAGATTAAAAAAACTCATTTTTATTGCGTATTTTATGTAAAATTTCACACAGTAAGCCACACAAACCCGCCGCTGCATGTTTGTGTATCTATCTTTATCTAATCTTAGCGACGATATTGTTTTCGCAACTTGTGTGAGATAGATATAATACGTTTATTCAAAATTGTTATTAGTTTCAAAGCTACGTCGTCGCGTTTGGATAGTGGTTACACTTTTTCGACGCGCGGTAATGTGGTTTGCTCCTGTGTTGTATAACTGAATGGCGTTGACCATCTGAGCTACCACGGCTCTCAATAAAGCACAAAAAGGCTACAAAGAAACCTATATTTTGTAGTCATTGTAGATGTGCGGATATGAAAACCAAATCCCCGATTATTTTTACCTTCCGTCCCGAAATTTTATTTGCTACACCTGGCAACACTAATCCCCGCCGACACTAATGAAATTGTTAGTTTGATGAATTATGTTTACATTGTGAAACAGAATAAAAGTTTACCAAATGATATATATTTTATGCAATTCATATTTTTCAATTAGAACATATATTATAATATACTCAATAGGGTGAAAATGTAAAGCCGACTTCAATCTACTAAAAGAATAAAACTATTTCCACATATTAGCCTCCGATTTCTAAACACTATAAGAGCCATTATATGGAAATTATTTTTTTATTATGTTTGTTCCAATAGTATCAAAGACAGGTATATAATCAAAGATCAAAGTGATTCGTGCAATTAAAGGCAACTATTATAGCCTTACGCTCGTCCTGACACGCACACAGAGATAACATTGTAGTGTGCGTCAATATTACGCCGTTCAAAAGCGATCACGTAGATTTTGATTTGGACATATTTGAATATGCGCTCTTAAGAATTATTTGTTAATTAGATAAAAATCAAATCATTCTTTAAGGATTTATTCTGCTTTTTGCCATTAATCGTTTATTGGTGGGAGAAATTACAATTGAAATTATAATGACCACTATTCCCTTCTAGGGAAGGGAATAGTGGACTAGGTCATTATCTAGGCATAAGCAAATTCAAAGTTTTTAAAGTGTTTTTCAATTAAACAAAACATCAAAATTAAATTAATGTAATCAAAATGAATCTTTTATTTAAATTAATATTTTATAACATTTTTTGAATTAATCTAAAGAAATCACAGACAGCGTTAACAAAAGATTTACTTACATAATAAGATAAATTACCGATGTTTCGTAATAAAACCTCTTATAGCTTAAAAACAGGGGGCCACAGACTTACGGTATTTCAATAAGTTTCACATTTTTCAGTTAACCCCCTATACCTGGGTAACATGAAATGGTGACTCTTTGGTTTAATCGACTGTCAATATAGAGACGCGCAGGTATTTAAGCTTTAAAAAATGAACAAAAATATGACAGCAATAAGTCTGCCACTTTGACATTTTAAAATATTGAATAAAAATTACCGAAAAATGGCAGTGGCACAGCGGTGGACTGCCACATATCCAGATGGTAAGGACGGCATCTTGAATTTTAACGCAATGTGTGTTCATGAAATTTACCGGCTGGGATTAATCTGAACAATTCCTTAGAGCACACCCCGTGGTAGATAATGCGAAGGGATGCAACATTTCTACGCAGCGCCAATGAACCGAGCCGACCAGAAAGAACTTGGTCGTCGAACTCGATGAATCGAACCGCTCTGCGCTGGATACGGTCAAGAAGAAGAAGGAGCTGGCAAAAGATCATGGGTCGAATCCACCGTTCTACTACTGTCGTGAACCACTTCAAACACGAGCATTTTAAGCTTGGCAGTAGTTGTTAAAGTGAATATTAGCAATGGTCACACATTGCTTTTTATTTAAAAAGGAAGTAAACATTGTGTCATAATTCTTACTTACTTACTTATTTTGGTATTCAGACACGCACAGTGCACACTGTACGGGCTCTGTGTATATTTTACACGAACTTTTTCAAGCTATTTTCGAACTATAACTTATTACTAAAAAAATACATACAAATTATTTGTTGCATACCTAATAAACACAAAGTGTGTTTATCAAATCTCAAAATTCATGTTTTTTATAATCTTACCCCCTTATGCATAAAAAAATTTAAACGCTTGATTAGTTAAATAGCGTTTTGTCTCATTCTGAAATTTGCGAGACATTTGTTGCTAGAAAGTGACAAAACACTATTTAACTAATCATTTGTTTAAAAATGTTTATGAATAATGAGGTTAATATATTAAGAATACATAAAGACTCAATATTAGCCTACTCATGGCTGTGAGTCGGTAGTACTTTCAGTATTTAACAAATTGATGTAAATGTTCTTGTGTAATTTAACATTATAATTGATTTTACCGTAATCCATTGGGCTACCCTGCCGATAGAAGTGGCTGACAATACCTTCGAAATTAAGGATTACGTTGGGTAATTTTACAGTCAAAATTCTATCTCGTTTTACAAAAACCATAAAATCAATTCTACTGTTGATGTTCAGTAGGTGATCCACTGGGTCAAGCTCTTTTAAGTTTGAGAATTCAACCTAATATTTTAAATTCGAAATCCAAATTGATTGACCTGGATGGATATACACTGGGAGGTTTTGGTTTTAAAATAGCAAATAGCAATAAATGTTAAATATTTATTTCCAGTAATTTATCTAGATAGAGGTAATTTAATACAAAATTTCAAGCGTATTTTTCCAGGAATAAAAACTCCACATGTGAATCTCTACACGTGCCCCGTTATTTTTCCATGGAACTAAACCTCTTATAAACTCATATTATTTTTCAGTTTTTAAATCACGTTGATAAATTGTACATAATATATATTTGGCCAAATTGGTCTCTAAAAAGCTTAGCGTACTCAGCAGAGAGGGACAGTATTTCATATCGGCACACCGCCTGCAACTTTACAAGGTGCAGGTTCGGCCTCACATAGAATACTGTTCCCATCTCTGGGCTGGAGCTCCCAAGTGCCAGCTACTTCCACTTGACCGCATCCAGTGCAAAGTAGCTCGACTCGTCTACAGCTGAGTGCTTTCCGATCAGCTCGATTCACTGGAGCCAAGAGATATTGCATCTCTTTGCATTTTCTTTTATATCTACCACTGGGAGTGCTCTGAAGAATTGTTCGGATTAATTCCAGCCGCCAAATTTCATGAACGCACTAAGCGGCAAACCTACCACACCATCTGGACCTGCGATTCCCCTGGTGTTGCAGTTTTTGATGGGCGGCGGTAGTCACTTAACATCAGGTGAACCGTATGCTCGTTTGCTCCCTCTCCTATACAAAAAGAAAACTTTTCTAGCGTTACATTTCCCACTTTCCTTACTTCCGTGCATAGTCTCGGAGACTCATTTAACATAATTTCAAACAATGAAGTGGACTTGTGCTTTGTTGTTGAGGCAAGGCATGGCATTGACGTAACAAACGCCCTGTCCCAGAGGAGTCGACGAGTTTGTGCTCCTTGGACATACATAAAACTGCAGGTAGGTTACCCCGTCACGGATCTCTACACGATGTTGTCCGAAGAACTCTTTTCTTTATGAATATCGACTTTTAGGCCCCTTGGGAGAGTGGTAAGATAACGTCACTCTTAATTAAATATGGTGGACACCCCAAGATGGCGAACATAATTTTATTTTCTTATGATTCACCATGGTATGGCTACTTCCTTCAATAAATGAATCATAACGACAACAAAACAATAAATAATAACGTTGTTTATTTAGGCAATTAACAGGCAAACGATCATGAAACAAAGACGCATTAAATAAAATGAACAGACTTAGAAATACGTCCAGCAAAAAAAGTAAAAAAATTATAGTATAAAAACATTTCTCACATATTTTTCCTGTTTATTTGATGACTATACTCAATCTAAATAGCAACACAATTACATTCAACCCAAGGGAACCCGAAGTGGGTTGTTAGTAAGTTATCTCTGAATAATATGTGATTTTTCAATTTAAATTAAGCAACATCGTAATGCTTTTATCTAGTTAATCTAGACAACAAATGCAACAATTTTGACTTTAAATTTACCATTTATCTCTATAAAAATTGTATTGAGATTTATTCTCGAGGAGCATTTAAACGCCTGATTAAATTCAATCTTGGACAAAGGAAAGAAAAATATGAGTAGGCTCATGAATAAGTTGAAGACATTGCTCGCACTCGCTCAAAAGCGTTTGCATAGCTTCTTCTTAATTTGCTCTGAAATAGGTAAAATACTCTTTTTATAGCTATTTGTATTTTCATAATATTACCTATTATGAAAATAAACAAATAATACTAATTTACCTGTTTCGATATCCGTTAAATGTGTGTATCAGGTAAAAATCTGTGTATCAGGTAAGTGTGCATATTTTATATTTTAAATTTTTAGAGACTTCTAATAATACTCACGATTTATCCAGCAACATTGTGAACAAATTTGAATACAATGCAACAGCAATAGTATCTAATCCTTCTACTACTACAGTATCAAACATTGTAAATAAAATAATAAGCCATGCTGATTTTTAAACCGTTGCGTTTATTTGATACCTATGTCACCTCCAAATGATGTCATATAGTGAAAAAAAGTGAAAAAATAAGCATAATATGTTTATTGTACTTATTTTTTTCAAGTTTATCAAATGTCTTATCTACGTGGTAGAACCATGCTGCAGCTATGTTAAACAAATAGGTGGGCTCGGATGGGAAAGTACAACGTTCTCACAGAAGTGTAAGTTACAGCCTGTACGTCTCATTGCAAGGCACAGGCTTCCTTACAATGCAGATAAGATTTTAGAGCAAGTAAATGACCACCTCGTTGCCCTAATGCGTGTTGGCGGACTTCACATGTCTTCAAAATATTTTTTCTTATTTCTCAGATATGAAATTTTCCTTCCAATGTTTTCCTTTACCGCCGAGCACGTGATAAACTAGCACTTAAAATTTGTACTGAACATTTCATAGGTTTCGGCCGGGATCGAACTGAGGTTGCTAGCGTACTGTGAAACTAACAGCGTGCGCTTCGTCCCTGAGCTACCACGGCTCTCACCAGAGTAAAATAGCAGCTTGATATCGTAAGTGTAAAGAACCGGATACCCTTTTTATTGTAATTGAGGTATTCCTTACCTTAGCCATCAGGGGTAACAACGCATCTGTATTTTCATTCTTATGCATATATGTAGATGTCTATGGGTCATAGTATCCATTTACCATCAGGTAGACTGTGTGCTTGTTTGATACCCTTTTTTATAAAAATGTCAATGTCTACGTTTTATTTATAAAATACTTTACTCGACTTTTACATTGATTCAAAGTAACCAATGCGTCGACATTGCTATGCTACAAAACACTGTCTTACTGAAGTTTACGAGGTTACTCTGTTTACAAAGTTATTCACGCTACGCACGAACGCTACATACATTATATAAAAAACGGCATAAAGATTTTTTATGCAATTATTTCAAATCAATTGTTTTCTCTTATTTATAGACAATGTACTCACCAAATTATAACAAAATATGCGGAAAAAATATATGAGTTTGGTTATTGTAATCGTAAACATTTAGACATGTTATCTTTCGATTCGAGTGTTGAGTTTGAATTGAACTATATTGAAGAACCGTTTCTAACGGGTTTGATCTACCCTATTCTTAATTTCCGGTATTACGGGTGTTTTACAGTATCCATAGTAATGGGGATGCCTGAGATATTTGACGTCCCAATGTCATTTAGCCCGCGCTATACTCAGTTTTTGAATAATAATTTTTCTTTCGATCTTCGCTGAACAAGCTTACAGTATCTTAAAGCCTTGCAGTGGTACGCTTAGGTTTAGATTTAATTTTAATAATTATCAGATCCCTAACAAATTCATCTAGCCATCTTCTCTAATGAAATTAAGACGTTTTTATTTACAATTTCAAAAGCATTTCGAACCGTTCTTAGTAAGACTCGATGTTCTTTTGCGACAATTTGTGGCTTAACAAATCTGATGTAATGGAATGAATGGAATGATCTTGAACAGGTTCACAGACTGCAGACTTCCTGAAGCGGCGGTGTTTCATGTCAACTATATGTTCCTTATTGCGGGTTTTTTTTTATAGAAGAGGGGGCAAACGAGCATGTGGCTCACCTGATGTTAAGTGACTACCGCCGCCCATGATCAACCGCAACACCAGGGGAATTGCAGGTGCGTTGCCGGTCCTTTAGGAAAGGAGTAAGCTCTTTTCTTAAAGGTCCCCAGGTCGTATCGGTCCGGAAAAATCGCCGGTGGTAAACTTTTCCACAGAGAGGTTGTACGCGGAAGAAAACTCCTTTTGAAATGTACAGTGGTGGACCGCCAAGCATCCAGATGGTGTGGATGGTATCGGGACGATTGCCGCGTAGTGCGTTCACGAAATTTGGCTGCTGGGATTAATCCAAACGATTCCTCAGAGCACTTTTCATGGTATATGCGAAAGAAAATGCAAAGAAATGCAACATCTGTTCGCAGTGCCAGTGAATCGAGCCGATCGGAAAGCACTCGGTCGTCGACGATTCGAGCCGCTCTGCGCTGGATGCGGTCCGGTGGAAGGAGCTGGTACTGGGGAGCCCCAGCCCAGAGATAGGAACAGTATTCCATGCCATCCATCCTTGTAAAGTTGCAGGCGGTGTGCCGGCATGATATACTGTCCCGCTCTGCTGAGCACGCCAAGCTTTTTAGAGGCCAATTTGGCCTTCTCTTCCGAGTGACCACGAAACTGCACGTCACTCGATATGTCGACGCCGAGGATTCCAATACTGGCTGTAGCAACAAGGGGAGTTCTTTGAAACTGAGGAGATACGACAAAGGGGTTCTTTTTAGCGGTTAACGCGCAAACTTGTGTCTTCTGGGGGTTAAACTGGACTAGATTTAGTAATCCCCAATCCGAGACTCTGTTCAGCAAAGACTCGACTTCTGACACAAGTTTGTCCCGATACTTGGAGACATTTTCCCGAGAAATATTGGCTCGGCCGGTGTAAAGACCATCACCAGTGCTGTCATCTGCATAGCAATGTATGTTACGGGTTTGCAACATATCATTGATATGCAGAAGAAGCAGCGTTGGCGATAGCACGCAGCCTTGTGGAATACCAGCATTAATAGGCTTACAATCGGAGCTTGCACCGTCTACAACGACCTTGATGCTCCGATCTGCAAGAAAGCTGGTGATCTAATCGCACAATTTCTCGGGAAGCCCATAGGAAGGGATCTTCGAAAGAAGCGCTTTGTGCCAAACTCCATCCGATCCGATCCGAAGGCCTTCGCAATGTCCAAACTAACGGCCAATGCCTCCCCCTTGGACTCTACTGCCTCCGCCCATCTGTGAGTTAGGTAGACCAAAAGATCACCAGCTGATCAACCACGGCGAAAAACTTATTGGCGGTCACTGATCAGCTGGTGATCCTCAAGGTACCTCATGAGCTGGCGGTTTACAATGGACTCCATTGTTTTGGAGAACAAGGAGGTGATGGCGATAGGCCGGTAGTTGGACGGGTCTGAGCGGTGGCCTTTTTTAGGGATCGGGTGGACGAAAGCCGTCTTCCATGAATTTGGGACTACGCCTAGGGAGTAGGAGTACCGGAAAAGATTGTTTTTATCGATCTTGTTGTTTTTACTATGCTTGTCATACGTAAGATAGACCAAGGGCTGTTTGAATAATCCATAATGTTTTCGACTTGTTACACAACATCATGTATAAATATCTTTTAAATTTTCCAGTTGTTGGTGACTTAATTACAAATCATAAAATACAGAATGCGTAAAACGGTTATCTTCATCAACACGCGATTTAATAATGTCGGTTACAACAAATTTTCAGGTCATTAAAAAATTAATCTACACGTAACTGCTTGTTTTGATAGATTATGATGTTAATGTGATTTCATCATTTAATCATTTTGAATTACACTTTTTGAAATTACATTGGTATTTTATTAACATCACTTATAATATAGGATACGAGAATCATATTTTACGTGGTAGAGCCATGCTGCAACTATATTATGGCTATAGGAAGAATACGTCGTCTTAACTAGGGTAGGACCACAATGTTGTTGTGTTTACTATGGTGAGTGTAGCGAAGCGTAGACCCTTTTAACTGGAAGCGAGATTAATTTGATTCTTAATTTAGGATAAATGTAGATGTCTATGAGCCACAGCAAACATTTACCACCAGGTGGTGTTCTCGTTTGTCACTTTTATTCTATAAGAATACACGTTTGTATAAACGTGTAAAATAAATTTAACATGACTTGTTGCCATGTATAAATGTTCTTTAACATTTTATACCAATTTATAAATGTGTTTTTTTACCCGTCAGAACAACAACAAAACAAAAAAAATGTGCAACGAACACCATAAAATCGGTTATATTTAAATTTTTTATTATCTGATTACTGGAGCGTCAATCAAAGAAAAGTATGTAGGCAACAGACTAATGTATTAAACATAAGCTAACCTCCCTGCCACCTTAACAATAATCACCTAGTAACTAACCTATATATCCCATCCAACTACAGATAGGTATCGATATCCTTCTTCCTTATTTGGTCAAAATCTTCATAGCAAATCTTGCATATATTCCATATATTCCAGAACGATTAACAATTTTCCAAGTTTAATTTATACCTAAGGCTGGTGGAAAGGACTACGCTTTATCAAAGACCTCTCTTTTTAAGACTGGTAAATTAAAAAAGTGACTTTCAATAAGTATTTTTATAATCTACATTGAATAAAAAAGTTTCTATTTCTATTTCTATTTTTATTACTCTGGAAAAGGTTATAGATAGATATATAAAGGACGTAGCTAAGCTACGAGGCCTACACATTTAAACCAGCATGCTTGCCGCAGAGGCAAATCTACGGAAACAGTCGTGATCAGTATAATTGACAGGATTGAAAAAGCACTGGAAGATAAAGAAATAGCCATTTGTGCCTTTCTAGATATTGAGGGTACCTTCGATAGTTGCCTCGCATAATTGCTGATAGGGGATTCGACATTTAAAAATGTTGACCCCAAAACCATCAGGTGGGTTAAGTCGATGCCCTCAAACAGAAATGCAAAAATAGCGCTGTTTCAAACTCCGATTGAGGTTGCAATTACAAGAGGCTGCAAGGAGGTGTTTTATCACCCCTTTTTGATCTTTTGCGGTTGACCAGCTATTGTACAAGATGGTAGACCTTCGCATTGATACTCTAGGTTATGCTGATGATCTTGTGATCATTGCGAGGGGCTTTTGTCAAAGTACTGTATCGTTAATCATACAAATTGCCCCAAACCCCATAAATAAGTGGTGTAGGGTTTTATCGTTTAACAGTTTATCAGTTAATGCTGATGAAACTGTTATAATAACCAAAATGAGACGATTGGACAAATTGGTTACACTAAAACTCTTACAAAAAAAGTACTATTATCCAATGAAGCTTAGTTCTCATCTTAGCAACGTATGCTTTGGGGCAAAAATTGCTTTAGGTACGTGCAGCCGTCTGGTCGGGAACTAATGAAGCTTACGTCCCAGTATGGTCATATAGCTGTGCAGCAGCATAGCGAGGCCAATTCTCACCTACACCTTAACTGTCTGGTGCAACAAAGCCAACGAAAAGGCGACTGCGGACAAACTGTGGTGATGCGTTCATAACCTTGAGCGGCTCTTAGTGCAGTCATATGTCTTATGCCCCTTGATCTTTATCTATACAAAGAAAACGAGGGCTATTTTGTACGGTATTAACGGCCAGAGTGGTTTGATCATGCTTTCCTACAGATTGAGATCAATGCTCGACTCATTGAAATAATACTAGTTTTTACGCAATTTATCGCGTATATTTAACTTTTTTAACTTTTTAATACCCGACGTTTCGAACGTTTTACAGCACTCATGGTCACGGTCGGGACTGAGATGTTCAACGTCCATATGTCATAGTTAACTGCGGTTACCATAGATTAAAATTTAACTTTTGTTCCGATCTATGCATCAATTCTCGACTCAATTAAGGAAACTCCGATCTTACGCATGCTCTCAGATAATAATATATACTATAGGGAAACTACTCTCAAGAGAAGGCTGGCTCAATAAATGGCTAGGTTATCCGTGAGGTTGTTAGCCTTATATGGTGTACCGATTGTACCAATGGGTCAAAAATAGGCTTCGAATTAGGGTTTGGAATTTGTGGGGAACGTCCCTAATCAAACTTAGTACGAATTGGAGTAGATTCACATCTATCTCCCATGCAGAAATTTTTTCCATACTTCGGTGTTCGGAAATCAATCTGCAAAAACACTAGGTTAATTATATAATTTATATATACATTGATAGTCAAGCGGCACTGCTAGCTTTGAAGTCTAACTTAGTGAACACGAAGCGTGAACGTCTAAAAACGCCCTGGAATGTAACAACAGGGTCGTCTTTACATGGGCTCTGTGTCACTCAGGTGGTATTGTAGGCCATGAACTTGCCGAAAAATTCGCACGGAGGGGTTTAAAGAGTAGACAATTTGGACCCGAGCTATTTTGTTTAATCTCATAAAACCTAGCCCGATTAACACTTGAAACTCTTTATCACAATAAATCACTAAAGATCTGGTTTGACACAACAGGTTTAATACATTCTTAAACCTTAACCCGGAATTTTTATCTTAAATTCACTTCAAAAGCTCGGGGATGAAGTTAAAATAAATTACGCATTCTGGCAAGAGCCCTAACTGGACATTGTTGCCTTAAAAAGCGCATGTCTATCCTGAGACTAAGCAACTCAGGGATGAGCCGGTTCAATTTCCTAACGAATGAAACGCCTCTGCGCATCTTAACAGATTGCGCACCCTTAATGCGCAAACGTAACACTCATCTACTAAACTATGTACTCCCCCCAGAAGAAGTGAAATTGCACACAGCTAAGCAACTCCTTCTATTCATTGAAGACACAGAGCTTAGCAGTGAACTATAACCGTAGCAGCAGTCGTGAATTCGCTTCAAAAGCCCTGGGATTAAATAAAATTAAATTGCGCATTCTAGCAAGAGTCCTAACTAGAGACTGTTGTCTTAAAAAGCACATGTCGATCCTGAGATTAAGCAACTCAAGGATGTACTGGTTTTGTTCACTAATGGAAAAAAACACATCTGCACATCCTGACTAACCGCGGACTCTTAATGCGCAAATGTAACGCTCATTTGGGAAACCGTGTAATTCGCCCAGAAGAAGTGAAACTGCTCACAGCTAAGCAACTCCTTTTATTCAGTAAAGAGATAGGGCTGATCAGAGAACTGTAGCAACGATCACAATAGTTCTTTTACGTCACAGTGATATTGGTTTCTTTTCCTAGATCTGCACAGCTGCTCGCACATAATTAAAAAAAAATATAAGTAGCCGCAAAAGTTTTAAAGACACCTTATTTAGATCTATAACTTCAAATTTTATAACTCCCCCTACTGTTCATACTATAAAGTTAAAATTTAAAAGATATCAGAAAAGTTATAAAAAATAACGTAAAAGTAGTATCGGTAAATTGATGACAAAATGCAGTGCAACGACTTTTTGCATCCCGTTTAATTGAAAACTAGAATTATTACCTTCTACGTCATTATACATTTATGAATCAGTAATTAAAATGTTTATTATCTTATATTTCAGATCATAAAACTGAGTTTTAATGAATTTTTTTACCGAAGCTAAGCGTACAATACTCTTGGTGAGTTTTAAAATTTACTATAGGTACTTTAATATTTGATCAATTCTAAAGAAAAAAAAGCATGCATGATCCTGATATTCATTCTTAGATAACCTTGAATTTATGAACTCTAAAATTAAATTTACTTTGGAGTAAGAGGCAAACAATTCCTTAGCTTTCCTCGATGTTTTAGTCATTTGAAATCCTATTGACACCATCAGTCATATTATGAACGGAAAAAGACCCATAGTAAACGATATTAAAACGGTAAATCTTGCCACCATACTTAACAGTAAGCTATCGGGAAAAGTCTTTGTTTCAGAGAACACAAGAAATCTGTGACAGTAAACACCTCACCGCTGATTTCGAGCACTTTAAGTAAGTTTTGCACGACAACAAGCTTCGGATTCCGCGCCTCCGTCATAGTGACCGAGTGAAAACGGCCACAGATGAGCGTGTGTACCACCATATTTGAGCAAAGTCATAGACACATCATTAACTACATCTTGAAGCGTGCTTCCATATGAATATACTACAGGCCGCCGAACTATCACTACTACTATCTGTCAATTGTAGTATAAGATGCAGGGTTGCAAGCTGGATTGTGAATGTAGTCTCTCTTAAGTGGGACAAACAAAAAGATCCATAAAACCGTGGGAAAGAACATATTACTGATATTATGCACCGACACTTCAGGAAATCTGCAGAATGTCAAAATGTTCAGGACCGTCCCCGTCGTTACATCAATTTTGATAGATCATAAATACTCGCAAAAGATCGCCAATGTCTACCAAGTATGATTCGCGATGCTATCGAAATTGAAAACAAAGCCAAATTTCAATAGAAAAGTTGGCTTGGTTGAGATACCGTCTACTTAGGATCACATAATTACTAAAATTCAATATAAACCTAAGCATACTACTGCAAGACTTCAAGATACAGTAAGTTCGTTCTTTATTGATCGGACCAAAATTCAATAATGATAAATTGAAGGTAGCCTTCATTAACTATGAAGTTAGGACGTCAAACACCTCGGTACCCCCGTTGCCCTGAGTGCTTTTGAGTGCCCAAAACGTCGAGATGTAAAAAAGTTAAACGAGGTAAAATCCGTAAAATTTTATTTTATTCCATAATTTATTTACTTTCAATTCTTAGTAGTAAGATTTTCTAACAATGTTTTTCTTTAACACTTAAACTTTGATTTTTCCCGTATTATTCGGGCACTCATTTTCTGAGCTACTACGCCACTCCTTTTGTATTTGTTATTACTAATATACTTATAAACTATAGGCTCTCGATTATCGAAAACCTGTCATTCTACTGATTACGAGTTTTTTTTTAAATTATGCTAGGTGTAAAATATTTATCAGGTATCAAAAAAGATTAACTAGGTATCAAAGCCTGTAAAAAAATCCAAAATTTAACTGCTGAACATAAGCCTCCTACATAGATTGACACTTACGGGGAATATTTGCTATAGTTGCGATGCCTGGCGACAGGTTGACCGTTTTTATTATTATGAAACCGTTATCAGGAAAATTCTGTTGCCCATCTCCGGGTTTAAACCACTTGCATCGCCTTATGACACACACAAGATGATGTGGATAGTGGATATTTTTACAGCGCCACAACATGGTTACATAATGTAACCATATAAGTTTTCATTCTTTATATTTAAGAACTGGTAACTGGTAAATAATGGCGCCATCTCTTAAATACAAAATAACTTTTATTCGATTTATCACCAATAATCTATTATTACTACATATGTAGAATATTTTTGTGGATCGTTCTGTTCCCAAATATAAGGAAAAAAAAACTCACTGAACTCCTATGTGTAATATGCATAAATTATTTTTCGGAACGAAGCATATAGAAAGCAATTGGGTTTTGATAAAAATAGTGTTGGACTATATAATAGTATCCTCGCTTTTCCATTGTCGGATAAAGCTAGGAAACTTTATAAACTTGTATTACTAGGTATTAAGAATAGGTGATCTTTTGTTTACGTTTAATTTATCATTATCTGATTATGTGTTTGGTTGTGTACCTATGAGGGTGACTTGATCTAGTAGATCTAACCCTCTATAATAAATAAAGATTAAAAAATTTTTTTTTGATTTTCATTACCTACATAAACAAAAAATTGTTGTATTTTGACGAACTTCAAATATGTTTGAAATCTTTATTTTAATTTTTTATGCGGGTTTCCTTGCGATGTTCTCAGTCATCGTTAAGGGTGTTTATCGCAAAAATTCGTTTAAAACGAAACATTTAGCAACGACAAAAATACTACTTGCAGTAACGGATCTAAAGTTGAAAGACTGAAAACTTCTGTTCAAGGCTTTGTGACTCATAATCGTCAAAAGTATCATTTATTATCATCGTCAAGAGCACGTAAAAGTTTACTGCAAGACTCGGGTATATTCCACTCTAGAGTGAATTTGCTGTAACTGTCACAGTTGAAAGGTAGATTGATAAACACAATACAAGACGTTTCGCACGCTCTCGCACCTTTGAAGTTCTTACCCGTAGCCTGTCTGCATAATTTAGGTCTGGCTTTAGGTAAAACCACACCGTACGACGTAACAGATATAGATATACCACCAGATATGAAAAGGGGCGATGAAATCGTTTATGCGATTACTAAACGGCAAACGAATTATGGTTCCCTTTTTATCATTAATGAGACTAATTGGTTGCGCCAAAATGCATATTTTGTAGACTATATTAGTTGGTAGTATTTCTTCCCCCTTCACCTCCGCATCTTTCCTGTACGACCACACCAATAAGAGGCTAGATTAGTGGCGTCATTTCGCACGCCCAATTGGACGCGCTGGTCGAAAAGTGAAATGTCAAAAAACACGCCTCCAGCCGTCGAGAGTCGTCGACGTAGCGCCGCGGCTTCGACTAGTAGAGTGAGTCACGCCACAGAACAACTTAATAGTGACCGCTTTGCATAGTGTAATTTATCGTCATATAACGGCCGCCAGAAGATCAGCGCTCAAGTAAGTGCATCTCCTTTCCTTCCTAGCAAAAGCTGTTCTCATTTGTTGCTGCTCCTTCCTTACAACAGCTCATGCTCCTACCCTTGCCGACTAGATAAGGTGAATTAGGTCCTAGCAAGTACTCCAAACCAGCCAGGTGCCATATTGTTCTGTTCATTTCTACCATATTGTTTGATTATAGGGAATCATGCATATACAGTCCACATATAGTTAATCTCGCATAATTGATTTTTTCCCGTCCTGGGAGTTGAACCCGGGACCTTAGCTTTACCATTTTCTAGTTCCTTCGAGCAGGATTCGAAGGGGAAGCCTGTGGCCGCACCATTTTCTGGTTCTTTTGGGCCGGATTTAAAATTAGCACTCTAACGCCCCACCACTAATTGTTAACCTCTTCTTTACTTTTCTTTTTTTCATTTTTTTTCTCTGGTGTATAAGTAAATTCACTTGATCGGTTATATGATGATATCACTGCTCAGATTTGTTTGGGAGGATCTATTAGCGTGGCGTTACTTAAATTTAAGATAAAATTAGAAACAAATTAATTTTATAAATTTTTCTATTTCTCAAAAATTTCCAAGTTTTTCGTATAAAATACTACGCAGAGCACTCTTGGTATTGCTCTCTATCTGTATGTGAAGTTTCATTACTATTAGTTCAGCCATTCCGAAGATTAAACCTGGATGGAAAAAGAGCCGGACAGACGGACAGAAAAACAGCTTGATAAATGACAATTATTACAATATTAAAATAAATCAAATCACTGGTATTATATACTATATTTACTAATTTTTTTATATGACAACTAAGCAAAAAACATTAATATTATGCACAGTAAAAATAAATTACCTGGGAACTGATGATTCCATTTAAAGCTGAAAGTAGGACGAACGGTTAGCTTTATCGTTGTAGAAACTGTTTGTTGTGACAAACTTTCAGCACGCAAGCTTTATAACATTGATTCTTTGTAATATAATCTGTATTAATCGCAAAATTTTGAGTGCAAATAACATAAACTATGTGGCAATATTGAAATGTTTTTAAAGTATATAATTTTTTCTACTCTAAATAATTTTAGGACATAATTATGTAAGAATTTTTGGCCACACGCTTTAGGGTAGCAAACTATACACTAAGCAGTTACCAAATGCTATATAGTATTTAAATTACACAAATTATATGCGTGTTTTTGTGTAGCATATCTGTAACTAAGATAAGCATAGTAGAAATAGAACACCAGTTGGACTTGGGCTATGTCAATAGTTCGAAAAACTGACACCAGATGATGACAAAATATTCCCGAGTGGGAGTTTTTTACTGTCAAGCGAAATTAAAGATAGCTCTCCCTAACACAAAGACTACCGAAATGTTAAGATGTGCAGAATGTTAATGGGTGTAAGTGGCTCAGGATATGATTTGTTGTAGTTTTTGGGAAATACTTTTTATAATATAATATAATATATTCAGCAATGGATTTTTGACGGAATGGAACGATAATGATATTGATCAAAAGCAAAAATTATATATATATATATATATATATATATATATATATATATCGTATATCGTGTGGCGTGTGGCGTGTTGCCTAATATATAGGCACTGACATCCGAATACCGAGTAATTCCTCAATAAAACTGTTCAATTTAGAGCCTGCGTACTTTTGTGCAGCACAAGTGTGTGTCATTACTATGTGACATTAGATAAAATTAAATTTCCGTTATTTTCTGATGTCTTATTAAATACGTATCGGATATATTTTAAAAGTTTTAAAATAATTAGGTTCTACTACTGTACGTATTGCTACGAGCTTGAGGTTTGTGACAATAAAAACTGCCGATTGAATTACCAAAATTTACACTTCAGTTCACTTTACACCAATGAAAACTTAAAACACTAATAATCAATCACACTGATTCACTTTATTTCGCTCCGAAGCTTCGCTTGTTTCGCCAAATTCAATACTGCCCCGATAGCGGGTTGCGGCGGCTTGTTTTTGCCTTTTACACCGAAACATCCAGAATATTCCAGTAAATGCGGGTACCGAACGACCAGACGCAGAAAGTTCGAGTGGGAGGCTTCTATAAAGCTTAATTCTTCTGTTCAATACTAGATGGCGCTGTTGGTCGAAAGATCAAGATTGACATTTTCTAGGAAGCCCTCCTTGCTTTGGTCCCCGACACTAGATGGCGCTAGTGCCAGGTACCTGACGTCAACTTAGGGGCGCAACACTGCCCCCTCCTAATACATGCTCGTCTGCTCGTCTCGAGTATTATCGGCCCCATTATAACGCGCCAGGCGATCCAAATGGACGATCTTAGGAGTCCCTCTTGCGCCTTTCTGTATCCGGTAGATTACATCGTTGATCCTGGTCACAATCCGGTACGGGCTTTGCTGCGGACTGGATTGTGCAACCACACTAGTGAACCTTCGTCGAACCCTTTGTTGTTCATTTTGCGGTCGTATCGGGTTTTCATCTTTTCAGACATTTGCTGGCCCGATTGTCTGACTTGCTCAAAAATGTCATTCATTTTGTTCCGCAAGTCATTTGCATAATCAGTTATACTGCGTGGGGCATCAGGTGGTATCCGGGTGATCACGTCTGCAGGCAGCCGTAATTCTCTTCCAAAGTTTGCGAAAGCTGGTGTCACGGATGTACACAACACTGATGTACACACAACAGCACTTCGATATGACAACAAAAACGGTTGTACGTGCTTGTCCCAATCTCGTTGCCGATTGTATACAACTTTTGCTAGGTACCTCTCCAACGTCTGATTTTATCGTTCTGACATTCCATCAGATTGCGGGTGATAAGAAGTCGTTCTTGTTTTATGAGTACCCATAACTCGGCAAGTTTCCTGGAATATTTGAGACTCAAAATTCTTTCCTTGATCGCTGTGAATCTCTAAAGGTACTCCAAAACGACAGAAGACTTCATGAACTAGTTTATCTACAACTGTTGAAGCTTCTTGATTTGGAATGGCGAAGACTTCTGGCCACTTAGTGAAGTAGTCCATCACAACCATGAAATAATTGTTACCGCTTTGACTCTCCGGAAACGGCCCCGCCACGTCAATGGCTATTTTCTCGCATGGTGCACCAACATTGTACAACTTCAATGCACCTCTACTACGAGTTTGAGGTCCCTTTACAGCCGCACAACTTGTAAATTTGCGACACAAGTCCTCGACATGGTTTCGAAAGTGGACCCAGTAAAATCGTTCTCGGATCTTCAGTAGAGTTCGTTTAACTCCCAGATGGCCTCCTGAACAATCATTATGGTACAGCTGTGGAACATCCGGTACTCTAGCTTTAGAGACGATCATTTGCAAATGACAGCTGCCTGCCCGAACAGAACTCCATCCTGAAGCAGCAAGCTGTCCCATTAGGCTCAATAGCTTTTAGTGGTCGAACTCATCGCTGAGACGTCGCTCCACTTGGGCTTGGGAGCACTGGCCTTTATCTATTTACTATGGCTTGATGTTCGGATCTTCCTGCTTTGCATGTAGTAAGCTGTCCTTCCACTCGTTGCTGAAGTAGTCTATCCTGAGCATCCTCACGGATGCCACTTCCTTACTCTCTTGCCTAGTACAGTACTTGCAATCTTCAAGACAAGGTCTCCTTGACAATGCATCTGCGATGTTATGCGATTTTCCGCTACGGTGTTCATCACAAAGCCATATTACCGCTGCTGGGTGGTGCTGTTAGCCACACAACCCTCTTGAGATCGATCACCTTCCCTTTTTACAGATCGCTTAGGGCAGCTGGATCGAAGATGGCCCCTTTCCCCACAGTAATTTTTATTGTGGTCGCGAACCGTAACTGCTGCAACCACGCTAACGTGTGGGGAACGATGATCCTTCCACCGCCAGGTGGTGCCGTTAGCTGCACTTCCCTCTCGAGATCGATCAACTTCCCTTTCTACAGTTTGCTTAGGGCAGCTGGATCGAAGATGGCCCCTTTCCCCCACAGCCATAGCACCTAGGGATGTATCCATTATTGCGGTCGCGAACTGTAGCTGCTGCAACCTCCCTGACACGATGGAAACGATGATCTTGCCATCTTCCACCTCCAGTTTATGGATCAAGGCGTCCTTAAGCGTCACGTGGTGCCCGAGCCTCACAGCAGCTCTGGCTTCAAGATTACGGATGCCGTCCATGAATGTCTGCACCACGTTCCCTTCAATCAGCGCAGGTACAGACCGGTATGCTTTTCGCACCAGCTTCTCCACCTCTAAATCCCACTGCTGCAGGGTTTTGTTGATGCGTTGCACGCGATATTTAAGCTGCGCACGAAAGACGTGTTCCAGGTGAGCGTCACGATATCTCGCCTCCAATGCCTCAAGGAGTTGCTCATAAGTCTCTTCCTCACCGAGAGCTTCCAGAACTGTTAAGGCCTGGTCGCGCAGGCCTAGTGTGAGAGCAGTTATGGAAAGACTTTTATTCCAGCCGTTCGCCTTCATAACAGCCTTGAACTGGATTTTGTAGGCTGACCAGGAAGAAGTTCCGTCGAACGGTGGCACTTTGAACCCACGTAGCGAAGGCGTAGTAGCTACTACTGGAGCTGTAGTTCCATCCCCCAGTTTGAGGTTGTCCAGCGTATTCTTCATGTCAGCCATCACGTAATCAACCCGATTGTTCACTTGGTCGATTTGGGTTTTAGCCTCCTTTATTTGGGTTTCAGCTTCCGACAGGTGGTTGTCATGTTGAGCAACCCTATTTTTCACCTCCCTTATCTGTTTTCCGAAGTTAGCGTGAATGAATTTCACGAGGAGCACGAGGAGCTTCCTGTCGGCGGGCCTGTTCCTCCTATCGGCGGGCCCGTTCCTCCTGTGGGCGGGCCTGTTCCTGCAGCATCACCATCAGAGTACCTAAGTCAGGTGTTGGAGCTGCTGATGGGCCAGCTTCCGTGGCTGGCACTTGGCCCTATGACGTCTGCGGCGTTGCACCACCAAATCGTCTCTGGTCCGTCTCTTGCTGGCGTTGACTTCGAGTACGGACACCCTCCATCTCGTCCTTAGGTAAAATCGGCATGATTTTATCCCACTTCTGACACCAATTGTTACGAGCTTGAGGTTCGTGATAGTAAAAACTGCCAATTGTATTACCAAAATTTACACTTTAATTCACTTTACACCAATTAAAACTTAAAACACTAATAATTAATCACACTGATTTACTTTATTTCGCTCCGAAGCTTCGCTTGTCTCGCCAAATTCAATACTGCAACGATCGCGTATTGCAGCGCCTTTAAATACACCTTTTCACCGAAAAACCCAGAATATTCAAGTAAATACACGCGTCAACCAACCAGGCGCGGAAAGTTCGAGTGTATGGCTTCTAGAAAGCTTAGTTCTTCAATTCGATACCAGTTGGTGCTATTGGTTGAAAGATTAGTCATGACATTTTCTGGAAAGCTCTCTTCGCTCTGTTACCTGACACTAGATGGCGCTAGTGCCAGGTACCAGACGTCAACTTAGGCGCGCGACAGTATTTTATTAGCTTCATTACATATCATCACAGACAGAGGAAATAATACAGGATATGGGCAGCACCATCTTCTTCCTGATAAGAACTCAAAATAATAAAAACAATCCGCCCGCCATTGAGCTATTAGGTACTGCGTACCAGAGGCGATACTGCTACTGATTAAGCTGTGCCATTCAATTGCGGCGTTAGCGCCGCACTTTACTCAGTTACTCGCTAGGCGCTAGTGAGTAGACACGTGTTGATTAATTTTGAAAAATTGAATTATATTTAAAAAAATTCTTGATTAATTATGCCTCGGTGTGTTTTTAGATATTGCTCAAATAATTCAAGTAATGTTAGCAAATACCAAGAATAACTTTTTATCGATTAATAAGATACTTAATCAATAAAAAAGTATTATAGCTTAATAATAAAACAAATTGTTCCTAAGACGCCATCTCGTGTCAAGGAATATAGATTATGAAATTAAGTTGTTCAGATGCTAGCTACATTTCTGTGGGTACTTAGGTATAGGACGAATATATTACTATGCACATTTTTTTTGTAGAAATTTATCATGATTCATTAATAATCGTAATCTCCCAAACGCTGTCCAGCCGAGTTGAATCCGTCGATCGACTTTTGGTCGAAGATGGACCTACGATTTATAAAAAGTTATTTTACCTAATTATATTAATATACATCGCCAAATTACGTCCCTTGGCAAAACCTACGTGACTTGGCACAAATTAGTCACATAATCTTGGCACGTATTTCACAGCGGAAGACTAAAAATAAGATTTAAAATATATTTAAACTATATATGTAGTTAGAAACAACCGTGTTGAAATTATTTTAAGTTTAAAGTTTACTAAAATAAATGCAAGGTTCATGTATTTATAAAACGGAATCAAGAACTTTTAGAATTAAAGGTAAAATCCGACGAAAACTAATTCAATATAAATTGGAGCGAAATCCCAACTGTGTCGGTATTGATAGGTTCAGTCCAATTCCTTGTTTATATTTTATACAATTTGTTGGTTACGCCGTTTATGTTAAAAGCTCTTTTAAAAAATACTTTCGCTTTTCCGATTGTATAATTCTCATTCATCGTATGAATAGTGCGTATAAATAGAAATTGATTACAACTGTGCTATTCATCATATCAAAAAGTATAATGAAATAAATGATATTAATAAGCAAATATTTCTTGATAATGAACCAAGTTTTATAATCATTTGCTGTGCTAAACAAAGACTAGTTTAATGATTCAATAAGAAGAATAAAAGCAAATACATGTTTTATGGTTTACAGGAGTTTTATGTTTTCATAGTACCTTAATGCACATCAAGCTTTTGTAACATTTGGTTGCAAACAAACTTCATACACTCATCGTCGTTTCCACGTAATCCGCGATGTACTAACGTCGACGTGGATTTTCTAAATGTGACGTCAATCTAAAGGAAATATGTGTGCCGTTTCCTAGATGCTCGTGTTAAATTTTACTTGTTTTTATTAGCGCACAAAGGATTAGTCAGTCAAAAAACTGGCCAATAATAAAATCATCGTACATTGTTTAAAGATTTTTTTGTGGTCTATGAAAGTTAACGGCTACGACTAAAAAGTAAACCTGAGAAGAAAATTTAACAAAATTTTAATAATTTTATTATTTTAATATAAATTTTATTCGAGTCTTGGTATTTCAGTGACTTGGTAATATTTTTATATTTAAAAGGTTATTACTTACAATATGATGTGTAATAAGAGCATACATTTTCCTAACGTGTGACATTTTCACAAATCATAGTTTTATGATTATAATGAGTTAATATAACTAATATTTGATTATAACTAATATATGATTATAACTAATATATAAGTTAATATACCTGTCATTCAATAATACGTAGTAAAGCCACGCTGCAGTTATATTAGTAGTATAATTGTAGCACGAGTGGTTAGGCTCGACCGGGGAAGGACCACGCTCTCACAGAATACCAGCGTCAAATAGTAGCTTAATGCTACTGTGATTCGTGTGGTGAGTGTAGAGAACCGGAGACCCTTTTACTGGAAACGAGGCATTCCATCTTAGTTCTCACTGGTGACAACGCATCTGCTGATAGATGTAGATGTCTATGGACCACAGCAACCACTTACCATCAGGTGGACTGTGCTCGTTTGTCACCACATCCTATAAAAAAAATTCAAAACAAAACTGTTACCAAACTAAAATAAACATTTTTAAAATATATTTCATCTATTATCATAAGTACTAACTCCTACTCTTCTTAATTCCAGTTTCTCCTTAGCCCAAAGGTTGTCGGGTAGAGATCGCTCTTTAGCGATAAGACCGCCTTATTGTACATACGTATATATTAAGTTTCTTCTGTAATGTATTTATTCGTTGTATATGTGTGGTGTACAATAAAGTATATACTACTACTACTACTACTACTAATTGCTTGAATTTATATCGCTGCATCATCATTAAGTTTCATCAAAACCCTCTAATAATTTGTGTGTTTTGCAAAACTTAGATTTGGCAGGTGTTACAACTTTGGACCTAATATGCAACCTGAATGCACACACATAAATATGTACTGACGTACGCATACATACACAATAATGTGATAATTGTAATTTTTAATAATTAACATCGCATTTATAATTTAATACCCTTTTAATTTAATACTTTTTTATAAAAAAGTAGATTTATATAGTTAGTATAGTAACAAATTGATACTCAAAAAAGCCATTTTAATATTTTTTGCAAAACGTACCACATTTGTATATTTACTAAAATCTTTAACTGTACATAAATAATTAGAGTCTGAATTTTAGCAGATTACTTATTTTATTAATCATAACGGATCGTCATCATAATTACAGTCACCGCCGAGGTCTCTCCATAGTATGCCTTACGGTCGCATATTTGCTATAGTTGCCACGCTTGGAAAGCAGCATAACCACCGTAATTTTTTCATTACTTTGAATTTCTTACACTTACGCAAAAACACGGCAAATATATTTGACATTTATAGATTTTATCCAATACTAGAAATTTGCCCCGACTATGCACGGGTGATTTAGTGATTTCTGAATGTCGATAACAGCGCCACCTACCGAGTCCAATAGAGATTTTGAACCATCCAGAGACCGACTCAAATACACACAAAAAAAAATCATCAAAATAGTGTGAGCCGTTTTCGAGCTCAAGCGAGACTAACGGATAGCAATTATTTTTATACTGGTAGACTATTTTTACCGTCCGGAAAAAAATAGGGTGTAACAGGTGAAACGAGTAAAAGAATATGGCACTGATATTTTACAAAAAATTGAATTAAATAAATAAATCAATTAAAAGACTACACATTTAAATGAAAAATGTGACAGGTGACAACTATGTTTATTTTGCCTAAATATTTTAATAAAAATAACTATACATTTTAATTGCAAAATTTTAGTGCACAAATGAAACATTTATTGTTGTCATAAATTTAAATAGTATAACAGTGGTTTATATAATATCTGATATTAACTACGAGACATAAAACTATTTCAAGATTGTGACATATGCCAAATGTAACAAAACAATTCGCAACAAAGGATTACTGAAATATATATTTGATTGACTGATGAAGAGGTATCGTATCCCAAAGCCATCTATGCAAACAAGGCTATAGTTTATATAAAAACAAAAGTGACAAGCAGGCTCTGGTCTCTTAAAATATTTATTTTAAGCCAGTTTAATCTCCTGACTACTTAGACCTACATATAAGAGTTTTTCGAGATATTTTTCATATTTGCGCATGGGGATTTTGTTGTTGTTCCCACCACAGTGCCTGTTCAGTATTTTAAAAGTTCTAGTCCGCGTGTGATAACTTCAAGACACGGTTGCTAAGGCCGCCATCGTTTATTCTAGTAACGCCATACGTCCCTGGATCTCTTCCACTGCAGCGTCCAATTGCGGGACCGTCCCGTGACGCAACTACGTAACGACGCATGCGTCTTGTTACCAAAACAAGCAGCGGTCATATTTTGACTTTGACTTTTTTATATTTTCAGTGTAATTTTTAAGTTATTTTACTGTGTTTTTTTTATTTGTTTTAAGTTATTTTTTTGTGATTATGTTTAACTGTTGTGAATGCAGTCCGTGACCCAATCTAGTGATGGCATGCGAACGCGACCCTTGTATGTACACAGTGCAACATGTCATTCAAATCTTTAAAAGGCCTCAACATACAAACTACAAAAACACACAGGAAATGTATTAGCCAAAACAGTTCACCTTCAGATATACACCCCATTATTCCAAGTACGCATACTTTTGTAGCCAACTTTCCAACACCTTTCCACACATATCTTAGCCATTTGAAAAATAGTATACCGACAGTTAAAAGAATCCCTCGAGGAGCTCGAATAACCATTGCTACACATATGTTACATAAGCAATTGTACTCAAGACTGGCAGAACCTATTTTTATTTTCATACAGCACACTACATATAACAAAAACTGATTTTTTTTTGAATTTATCCTTGACACTAAAGATTTAAAAATAACTGTGCTCAGCTCCTCACCTTCTCCCGCACCTCTAATCAAACATGATACCCCTCGTAATCGCAACAAACAGATCGAAAACAAAATCTGTGACGGAGATCTCAAAGGTGCCACTCGCCTTTTGTTCTCCAACGACGTGATATCACCGGATACCCCTGATACTCTTCAGGCCTTATGGACAAAACATCCTCCAGCTCCAGTAAACCCATATTTTCTCGACCGACCTACGGTAGGGCAAGCGTGCCTTCAAATTCAAAACAAAGATTTTATGGATGCCATTTTATCTTTTAAACCTGGTTCGGCTGCAGGTTTGGATAGAATCTCACCCCAATATTTGAAAAAGTTAACATCGCATTCTGTGGGTGATGCAGGTGAGCAACTCGTAAATTCGATCACTAAATTAATCAACTTTATGTATTCCGTTAACAAGCACTGGTTGCGGCATCACTGGGAACACGCACCAGTGCGTGTTGCCAGTGATGACATATGGAACTGTGACGTGGTCCTTCACTGCTGGCCGTATGAGGACGCTCAAAGTCGCTCAGCAAGCTATGGAGAGGGCTATGCTCGGAGTTTCTCTGCATGATAAACTTAGAAATGAGGATATCCGCAGTAGAACCAGAGTGACCGACATAGCCCAACAGATTAGTAAGCTGAAGTGGCGATGGGCCGGCCATATAGCTCGAAGAACCGACAACCGTTGGGGAAAAATGTTCTCGAGTGGCAGCCCCGTACCGGTAGACGGTCCTCGGAAGTAGGTTGTCAACAAGGTGATCCCTTGGACCAGCTATTTTTAGTTTGGCTATAAATCCGATTATCAAAAACTTAAATTCTAAATTCAATATTTGGTATTTGGATGACGGAACTTTAGGAGGTGATATGGATACTATGTTTTCTGACTTTTTTTCCATTCAAAAATAAATTTGAAGCCATTGGTTTGGAGCTTAAATTTAGCAAATGCGAACTTTTTATAAATAACTGCAACTTAAATTTAAATGACGTAAAACACAAATTTAATATTTTGGCACCAAATACTAAAATAGTTAACAGTGATTCCCTATACCTTTTAGGTTCTCCAATTTTTAATGAATCTTGTCTGATCATATTAATAATTCAATTGCTAAATTTCAAAATTCTGCTGACCGTCTCCACGAAATTAGTCCACATTATGCACTCTGCATTTTAAAATTCTGTCTTTTAGTTCCAAAATTTACATATGTGCTCCGTTGCTGCTCCTTTTGGAATCATCCAGACCTCTTGACACAAGTAGACAACTTAATCAAAATTAACTTAGAATCGATTCTTAATATACACCTGAACAAGCAATCTTGGACCCAATCCCTAGCCATGCGTTATGGTGGTTTAGAGATTCGCAAAATTTCCAGTGTCTCTTTACCAGCCTTCCGATCTTCTGTCCATAGTTCGGCAAATCTCATTAGTAAAATTTTAAGAGCCCTTCAAACTTTGAGATTGCTGGCCTGAAAGAAGCTAGAAACGCTTTCTTAATTGCATGTCCTGGTCAAAATTTTCGATTTCCTCTAAATTCACAGAGGAGCTGGGTCGATATAAACTGAAAATTGACTTATGACAATCTTTTGCGCTTTAGTACAGGTTCGGCGCGTCCTAGACCGTGGGTATGCATGAGGCTGGCTACTGGCTTCACACGTACCCTTCTTCAAATATAGGAACATTTCTTGAGCCTGACACGCTCCGAATCGCAACCTGTCTACGGCTTGGGGTTCCGGTCTGCGCCCCTCATAAATGCCCGTGTGGCAGTGACGTTGATAAGCTAGGACATCACGGGCTATCATGCCAAAAAAGTGCAGGTCGCTTCTCGAGACATGCAGCACTTAATGAAATCATACGCCGGTCTCTTGCCACCGTCAACGTGCCAAGTCTACTTGAGCCGTCTGGTATTGCAAGAGACGATGGCAAAAGACCGGACTGTATTAGTTTGATTCCATGAAAGATGGGCCGGGTGCTGGTATGGGATGCAACCTGTTCAGACACGCTAGCCCCTTCCCATCTACATGGAACCAACAACAGAGCTGGTGCGGCTTGTGAAGCGGCTGAAAAAGCTAAAGTATGCAAATACAGGGGTCTAGGCTCCGAATATATTTTTGTCCTTTTCGGTGCCGAGACCCTTGGACCGTGGGGTCCTAGCACTATAAGCCTTTTTAAGGAAATAGCAAAAAGGTTAATAGACGTTACAGGGGACCGAAGAGCTGGCAGCTACCTCGGACAAAGAATTAGTCTAGCTATTCAACGGGGAAACGCTGCCAGTATCTTCGGTACTTTGCCTAAAAGGCCTTTATAATTAATATATTTTAGTTATCATAATATATATTTTAAGGCTTTTAGTATTAGAATTTGGAATGTTGTTTATATTATGTTATGTAATATTAAATGCGAATATACATATCAATCAATTAAAATATATTGGAAATTCAAATCATATTCACCCTACTTTACGACTACCGCCGCCCATGAACAACCGCAACACCAGAGGAATTGCAGGTGGGTTGCCAGCCTTATATGTAGGAGTAAGCTTTTTCCTTGACGGTCTCCAGGTCGTATCGGTTCGGAAATATTGCCGGTGGTAATAAATAATAATATTATATATTTAAAACTATTCCACAGAGACGTCGAACTCGGAAGAAAACACCTAGTGAAACGTATAGTGGTGAGTTCACCACCAACTTGTTTCAAGAGCCGTATAAATAATGATGTGTGTATCGTTAAAATAAAATTAAAAAAGTCTGTGCGAACACAAGCGGTGAAAATGAACTCTTCAGAATGTGAGACCGAGATAATAGGAAACACTGTATACTGTATTCCATATTATTCTCTCGCAAGCTCAATCCTATAAATTTATATATAAAAAGAGGCCTATGCCCAATAACGGGACGTACATAAGATAAATATAATGTTACATTTATATTGTGTATGCCTCGTTGGTCTAGTAGTCATAAGCGAGACTGCTGATTATATGGATCCGCGTTCAAAGTCCGGGTTGGGCAAAAACTACTCATTGGGTTTTTCAGAGTCAGGAAGTTGGCTATATTTTACTACTTCGAAATGCACTTAAATTCGTCGGTCCTGCACTTAATCTTTCTCTCCGGCCGTGGCCATCGGAGTAGGATGGTAAGGTAAAAATAGCGTGCATCTCTGCTTGCGTGTTTACGCGAGCACTAAAAACCTGTCATGCACAGGTGGACTGACCTGACATACGTTAAAACTGGCCGCAGTGATGAAATTTTGTAAAATATTGAGGTTTTGATTGTTTAGGCGATAGGCTATCTACCTACCAATTCTTTCAAAATTTTCGTAAAAATCAATATTTTTTGAACACGTACATAGTTCAAATAGTTCCCTATTCATTGGACCTCTGCTTACCTCTCGGGGATTGCAGGCGTAACACTATCTAATTTAAAAAAATGTGACTATAAATATAATTAGAACCGTTGTGTACGAAAATAATATAAAACAATAAACAGAGTATTCAGGTTAATTTGCGTCTTTCGTTATTTCTTATAAAAGTTTATCAATTCCGACAAAGTTTGCCATTACTTCCCGTTCCGCTATTACATAAGCACTTTCTTTCATTAGCCGAGAGATTCAGTCGCGCGAATAATAAAGTTAGATACGCTTTCCTGGGCTCTCGAGTGTATAGGTATTTAATTATTCTGAACTGTTAATTGAATAACGAATATTTTTCTTTTCATGTCATCACCTCTTTTTCTGTCCGTCTGTATGATAATTAGTAATTTCTGTCCACAATGAAAGAGACTCTTGTACACCAGTGGACTGTTAAATACGGATTTATGAAAAAGATAAAGTTTACGATAAAACATTTTACATTTTAGTGGAAATTACATAACTCTTCATATTATAATGGGTTGACTGGTAGAGAAAGCCTCAAGGCATTAAGTCCGCCCTTTGTATTCTTTTGTTTAAGGATGCAATAAAGAATAAAATAAATAAATAAATTATTTCCTTATTTACTATTTTTTAAAAAAAATTATATATATTTTAAAAGGATACAAACGCAAGAGTTTTGGTTAATAATTTCTTGGATCTTAAATGCGTTTTACCTGAATTGACTGTTTCTGACAATATGTTTATCTGGGTAGTTAGTTTAGTTAGTATACGAAGCTGAAGTTACGAACGGATAGTCCTACGGATGATCAGTGACTACTGAATCTCAAGGACACCTTTAACAAACTTAAAAGAAAACAGACTGCAAATGCTTGTTACCACTGAATATTAAGATGGAGTTCCCTTAGAGCCTGTAGCTATACTGTCTCTCCATACGTATTTAATGGGAATACAGCAGTTCATGTCCTGCTACTTGGCAGTAGAAAGCGTTTAGACGGCGTTTCTTTCTCAGACAGGTTCCACGGCAGAAAAAGAATCTTGCCACCTAGTAAGAAGTAGTCGTACAAATTTACATCCACGGCGTTACCGAGGCATTATAATATATTTATAAGTGATATAAGAAAGGAAAATTAAATCAACGTTGTAAATGTTTAATATTATTAATATTGTTACGAGCTTAGGGTTCGTGACAATATTAATAATATTAAACAGCCTTTTCCACCTGCTGATCTTTCAATCGGTGGGCCTGTTCCTCCTGTCCGCGCTGCAGCTTCTCTTCCAACCCACGGACCTGTTCATCCTGTCGGCGGGCCTATTCCTCCTGCCGCTCTTTCAACCAACGAGCCTGTTCCTCCAGTCTGCGAGCCAGCTCCTGCAGCGTCACCAATAGAGCACCTAAGTCAGGTGCTGCAGATGTAGAAGCTACTAACGAGTCGGCCTCTATGGCCGGCGGCTGGCCTTCCGACCTCTGTGGCGTTGCATCACCTAATCATCCCTAGTCCGTCTCGTGCTGGCGTTGACTTTAGGTAAAATCGGCACCCTCTGCGTCGTCCTTAGGTAAAATCGGCATGATTTTACCCCATTTCTGACACCAATTGTTACTAGCTTATGGTTCGTGACAATAAAAACTGCCGATTGAATTACCAAAATTGGCACTTTAAATACCGCACACCAATTAAAACTTAAAACAGACTAGTAATTAAGCACACTGATCACTTTAGTTCACTTTATTTCGCTCCAAAACTTCTTTTGTATCGCCAATTCAATACTGCACCGGTCGCGTCCCATACTAGCCTTATATTGGACCTTTTCTAGTGAAAACATCTACATAGAATCTTCGTGTAGAATGTCGAAAGATCTAGCAAAGAATTTTCTAGATGGCTCTCCTAGTTCTGCATTTCCCTACTAGATGGTGCTAGTGAAGTATCTAGAAAGATCTTGACGCTTCTATTTATGCTATTCGATTAGATGGCGCTGATTATAACTCGCCATGCATCAAGTATCAACTATGGCGCGCAACACTATTATAAGAAAATTGTTTCCATTTTTTTTATTATATTTTCTTCATTCCTAAATAGTTCTGTATTTATTTTATGTAGGTAACTGATTTCTATTCTAATAAGAGCGATAAATGGGCAAGCATGGTCATTTGCTGCCCTTGGTTGGTTGCACGAGGTTGACCTACTCTACATTGCATTTTGGCTGCAACATGAAAGGGTTAGCTCCATACAATACGCACTTACAGAAAGTGAGCGTAATACGGAAATGCATCATTAATTGTTAAAGTTACTTACCTGTAAGTGTCCTTTGGTTAAAATTATGTAAAGTTGACGCGTCTTCTGTAAATTCTATAAATGTATTCTATAAACTCATGAATTGTCGGACCAAATTACATGAATTATTACATGAATTATTTTATTACTTTTGGTCAATGAATAAATATTTTATTATTATTATTATTATTATTTTAACCTTCTGGGGGAAAAAAAGATTATTTCTGTTATAAAACCAATCTATAACAGCTCCTACTGGCAACACTATACGCCTCATGTCATTGTGAATTTATATTGTACGAGTACTTTAGAATTAGGAAACCGCTGCAGCTGAGGTGGAGTCATGAAGGAAGAGGAGTGTTAGTATGGCGATGCGCCGCTCAATTTATTCTCCGCGACTCTGACGGGGCCACATCATTGATTCGGTGGTTGTGGGGCTGCGGGGGGAGAGAAGGTTTGTATTGCGAAGTACCGCTCTCCCGAACCGAACGCCAAACCTAGGTTGGCTGCGGAACTATAAACCAGATCCACCGCTGGGATCAGAAAGGCTAGTGCTTCTGAGTGCTCGTGTTTCCTGGCCACATGGCCTTTACGCATCGGATACGGGGGGGGGGGATAGGTATAGTTGGAGGCCATGGAAGAAAGTGCGCTATGTGTTCTCGTACCATACCTGAGAAGGAGATGGGGGAGTAGTAGTTTTCTACCGAAATGGAGCCGCCATCGAACGGTCGGCGCCGATGGGGCCGCAGATGTGTGCCAAAGCGTTCCCGTGACCCTGGCAACATGTGACGAAGGTGGGATACCATGGTGTTTTATTCGGTGCGAGCCAGACTACGTAAGGTGGGTATGCGTAGGTATTTACCCATGTTAAGAAAAGGGTTGTACACAGGGGATGCTACAGACATATTGTTTTTACAGATAATGGCTTTATTTTTAATTTTATGCTCTATATAGACATAAATACCTTCCAGACAATACAACCGCAACAAGGTAAGTTTTGATGTAATGGATGAACTCTCCTGAAAGATTTTGCAAAAATTGTTTAGTAGGGTAAGAATATTAAATGGCTAGATTGTAAAGTAAGTCACACAATACGCAGATACGATATGACTAAATCTGTATCTGAGAAAATATGTTACAATATCGTTTTCTATGAAATTTACGAGGTTAATTCATGTCATCCATATATTATTATTATCACACATACTTTCTCTCTCTATCTTTCTCTCTCTCTCGTTCACTCTCTTCCTCTCTATCTCTATCTTTCTCTCCATCAAAATATGTGTTTTCATAATTTGACTATAGCATTCAGTATTATATACAATATCAAACTCCAATTTTGTGGAGTTCCATATGTATATATATATATATATATATATATATATATATATATATATATATATATATATATATACCTATGTATTTATTAATGATACGCGAAATTAAGAATACGGTGCATTTAATACTTTATTAGTGATAAAATAATCTCTGAATCCTGGTATTTACTACAATTTAGGTTTATACGTGATAGAGCCGTGCTGTAGCTATAGTTGTGGTACGAATGGGTAAACTCGAGCGTAAAAGGACCGTGCTCTCACAGAAAGCTAGCGTAAAATAGCAACCTAATGCTGCTTCGTAAATTATGAGTACAGAACCGGAGACCATTTTTTATGGAAAGTAGACATTTTAGTCCTCAGGGGTGATAACGCATCTTAATTTTAATTGTTATCAAGGATATAATATGTAAGTTTTATCATACCGTCATAGAATCCTGGTAGTTTATTCTTCGAAGCTTCACGTATAGCAGGGTGCAGTGCAACTTGTGTTGATAAAGTTTTACAGATATTATTTGTATATCCCTATAAAGTGTGCTAGCAGTGAAAAGTCCAGGATTCTTAAAATTTATTACAGAAATTTGAAGCTAATTTCTTGCTTTTTACTTGCCAAAATCGTGATTTTGTTGCTCGATTCAGTATCAAGAAAATGGAATTAACCTTAACATTAAGATAGCATTAAAAACTTTAAACTAACTATATCTATCAGGTCAATAGTGAATAATACATTAAATTTTAGTTAAACGCGTTCTATCAGAGGCCATTAGCTCTTCTGCCCTTATTGTTTATCGACGATAGATGTAGATGGACTATAAGTATCCATCATCTTCCACTTCTACACTTGTTCCTTCTTTCTTCTTCTTTTTCCATAAGGTTGAATTCGTGCTTCTTTGTCACCATTGTTCTATAAAAAAAAACATACACGTTATACATGTATACATATTTATATTAAATACATATATTAGTTACTATGTATAATATTTGCACTGCTTGTATTCATACACTATCTAATAAATAATAATAGTTACGAATTGACCCGATATTCACCCATTTGTTCAATTCAGTCACGTACTTCTCTTTAATATTCAGGTTCCATGCTTAGTCGCAAGTGTCGTTTATTTTCTTTTTGCTACTTTTGCAACTTGTGATCAAAATATGTACATAAAACTGTCATAAATCATTTATGTTTTTATTTTTTATTTTGCTCGCTAAACTTTTACATAAAGGAGTGAAATTATTAGTGTTACTTTTATGGATTTATGTTTTACTTTAACTTTCAATAAAATGTAAACAGTATTTTTGCGTAGTACATAGATATACTTAACATATTCCCAGTCAGATTTTCAGATATAATACTAAGACGAAAAGCAATTAAATATGTTGTATAAACTATGTATCTTATTACAATAAAATACACATTCTTCAAGGCAAGAGTGAACAGGTATTTGTTATAATAAGTCAGTGTATTTTTTAAACTGGAGACACTTTTGTTAAACTTTTTATAATCCAGTGCTTGACCATAATCCCACCTGGTGGTAAGTGGTGATGCAGCCTTAGATGGTAAGTCGCACTGTCTTAGCGTAACAAAAGCCTATTTACTCTTGTCTTGAAGACGCTCAGATGGTATTCCTACGGAAAGACAGACACCGCCAAATTATTCCAAGCCTTTGCTGTACGCATTAAAAAAATCGAAGTAAACAGTTTGGTTCTAATGCGTAGAATATCGACAACAAAGGGGTGAAGACCGGCCGACCGTCTGGTCGTACGGTAGTGGAAAGGAGAGGTAGCAATTAAAGCGTGCACTACCTGCGCACACTCGCCGAAATACATCCCATAGAATACCGAGAAACTGGCTACTCTGCGCCTGTGATTGAGGCTTAGAAGGTTGGTTTACACCAAATCAAGGTCACCAATGATCCTCTTAGCACATCTCTGCACTAAGTCCAACGCTGCTTGGTGGCATTTTATAGCACCAGCCCATATGTTACAGCAGTACCTACATGAACGACCGGTGTTGCTCTTTATATAAGGTAAGAAGCTGCCACGGCGTGAAGTACTGCCATACCCTTGCAAGAACACCAAGTATTTTGCGGCTGCTTTGGCTCTGGACTGAATGAACCGCCCATAGTTGAGGTCCAGGGCAAAATTCAACCCCTGACAACTGAAGGCGGTCAGTGTCAGTGTATTCCAAGGATACATTTCGGAAAGTAGGATCCAGGGTGATCAGGATCCTTTTAGCGGTGAAAAGACACGCTTGTGTTTTGGAGGCGTTGAATTTCTCGAGATTAGCGTTACTCCATTAGGATACTTCCTCTTTTTCAGACTTTATTTGATCCCAACTAGGCCGGGCACTTGGCCGGCATCTCTCCACAAATGTGCTCTCGTCTGCATGCCCATATATACCGGGAATAAGCAGATCATTAATATGCAGCAAGAAGAAAATTGCGGAGAGAAAGGACCGTTGAGGAACACCGGCTTCGGTCGCCATAGGATCAGATGAGCAGCCATCGATGGCGATACGGAGAGACCGTTCACTCAGACAGCCTTTTACCCATTCAGTCAGAGCAGAGGATAAGCCGTACCCTGGAAGCTTACCCAAAAGAATAGTGTACCAAACTCTGTCAAAGACCTTCGAGACACCAAGGGAAACAGCAAATGCTTCCCCACTGTTCTTGAGTGCCTCGCCCCCAAGGTCCCCAGCTGACCAATTTTGGTGAAACCCGTATTGCCGGTCACTAAGGAGGTTAATTTTGTTCCAGGTATACCATAAAGAGGGCGTTCAATATACGCTCCTTAATCTGGCAGAGTATGGAGGTAATTGCAATTGGTCGATAATTGGCAGGGTCGGCACGGCTACCTTTTTTAGGCACAGGATGCACATTAGCCAGCTTCCATGATTTGGGCACTGTTGCAGTCCTGAATAGTAGGCGGAACAAGCACGTCAACATAGGAGACAACTCATGTGCACAGATCCTTAGAACTATAGCCAGTATACTATCAGGTCCATTAGCTTTTTGACGTCAAGACTTCGCAAGGTTTAATAGAACCTCCTTATTGGTGATACGAACCTCTTACATAGAGGTAATGCAGTGAGGTAATTGAGATGGTACACTGCTGCTATTGTCCAGACGTGAATTTCCAGCAAAAAAGAAGAAAATAAATCCGCTTTCTCCTTGGGATCATGCACTAGTGAACCATCTGGTTTTAGCAGCGGAGGCAGTGTAGAGCGACATAAGTTTATCTCGAACGATTTGGTGGGTGACCAAAAAGCTCTACTGCCAGATGGTTTGACAGAGAGCTTTGTACGGATGCGTTAAATGCAGTCGAAACTGGCTTGCCATAACGCCTTTTTGCAAGACTTGGCGGCTTGGTTAAAAACTCTCGTCTTAAGGCTAACATCCGGAGCTTTGCGGTTTCTAGCATTGATACAGGATAAGTGCGCCATATGCTTGTGCTTTTCAGTACGAGCGCACTCGGCGTTAAACCATGGGTGAGCCTTACCACCAATGGGCACGTCAGCAAAGGGGATAAAATACTTCATCGCTTGACGTATCACATCGGTTATGGTAGCGCGCAGCTCGATGGATCTTCAGACGAGAAGCAGACCTAGCGCCAAATATAAGACGAAAAGAAATGTTGCATCTCATCTCAATCTGCTGACTTATATCGCATCACTCGCCGCACAGCGTGAAAATCGTGGTTGGGTGGGGAATATAACGACACAGATTAGACAGATGTCAGAAGCTCCCAATTGTGAGGTTACTTGAACATTGTACCTGTCTGGATCGGTCGTAAGCAGAAGGTCGAGGCAGATGACTATGTGCCTATCCACATTAGTCACCTACCCTAGTTGCTTGTTGAATCAGCTGGGAGAGTGCCAGTGACAACAAATCGTCTCAATTCAAATCAACGTCTCTCTCCCAGCGTGGTCGATCTTCTGGTATGGGAACAGCCAGTCCTGATGACAGGCTACTTAACATTAGATGGAATAGTAGTCATGTACTTTATTAGAATGGTTAAGAAAAACTACATGTACCAAACCAATATGTGGCCTGTGTAACTATACACAGAACACAGAATGGGTTAAAAACGGGATGATAATTATTATAGCTGCAGCACGTGTAGGCTTGCCTAATCAAGGAAGGACCATGCTTCACAGAATTTCAAAGTAAATTAGCAGCATAAGGGGCATTACGTCTTAGTCTTTAGGGGTGACTATGCTCTTGCATTCGATTCTTTAAGTAGATTTACTATATGGACTTAAGTATCCACTTATCATATAGTGGATTATGTGCTTCATAAGCCCGCTGCTGACCTCCCTCAAGTTATGCCACAAATCACGGTCATAAATCAACTGTTTTCATCTACTCCACCTGTTAGGGCCGCGTTCTATACTCAGTTTGCCGGTTCGGACCTACCCCTTTGTACGCTTTCTTCCCATCGCCACTTAAGCTTAATAATAAATAATTTATTACTTTGCAACCTTCCGCTAACCAATTACAATGATGTGTCTTACCTGGATTGAAGAGCACCTCCCGCCCTCCCTCAATTGCATGCACTAACTCCGTCACCACTATTCCCAGCACCACTACACCCAACACCACTACTCCCGGCACCACTACTTCCAACACCACTATTCCAGGTAAAACACACCATCGACGACAATACGACACGCGTTTCGCCTCTACACGAGGCATCCTCAGGTAATTTCTACGGCGACTAACCGCTAAGGTGTTGGAAGTTGTGGTACCGGGAGTAGTGGTGTTGGGAGTAGTGGTGCTGGGACTGGTGGTGACGGAGTTAGTGCGTGCAATTGAGGGAGGGCGGGAGGTGCTCTTCAATCCAGGTAAGACACATCAATGTAATTGGTTAGCGGAAGGTTGCAAGGTAATAAATTATTTATTATAATGGATTTCCGCAAAGTAACGCCTGATTCTATCAACTTCAGCTTAGCATAGCACTCTTCATATTTGGGTACATTATTTATATAATTATGCATTTTACCGTATATAAGTGATAAAAGAGAGATAATTCGCCTGGTGGTAAGAGCATGGTAAGCAATGATAAGAGCCGCTGCCTTTGGATCTTGGATCTTGAAGAAGCTTCTGGTACTACTACTAACTTTCGTTAACCTTTACTTCAGCATGGTAGAAAAAAAACTATTTTTTCTGATCGTGATGCTGCAAAGGACACGAAAAAGGAGGAAATATTAATTTACGCAAGGCAAGCATATTAGAGAGAATATAATTACGTCTACATAATATAATATGTTCCAAATAGGTATGTACATATTGTCAAAAAAAAATTAAAACAACCTAAGTGACTAAAGTTCATTTTCTAAGTCTAACTAGTAGAGAATGCCATATATCTATTAACTTGCCTTTTGTACAGCATTTTCGTGCAATAAAGAACATAAAAATAAAATAAAATAAAGGGTTGCCCTAAAAGGTTGATTTTTATCTATAAATGTGATTCGGTCCATCCAACGATTCGTCCAATTTTAGGTGACCTTTGAAAACGTAAAATATCATCAAACGGAAATAGCCTCCCCATTCACTATATTTAAGGGAATATACTTGCTATAGTTACCATAAACAATAATTAAAAAAGCTGAAGGTACTCCGGGTTTAACAATGACATGGGACGTCAGTCATCTCAGTCCCCCGTGACCATGGGTGCTGGAAAGCGCCGGAAACGTCGGGAATTAAAAATAAAAAGTAAAAATAAACGCGATAAAATCCGTAAAAGTAGTTTTAATCATGTGTAGTGTTCGCGTAAATATAAGAAATCATTATCTTGCTATAGTTGTTAGGCTTTGCCGGTAGTTGGAAATTACATTTTTTATTTAAAAATTGTTATTAGGAAGATACTGCTGTCATTTCCTGTTTCGGTTTCCGTCTGTCGCTTCTTACGACACCCACAATGAATATGGGTTGAATATTTTTATAACGCTACCACGTAAGTAATATAGAGAGTGGGTAATATTACAAATACCATCAATTATTAGAATATAGAAGATTTTTATGGAACACTCCAAAATCACTTTTCACGGAACTAATGGAACGAAATGGGGCGATGGATGGTTTAACAACTTCACTACTATATTATAGAAACGTTCAATATAAACTTTAAATTTTCTTACAAAATATTTTTTAGACTAGCGATCCGCTCTGGTTTTTCCTGGATAGGATTTATTAACGTGGCATTGTTTAAATTTAAGATAGTCAAAGACGATGTATTTTATTCGTTTTTCTTAGATTTTTTCAAACACTAAGTTTTCGAGTAAAATACAGTCTAGATCTCTTCTGGCTGCTCCCTCCCTGTTCGCAAAGTTTTATCGCAATCAGTTCAGCCATTTCGATGATTAGCCAAGACAGACAGAGACAAAAATTTTAAAAATTGTTATTTATATCGTAATAGTATGTTAATAATGAGCTTAATAGTAGCCAGTTACTTCTTCCTTATTTAAGGGTATATGTATACCATAGATAAACCATAGAGTTAAACAAATAGCTTGGGCGTAGCGAGTGTTTAATTTTCTTTTAGAAATAATAAATTTCTTTTATAATATCAAGTAAAATGCCGTTTTTACTAATAATACGTAACTAATGTTGTACAATTTAAATCCGAAATCATTTCCTTGTTTTTCGTGATGAAAAATATTACACGTGATTTCATCATCTGCAAAGGAAATAAAACTAAGACGACGTAATCCCCTAGTCTGCTATTAATAAAACTGTTTTGCAGCTTACTTTTGTTGAGCGGTTGTAGCTCAGATGGTTAGCGCTCGTTGTAAATTTCATAACACGCGAGATAACCAGGTTCGATCTCCGCTGGCACCAGTTAAATTGTTAATTGCAATTTTAAGTGCCAATTTTCCACGTGTTTGGCGGTGAAGAAAAACATCATGAGGAAACCTAAATGTCTGTGGAATAAGAAAAATTTTTGAAGATATCTGATGTTTGCCAACACGCATTGGGCGGCGCGGCGGATGCTTTCTTGCACTAGAATCCTCTCAGAAATGAGCCAGAAATCAGAAATACCTGTGCTCAGCAGTGGGACGTATATACGCTGTTACTTAAACTGTAATTTTTAACTATTATCAGGTTATTATGCATCGTATCTATGCATATTAACATGTTATATTAATGAGATTTTAAGTCATTTTACGTCACCAAGCAAGTTTTTTGGTACTTTATAACAACTATTATGATTTTAGCATCATCATATCGAAACGGATCCTTTAACAGTTCTGGATAGTAGAGTACCGTTTCTACTTAGAAGTCAGTCTAAATAGTTACCGCCCCTTACTTATGCCGCCAAAGAGCAGTGCTTGCTCTGCTTTGTTTCTGTTTGAAGGGGCTGTAAATTAACAAACTGAGAGGCATTCTATCTCAGTCGTCAGACGTGACAACATATCTGCAACCTTTCTCCGTGTTGGTTGCAGGTTTCCATATACTGCAGTAACTATATCAGATGGTTGAAAGTTCGTTTGCCACTAAAGTCTTACTTAAATAAATAAAGAACTAGCTTTATTAAATTTTATGCTCATTACACTTTTGGAAGAAAGCGTGATTAATGATTACAAGGTATTAACTTATATAAAGTGGATGCTGTGTCTTATAGGCAAATATATCCCTCTTCGAATCAGTATCAGATGCAGTAGATTTGTTCCCTATGAGAAATAAGAATAAATGTCTTGTGACCATTAAACTATATACGTGGTAGAGCTACGCTGCAGCTACATTATGGTTGTAGCACAAATGGGTGGGCTCTACCGGGGAAGGACCACTGTCTCACATAATACCAGCGTAAAATAGCGGCATAATACTGCTGTGATATGTATGGTAAGTGTAGAGATCCGGAGACCATTTTTTACTGGAAACGAGGCATTCTATCTTCGGTCTTAGTGGTGACAACGCATCTGCATTTTGACTCTTTTTAATCGAAATAAATGTAGATGTCTATGTGCCAGAGCATCCACTTACCATCAGATGGACTGTGTGCTCATTTTTCACCCTTATTCTATAAAAAAATTTGTCTTCTGTATTCTTCACTAATCATACGAAACGCAGCAGGAAGGTCTATTGTTGGACAAGGGCATTTTTCTTTATTGCATTTGTCGTACACAACAAATTCGACAACCTCATTACTTGATGTTAGCTTCGCCACCACAAAGCATCTTGCACAGCATTTGTGCACTATAAGATTTACATACGAAATAGTCTGTATATAATAAAATTATCATTATCATTATTACAATCTACCACTAGTGTACTACTGAACATAACGTGTTTTATCAGTTCATCACTCCAATTAGTGGATTGTCATTCAACAATGCATTTGTCAGTACGAGGCTGCAACTTGAAAACCTTATTTTAGAGAGAGAAAATTAAAATATATGTACAATATGTAATAAAAACCCTGTGGTTCTTATTAAGTTCGTTATCAGAATTAGTAGTATGTAACAACTTTTTTCAGAAAATTCGACCATTAAAATTTTTATTTTATTTCAAAAAATATTTGCAAATTTCAACCTGGACTGGTTTTATTACCTCTGCATTGTCCGGGAGTAAGAATATTGTGAAAGACCCCGCTCTACCGACGTTTATATGAGTTAGAGGTTAAATAACCACACAATTTGAAATTAAAAAAATATTTTAGTTAACTTAAATTTCTAACGGTCGAGTATTCTGGAAAAAAATATTTCTATACGTTTCAATACTAATTATGATAACGCACTTAACGGTAACCACAGGATTTTTGTAGCATATTGATAGAAGCAGAATTCAAGGGAATACAATTTAATTAATATCTAAGGAATAGGAAAAATACATTAAACGCATTTAAAATTGAAACCACAAAAAGATTGGAATACAGTACTTGACTCTGATAAAAATGTTACGATATCACAAACGTGAAAGTAGCACTTCAAATAAATTTATCAATGTCGTTCGGAATCCCTCTTGAGACCTGGAAATTAAGTGTCACACAATGTTTGAGCATTATTCTTGAAAACGTAAAATCGCATCGACAATGTTTTGAAGTGTAGTGCCATAATTTGAAGACAACGAAATATTGATGCATATGTCGATTAAAAGTATGATAATTTTAGCAAATGGTCTGAGTAATACGAGTTAGCTTACGTATTCTTCTATGTCAATGTATAAAAATTCATCCTCAAAGGATGTATAGAAAATAGTCAAGTGTGGAACACGCGTAGGAACAGTATATATTAGGGTACAATTCCGCACAAAGCGCACAATAAACTTTCTCTTAATATATTCATAAGTAGAATATTTTATTCAATATAATTTAAATTAAAAATACTCATAAGAATATTTTTGATATTTAGTGTATGGTTTACTTTGGAATGAAAGTTAAAATTGGGAATGCTAAGCATATTGTATTTTAGTATTTCAGCAATAATAAATTACTAAACTGTTCAGCATACTTTTATTCATATCTTAAGGATTCCTAGTGTCTGGTGGAAGTTTCTACAACTAATAAAGTATGGCGAGCACGATTTTGTAGTGTATTTCGTTGCTTAGTCTTTTCCAATAGTTCATAGACAATATTGCAATTTGCTTGCATGGTCTTTTCGTGTACAACGTTTTCTCTTAAAAAAACTTTGCCTAGGAATTTTTATTGAAGAGGTATTTTACAATTATATAATGAACATATAAAAAGTTTCAGAGCCCGGATTAATAACTGAAATGCCGAAATAATATTTATCTCCCTTAAGAATTCTTCTTCTTAGAGAAACTCTAAGCGTATCCCTTTTCATAGTTCGCTGATCGACTTTCAGCCTCCTCGTACTACTAACAGTAAAGCACCAAAACTTACTAGGTGTTAGGACGTTTTTCTGCCTAGAATTCTTTAGATATGTACCAGCTATTTACCTATTTCTGAATTAAACAAAAGAATGCTTGCAAGCATTCCTATATATATATACTCGTATAGGGAGCCCGTACAATTACAAGCAGCAGGTGTCCGTGGACTACACACTTTTTTTACAATACTAAAGTGAAAACAATTTATTTACTTTATTGATATTCAATTAACTTTAGTTGACATAATATGGTATGATTCTGATACCTTGTGATAGAATCCACTGTTGACAATAAAGCTGGTAGTTTTATCGCCCAAAGACATATAAAAGAAACTTAGCCAGCATTCTTAAAACTGTACAGGGAAAAGAGCACTATGTGATAATTATAATTGTTTTTAATTCTAATAAAATTTATAACCAGTATTAAAAAATAGATGGTTTAAAATTGACAGAAAAAATACATTATTACAATAATCATTAAATATGCTATACATACTATAACAGCTAATTAATTCAGTGGTAAGCGAACGTATTATTACGAGCTTGGGGATCGAGATATTAAAAACTGCCGAGTGAATTACCAAAATGGACATTTAAATTACAGAACAACATGGACAACTTAAAACCACATTAATAACAAAGCACAATTGTACTACTGATCACTTTAGTTCGCAGTTGTATCGCTTCGAAGTATTCGGTTTTTTTTTGCGCCCGAAGCAATTAAAGAGCTACCCTATACGTAGGGAGGCGGAAAATGCATTACGCATACCACGATAGCCGGTCTATCGTGGTTATGAGGGAATCACATCCTACCGGGGAACCTAAGTGATACCCTCTTAAAACCGCCTTTAGGGACTAGCAGCTGGCTGATTAAGCTTTATTGTGCCGTATCGTGAGCGACCCTCCTTGGATAAAAGGAGGGCGCTAGCGGCGAGTAGCCGCTGGAAAGAGTTGCTGCCTAATTAAGGCAGCTTACGAATGAGATGGGATCACTTATTATATTGAGTTCAGAGGGTGTTGATGCTCGGTAAGCGCGAGCAAACGATCCTGAGGGGACTGAGAAGCGCGCAGTTTGCGTGCTAAAATTGCGATCTCTTTTACGTCGATATTGCGGATAGCAGGGTATACTGTATCTACGTTATCGGCGTAAGAGAGTTCCGCCTGTTGTCGGGGCTCTAGTGGGCGGAGTTGAGGAGGCCGGTAGGGTTCCTGAGGGGGCCGATATGGGTCCTGAGGTGACTGAGATTTGCCCTGTGGGGGCATTTTGGATGGGAGGGCCGGGAATGTACGGTCATTGACCGGTGGCGGGACTTTTTTGGCAGCTTTGTTGCCGAGATTGGGGCGAGGTGCGTGAGGGCAGCCTCTGAAGTTGGCCGTATGGCCGATCTGTCCGCAAAGGGCGCAAGCGGGTGGGTACTCGGTATCACGGGGCCGAGGACACTCTTTCGAGCTGTGCGGGTCTAGGCACTTAACGCACCTGGGAGGGGCTGAGCAGTTGGCCGCCGCATGCCCGTAGAGTTGGCAGCGGTGGCACTGCGCCGGAAAACCGCGCCTATAGGGGGCTTCGACTTTGACTCTCGACAGGCCGCACACAGTGTGTACCTGTCGGAAGATGTTTTACGCCTCCGGCACGTTGGACAAAATGAGGAGGGCAAGCGAGTACCTCTTGCCCCTACTGCTGTGCATCTTGTGCACAGCCTCAACTGGGAATCCCTGGGACTTAAGGTCCTCCAGGATTTCCTCGTTGGCGAGTTCAAAGGGAACTCCGCGGAGGACAGCCCTGACTTTACGATCTTCAGGGAGGGAGTAGGTGTGATAGGGCATACCTTCGGATGTGAATAGTTTGGTGATGTTTCTAAAGTCTTCCATAGACTGTGAAATGATTTTAATTGACTCACCAAGGTTGGTGGCTTGGTCATATTTAAAGCCTGCGTCGTAGTAGGCTTTGGAAAGTCTGGTAAATTGCGCCTTGTCCTTGAGGAAGACAGGGGGTGGGACCTGTTTCTTTGAGGCAGCGTTAGGGGCTGCGGTGGAGCGAGCAGGCGGGGGGGCAGTGGTGGATGGAGCAGGAGCGGGGGCTGCGGGGGCGGGAGGTGCGCGCTTGGATTTCACTTCCGTAAAGGAGGTCGTATCAATAACTGATTGATCGGACTGTGATGAGTCCGAGGAGCAGCTACTAAATGAGGAGGTTGATGTAGGAGCGGACCTCTTACGGGTGGACGAAGTTTCAGACACGGTGTCCGAGTTCATGGCTTCGGAGTCATCCTCTGCTAAGAATGACTTGACAACAGGTGGAGGGTTACATGCCTGAGGGGCAATGGGGGCATGAGCGGGGGAGACAGCCGATAGGAGGAGGGTTTCGTCAATATTGACGGCTAATCCCTTACTTTGGTAGATTTGACGGATAATGGACACAATCACGATCCCAACTTGGTTTTTATCTATGGTAACAGACATGTTGACTTGGACATGGGGGTGACGATTTATTCTAAGAGTCTAGGGGGGTCCCTGTTCTGAGAAGAACAGGGCCTTGGGTGGCAGATGGGGAGGACTGACGCTCTATTCCGGGAAGCTGGGGTCCCTATGTTCTGAAAAGAACAAGGGCTCGCTCTGAGAAGAGCAAGACACGATCTTCTAAGAAAAGTAACAACACAAAGTAACAGTATAACAATAAAACAATAACATAAAAATTAAAAATAAAAAAACAAAGCAAAGCGCGCTCAAGCCTCCCCGCTGGAGCGAGGGGCAAGAACGATGCAAAAAAAACAAAGTAACTCACCAACGACATCTGCTCGGCCAGTGTTAGCCGGGGAGAGCGGGGGCGCGCGGGCGAGAGAGGCGCTTCCGTGCGGGGACGGGAGTGCGGACTACCTGGGCAAGACCGCTCGAGAGCGATGCCACAGGCGGAATGGTTTTTGTGAAGTATTCGTTTGATTTGCCAATTAAATACTGACGCGGGTCGCTTTTTTTTTTTTTTTTGCGCCCGAAGCAATTAAAGGGCTACCCTGTACGTAGGGAGGCGGAAAATGCATTACGCATACCACGATAGCCGGTCTATCGTGGTTATGAGGGACTCACTGTCCTACCGGGGACCCTAAGTGATACCCTCTAAAAACCACCTTTGGGGACAGGCAGCCGGCTGATTAAGCTCTATTGTGCCTTATCATGAGCGACCCTCTTTTGGGACGGAGAAGACGGACGAAGGCAAATTAATATTGGTTAATGCAATAATTTAAACTAATTAATTAGAGTTGGCCTGAGCCGCCAGGAGGCAGTTCAGGTCGTTTGACAGTTTATTAGGCGGGTCCGAGAGAGAGTTTCTCGGCCTGCGGACACGATAGCGAGAGGGGGGTGGGGCTGCATAGGAAGCCGCCTCACGAATTAAATTGTTTGGGTGCGACTCTGAGGCTTTGAAGAAGTTCTCAGAGAGTTTTTTGAGGAATTGTTGAATTGTTGGGAGCTCTAAGTCCCGATGAAGGTCGGCATTACGGACGTACCAAGGTGCGTTCGCAGCTCGACGACAGAAGAGGTTCTGAACTATTTGGAGTTCATTTAAAATATTGGGGTTTGCGTGGGCAAAGACGGGGCCCGCGTAGGACATGACGGGTCGTATACAGACCTTATAAAGGGTTCGCTTGTTTCGAAGGGACATTTTACTGTGTCTGCCCAACATACTGTTGAGCCTACTCAGGTAAAACCGTGCGTGACGGGTGACTCGTTTGACGTGGGGCCTAAAAGTGAGCCCTGTGTCTAGAGTGAGGCGGGTGGCGGTCTATACCGGCCTTATATAGGGCATCAGAGAGTTCCAGAGTCTTCTACTATAGGAACATCTAGAATGTTCGAGTACATGCCGGTACCGACTGACTAGGTGTCGATAGTTCTGGAAATTTCTAGAAGGATTTTGACTCTCCTAGTCCTGCTACTCGACACTAAAGGGCGCTAGTGGTAACTAGTGGTGACACTGTACGCACCTGGCATTAATTGCGGCGCGCAACAGTGTAATTTTTTTACGCGCGTTATTATTTGTACCCATGAAAATTAAATGCAAAAATTTGCCGTGTAGAATTGGTGAAAGAAAAAATATATAACCCTACTTTATACCATGGGTGTCGTAAGAGGCAACAGAGGAAACAAATCAGGAGATGGGCAGCAGTGCCTTTTTAATAACAACTAAAAAATTTAAAAAAAACTCTACTTGCTAACCTACTTAAAAAGCGTGGCATTTATGACAAATATCCGCCTATGAGTCAATCTCAAGTTTTATGCTTTTTAATGTGGTGGATATACTCGTATTAATAAAGAATTTTTAAAATTTATTTAGCTTCATTTACCTAGTGTTTTAGATTAAGTGCGACAAATGATCACGCAATGGTGGGTTTTGAACAACATACTTGCGATAATTTGATTTACTAAATTAGCCGCAACGACGGGAAACATGGAAACAGGAAACCAAGGAAAGAATAACAAATGATAAGATATAATAAGATGTAATGATAAGATAGGAACAGGCTTGGCCTCTCTCCACGGCCATGTGAGCCCGATGATAACTGCGATCCGTCGTTGGCTTGCAAACACGACCAAATCACACTGGGTTTCTGTCATGACCAAAATATTGGGCAGCTGTTCAAGCGCGACGATAAATGCACCTGTACACGACGAAATTGTACTGTGCAAACAGTCACCACGAAATCTTGTGCTGTTTTGTTGCTCGATTGCCACATGGTGTTATCAAAGCCAAGATCGCACTCCAACAGGTCGAGCGGTCGCAGCACACGTCAATGTCATGCCGGACCGCCGGCGGCGTGGTTTCGGCCTTTCACTGCGCCAGCGCTTCTCATTGGTGAACAGAATGACGCCACCATATCTAGCCTCCTATTGAGAATGCCCGTGAAGGAAGGGATCGGAAGTGAATGAGAAGGATATTGCCAGTTAATATATGTAAGTCGGAAATCACGACTTTTTTTTCCTTTAGGTGGGATATGGCAATAAGTACGGCTGTTGATTCGAGTAATAACTGCAAGTTTAATCACAAAACACATTAGTACTTATGAATAATACACGTTACATACAGGAGACATATGGTTACAAAGACGATGTAATGCTAAAGACCTGAATAAACAACAAGTACAATCACTATTTGCTTACACAGTTTCAAAGGCGCGAGCTATGAGGTTATAATCTTATAGTACATATCGTGCGTACTGTCGGCTCGGCAGCGCCGCTCGCAATGTCTTTCCGCTCCCCTCCGATATCACGATGCCGGCGCGTGCGCTGCGTTGGTTTGACTCAAGTCAAACCTACATCCCCCCTATTCCGCCCCCTCTTAGGAAAGATAATATTCAGGAGTAGGACAGTAAGGGATCATTTTATTTGCGTGGAAAATATTTGATTCCTTCTTTTTGAAACCTGAATCTACGATATATAATAGATTTGAAATTTTCTTTTTTATTTTAAAAGGGCCCACTCTAATTGGATCCAGGTTGTTTCGATTTAAGCGACTCGTGTTTTGAATGTATACCAAATCTCCCTCTTGATATATTAAAGGCCTTTTATTCTTGTCATACAAAATTTTGTTTTGATCATGAATTTTCTTAGAATTTAAGAATGCTATTTCTCTGTTTTCTGTCAAGTTTTCTAAGTTGTTTTTGTTCAATTCAGGAGGTAGAAAAGAATTATCAATACCATTTAAAAGATAACTAGGTGTAAATTTTGTTGTGCTATGTACAGTGTTATTATAATTTTCAATACATTGCTCGGCTATAATACTCCACGGTCGGTGTCTATTTTCTGAAATTTTACACCTTATTGAGTTAACTAAAGTCAGATTTGTACGTTCGTTTTGCCCGTTTGAGAAAGGGCAATCCACAGCTGTAAATATGTATTTTATGTTTTCGAATTTCAGAAATTTTTTGAATTGATTGGAGTTTATACCGGAATATTGGTCTGTTAAAAGTAATTTTATTTTGTATTTTTTTTACTAAATTAATAAAATCTTTTGCCGTTTGAGTTTTTGATGTTAGTGCGAAAGCAAATTTAGTGAAATGATCTATTACTAAATGCAAGTATCTTTTTGGTGATCTATTACCTCCGAACCCTCCTATTGTATCCAAAGATACTATTTGAAACGGTTCCGTAGCTGGACCTAGTTGAGACAGGGGTTGAATAAAATTTCCGAATCTTGATTTATTTTTTATACATGTGTCGCATGTTCGACATACGAGTTTTATATGTTTGTGCATGTTTTTAAAATAATATGTCGGTGTCAAAGTTAGGGTTATTTGTTTCACACCTATGTGGCTGTTACTGTGGATTTTTTTTATCAGGTTTATACCGAAATCCTCTGTAATCCAGATTTTCTTTTTATTATTCATAGTTTTATAATAAATGTTATTTTCAGTTTGAAACGTTTCATTTTCAGTGTGTAATTGTTTTTGGTTGTTCTTTACATCATCCAACGATACAAAGTTTACTGTTTTAATAGTAGATTCATTATTATTGTTATTTTCTAAAACCGGATTTCGTGAAAGGCTATCTGCTTCCATATTATTCTTTCCGGGGTTGTATATTATGTTAAAATCGAAGTTTGATATAAAGTTTAGTATAGGTAACAAATCTGGGTCCTGGCTCTTTTTTACATTGAAATTTTTAAGAGGTTTATGGTCTGAGAAAATGGTAAATTTATGACCCATCAAGTAGTATTGCCAATATAGTATTGACTCTTTTATGGCCAGACATTCTAGAAAAATAGCACGTTTATTTTTTTGTGACTGAGTCAGCTTTTTGAAAAGTAAAATACAGGTTTGAGAGAATTATCTTTTTGCGGTTGTTTTAAGATTGCTCCGACTCCTTCTTTAGATGCGTCTGTAAAAATATATATTGGAAGTGTCGGGTCGAAGATCGCTAGTATAGGCTCTGAACTTAGATATTGTTTTATTTTATTGAAGCTATCTTCGCACTTCTGAGACCACTCAAACTGAACATTTTTCCTAAGTAGGTTATGAAAAGGTTCTAATATTATTGATGCGTTGGGAATGTATTTTAAATAAAAGTTTATCTTGCCTAGAAGCTGTCTAATACTTTTTTGATTCTGTGGTATTGGAAATTTTTTTATTGCAACTAAATTGTCATTTAGGGGTCTTATTAAATTTTCTCCTATTTCATGACCGAGATACACAACTGATTCCTTTGCAAAAGAACATTTCTTTAAGTTTAATTTGAAACCCGCATTTTTGAGGGCTGTAAGGATTTTATCAATATGACTTAGGTGGTCCGTAATGTTTTTCGAAAAAATCAAGATGTCATCTATATAATTTATGGCAAATGCATTCAGATCACTTTTAGAGATTACGTCACTCAGTATTCTCTGGAATATTGCCGGAGCTGAAATGTTTGATGTTTGCTGAAATGCTGAAATTCATTATGTGTAATGAATGCCGTCTTTTGTTTATCCTTTTCTCTAATCGGGATCGACCAAAACGCCGATTTTATGTCGAGTTTCGTGAAAAGTGAGCAATCGCGTGGTAATAGTACTAAGTCATCTATTATAGGAAAAGGATAGCATTCAAGAACAACTATTTTGTTGAGTTCACTGTAGTCAATACACAACCGCGATTTTTTTCCTTCTTCCTTCTTAAAAACAAGAGTTATTGGAGAAGCGTATGGACTGGTGGAATGTTCTATAAGACCAGCTTTTAGTAAAGATTTTATTTGTGTATCTATTTCCTCTTTATCCTGCAACGAGCACTTGTAGGGTTTTCTAGCGATGTATTTATTTTTGGTAAGTTTTACCGTTGCTTCATAGTTTTTTACCGTGCCGATATCGTACTTATGTTCGGCAAAAACTGTTTTATGGTTGTCTAATAGGCAATCCAAAGAAGTTTTGCTATTAGTTTTTACATTTATAGTTGTAGTATTTATTTTATTTTGGTTGCGTAATTCAAAATGTTCGTCGTGTTTTTGAGAAATTTTTAGGTTCTCATCTTGACATAGCTTAAATTCTTTAATGGCGTCTAACCCTAAAAGGATATCATCCTGAAATGATTCGCTTTTTATTACAAAAAAAGGCCAATTTTTAGAGATAGCAAAAATTTTTAGGGGTATTATAATTAAACCCAACGTTTCTGTCACACCTGAAACAGTATTTATTTTTTTAGCCCCACTTATGTTTTCATTTAGTTTTAATTTTTTAACAGTGGAATAATTAATTACTGAGATATTGGCTCCAGAATCATAAAGCGCAATAACGGGCTTATTGTTTACCAGGATTTTTAATTTGATAAGTGGGGTAGTTATTCGTTTTTTGAGTCGTCACTTGATGAAATACTATCTTGTACTTCTAAGTTATTTACCATTCTGATTTTGTCATTTTTGAAGTTTTCTTTATGGCTTGGTTGTTTATTGCGACAAAGATTTTCAGGATGGAATCTGTTTGGAAAACCTTTATCTTTGCAGTACGAGCAAGGTTTGTACTCTGATCTATTTGGTAACTTATTTTGTGATTTATTTTCAATTACGAACGAATTTTTATTTTTGTTATTATTACTCGTAGATGAATTTTCTAATTGTTGAATACACGACATCAATTGATCAATTGAATTTAAATCCCTTTTATTGATTCGTGTCCTTATTTGATATGGTAAACCCAATACAATAAAATTTATTTGGCTATTTGGGGTTAATTCCGGATCCGTGTCCAAGAGTAAGTTTATCTTTTTGAGCGCGTAATCTAACATTGGCCCACTGACATAACGAAAAGTGTAGGCATAATTTATTTCGGCCCAACTCAGCTCTGCAAAGGTATCAAGAAAAGAGTTTTGCCAGAATTCCCACGGTCGTGAGATTGTATGTGTCTTTAGAAAGGCAAGAAACCAATCAAGGGCCGGTCCTTCTAAAAAAAGTCTTAACACTTCTGGAAAACGTGTGTTTTCAATTTTTAAACGGTTGCATTCTTGTACAAAAAGGTTTAGAAATACCTTCGCGTTTTGATTTTTTCCTGGAAACTTATCTAGAATCATATCTCTTACCACTGAATGTATGGATTTGTTTTCGACCGGTTTGGATTGGGAAAATTTTGGTAATGCGGGGTTAGGATTGACAGGGGCCTCGTCCAGATATATCCCGTCGAAGCATACGTTGCCCTCCTCGTCTAGGTACTGATCCTTCAGCTCATCCGCCAGCGATACCCATATATTCCGGAATTTACCACGGGTCGAATAATTTCGGGTGATCCTCCTTACGCTGATACTCCTTAGGGAATTGAAATATAGTATCCTCACCTTCTAATTGTATGGTAAGCACTTTCACGATCGTAGTTTTTGCGTCCAGGGAATCCGAAACGAAGTGAAATTTCGCCCGTAGTGACGTCATGATTATGTTGTTGATTTGTAAGTCGGAAATCACGACTTTTTTTCCTTTAGGTGGGATATGGCAATAAGTACGGCTGTTGATACGAGTAATAACTGCAAGTTTAATCACAAAACACATTAGTACTTATGAATAATACACGTAACATACAGGAGACATATGTTTACAAAGACGATGTAATGCTAAATACCTGAATCAACAACAAGTACAATCACTATTTGTTTACACAGTTTCAAAGGCGCGAGCTATGAGGTTATAATCTTATAGTACATATCGTGCGTACTGTCGGCTCGGCAGCGCCGCTCGCACTGTCTTTCCGCTCCCCTCCGATATCACGATGCCGGCGCGTGCGCTGCGTTGGTTTGACTCAAGTTAAACCTACATATAGTTAATCAAATGTGCGTTTCGACTCAACCAGTTTTAAATAAGTAATCTAAACAGATGTCTTCAAAACGGTATTATTTAAAAAAAAAAAAGCAAAATTTAAGATATTTAAAATAGTAAGCTGTCTATAAAATCTTATTACTCTGTGATTTTATGAAACCGATAAATATCTTCTCATATTATCAAAGCCAGGACTGTAATATAATTTCAATTTTTGGAGAGATATTTATTATAAGAATCGTAAGATAATTTAGAGTTTAGGGCTCGCTTTTGATTTTGAATTATATACCTACGCGACAAAACTTAATTCGATCCCTCGCCTCCTCCCGTCGCCATAAGTGAAATATTACGTGATAAATCTAACACTTATTTGATGGCTAAGCAAACGTCGTGAGTAAAGCTACATGTTTGAAAATTTTTGAGAAATCTAAATAAAAAACAAAAAGGATATATGTGACGTAGCGGTTTCTTCTCCTCCTAAATGATGGAGTGTTCCAAGATTGGATGTACCCTAAATTTTATTTGATAAACTTTTAAGCTCCATATTCAGATAACCAAATAATATACAGTATTTACACTACGTGACGCAAAAATTACACACATCTTTTTAGACTAAGATGGTGTTTTTATATTGATAAAAATGAATATAAAATAATATGTTCTAACAAAAATAACTTTATTAACATAAGTTAAGCATTTACAAAAAATATAGATAGCAACAAAAATTTAAAAAATACTTCATTTATATCTATAATTGCAAATTTTATTACTCCCTACTGTGAATATTACAAAGTTAAAAGTCAAAAGATATCAGGAAAGCTATGAAAAATAACGTAAAATAGTATCATTAAATTGGCGGCAAAATGCAGTGAAATGACTTTTTGTATCAAGTTTAATTGAAAACTTGAATTATTACCTTCTTGTTTATAGAATAAGGGTGACAAATGAACACACAGTCCACGTGATGGTTAGTCGATTTTGTGGTCCATAGACATCTACATTTATCCCCGGTTAAGGATCAAAACGCAGATGCGTTGTCACTTTTGAGGACTAAGATGGAATGCCTCGTTTCCAGTAAAAAAGGGTCTCCATATCTCTACACTCACTATACGAAAGACGGCCATGTTACGCCGCTGTTTTACGCTGATATTCTGTGAGGGCATGGTCCTTCCCGATCGAGCCGACTCATTCGTGCTACAACCATAATATAGCTGCAGCGTGCAGCTCTACCACTTATAAACGCGTATAAAATCTTCTGCATCTTTATACTTTAATGGAACATTATTTGAAATGTTTATTACATTTTAGATCATAAAACTGAGTTTCAATGTATTTTTTACCGAAGCCCACCGTACAAAATTCTTGTTGAGTTTTAAAACTTACTATAGGTATACCCATATTCGGCGGTAGTCGTTAGGTAATTTGATATTTTAACAATTCTAAAAAAATTCGCTTCAGCAGTTTTAAACACATTTTTTCATCATTCGTCCTCAAGTTACTGCTAACTATTTATTCATTCAAAACTTTTATTATCTCTTAATAAAAATTAAAAAGTAAAGTTAAATAGTACTGTGCAAGGGGCGCCTGTCTTCAGGAAAAGTCAGTAACCGTTGTGCACAGGCAACCTAACCCAGAAGAAATTCCTGAGAACAAATAGTGAATATTAATTTTTTTTTAATAATAGTAAATATAACGTGTAGTGGCGGTGTTAGAATACCCACTATCCCATATCGTCCCGTGGATGTTGTAACAGGATACTAAAAGAAACTTTACTAATAAAAATGATACTAAAGTAAGAGGTAAATAATTCCTTAGCCTCTATAAAATATCTTATATATTTTTATTCCATATTGCTACATATACGTCAAATTTCACCACTTACTCCATGAGTTGACTGGTAGAGAACGCCTCAAGTTATTAAGTCCACCCTTTGTATTCCTATGTATTAAGGAACACAATAAATAATAAATAAATACCATACTTGACAGTAAGCTACGGGAGGAAAATCTTTGTTTCAGAGAGCACATGAAACCTGTGACAGTAAACACCTAGCCACCGAGCTGCAGCACTTCAAGAATGTTTTGCACGACAACAAGCTTCGAGTCCCGTGCCTCCGTCATAGTGACCGACTAAAAACGACCACAGTTGAGCGTGACCATGATGCATGAGAGAAGTCATAGACAAAATTAGCTACATCTTGAAGCGGGCTTCCATACGAATGTATTACAGGTCACCGAAGAAAATTAGTCAGTTCTTACCATCCGTCAAGTGTAATATAAGATGCAGGCAGTAGCAGTGCACTTCAAGCATTCACATCAAGCAGTCGTTTACTTTATCATTCACTATATCATATTATAGCAACTTTATAATCATTTATATCGTATATTATCAAGTGTGGGAATTACACCCTACAACATTGTTAGTAAACCTTTTAAGAATTGAAAGTAAATAAATTATGGAATAAAATAAAATTTTAGGGATTTTATCGTGTTTACTTTTACTTGTTTAATATTCCAACGTTTCGGGCACTTAAGAGCACTAATGGCTACGCAGTTACTGAGGTGTTTGACGTCCTATTTTCAGTGTTAACACACAATCGGAGGCAGGCAGTGTTAATTCACAATCCAGCTAGTAAGCTGGATTGTGAATGTGGTCTCACTGACACAGAACAAACAAAAAGATCTATATAAACTTGCGGGAACGAGGTGATCGCTTATGTTAAGCACCAGCACTCCAGAAAATCTGCAGTAAGTCAACATTTTTGGGATCGTGATCGCCATTACATCAAATTTGATAGACCACGAATCTACCAAAGATGATTGGCGATGCTATTAAAATTAAAAACACATCTTAATTACAATAGAGAAGTTGGCTCAGTTTGGCACCGTCTGCTTAGGATCGCAACCCATGCATACTACTGCAAGATTTCAAGATACTGTTAGCTTATTCTCCGTAGATCGGGCCAAAATTTAATGATTAAAAGTTGAAAGTAGCCTTCGTTAACACTGAAAATAGGACGTCAAACACGTTGGAATAACAAACAAGTAAAAGTAAACACGATAAAATCCCTAAAATTTTATTTTATTTCATAATTTATTTACTTTCAATTCTTAATAGGTTTACTAACAATGTTGTAGGGTGTAATTCCCACACTTGATGATATACGATATAAATGATTATAAAGTTGCTATAATATGATATAGTGAATGATAAAGTAAGCGACTGCTTGATGTGAATGCTTGAAGTGCACTGCTCGCCGAGTACTGGCGCGTAAAGTGCTGTGTTGTTAAGACTGCTAAGTTGGTATAAAATATGTACGATTCACCGCACAATGTTTTTCTACATCGAGTACTTAATATTTAAACTTAACTAAAACTTAAACTTAGATTTTACGTATTATTTTGGCACTTATTTTCTGAGCTGTATTTTCTGTGATGTATTTATAATCTATATGCTATCGATTATCGATAACCTGTCACTACTGATTTTGAAGTGAAAAGTTCACTGCTGAACCTAGGCCTCCCCTACAGATTGCTTCATACAGGGAATATTTGCTATAGTTGCAACACCTAGCGACGCCGGGTAGACAGTACTAATTTTTATTTAGCTGTTATCAGGAAAATATTGTTACCCATCTCCGGGACCAGATTACTTCTATCGCCTTTTTTGGTACGCACAGAATAATGTAGATAGTGGATATTTTATAGTGCCACAACTGGTTATATTATACTGTATTAATCTTATCGAAGTTTTCATACTTTAGTTTTAAGAACTGTTAATAACGGCGCCGTCTCTCAAATACATTCTGTATTTGATTTTATTAGTTTAATCACCAATAATGTATTTTTACTACATACTACTCTGTGTAAAAATTATCGGGAATATGGCAATAAAAAGACCCGCGTAAAAGAGGTCGTTCTAATTTTTTTACTGCATGTTGGTTGCGCTGTACTGATTTAGCGCGCAAAGTTTGAGCGGGACCTGTCATTTAATTTGTTTTAAACTACACTTTTTGTTAGTCATAGTTTTGAGTTCTCGGCGATTTTTACAATGGAAAATATTGTTGAACAAAGAGTGTGCCTTAAATTTTGTGTTTCGAATGATATTTCATGTGGTGAATCACTAAAAATGTTGCGAAATACCTACGGCGAATCGTGTATATCGAAAACAAGGGCTTATGAATGGTATAAGGCTTTTAAAGAAGGCCGAGAAGTAGTAGTAGACTTGCCTCGTTCTGGTAGACCTTCAACCGCTACGACCAAAGAAAACATCGACAAAATCAAGAAGCTAGTGCTCGAAAATCGACGTATGAGTCTGAGAGAGTTGGCTAGTGAGGTGAACATATCTTTTAAGTCCGTCCACAACATTCTCATTGACATTTTAGGCATGAAACGCGTCGCCGCTCGACTAGTTCCAAAAGAGCTAAATTTTGTTCAAAGAGCGCAGCGAAAGCATGTCGCTGAAGACATGGTTTCCCGAGCTTCTACGGATCCGACCTTTATGAAACGTATAATAACTGGCAACGAGACATGGGTTTATGAGTACGACAAAGGCAACAAGCCAACAGTCTTCAGAATGGCGTCTCGAAAACGAGCCGAAAGCCAAAAAACCGCGACAAAGTCGCTCCAAAATCAAGGTGATGCTGACAGTTTTTTTTTACTACCGTGGTGTGGTTCACTCCGAATTCCTTCCAAAGGGAGAAACAGTGAATAAAGAATATTATTTAGGCGTCATGAAGCATTTGCGTGAGAGTATCCGCCGAAAACGTCCAGATTTGTGGCAACACAACTCATGGATGCTGCACCATGATAATGCAACATTACACACAGCCATTATAGTGAAAAAAGTCAGACGGAGCCACGTCTGACTTTTTTTATTTCCCAAGTTAAAATTACCACTTCGAGGAAAACGTTTTGAGTCGATAGAAGCCATAACAAAAAATTCGCTGAATGAGCTAAAGGCCATACCGCAAATAGCCTATGAAAAATGTATGGAAGACTGGGTGAAGCGTTGGAGATGTTGTATTGCAAGCGATGGGGCCTACTTTGAAGGCGATAAAATAAATTTAGATGAATAATTTGTATTTTTTGTTTTATTGACAAATTCCAGATATTTGGTACACAGAAGGTATGTGGAACATTTTTGTACATCATTCGGTATTCCCGTATGTATGTAAAAAACTCACTGAACTTCTATTTAGAATGTGATACTTTTATGATGCTTAATATGATTAAATAACTTCGAAATTTTTGATTTGCATTAACTAGACCACCAAAAAATTTGTTGCATTTTAGCGGACTTCAAATATCTTCTAAATATTTATTTTAATATTTAAGGAATACAGGTTTCCGGAAAAATGTTTTGATTTATTTGCAAAGGGTGTTTATTTCACAAATTCGTTTAAAACGAAATAATTTGCAATGACAATACTACTTGCATAAACGGATCTAAAGCTAAAGAGCGTCATAGACTGAAAAATTTTTTTGCATTACTTACTTTATAATCGTAAAAAATTATCTATTCTTCTTATTCATCATCATCAGCCTGTAAGGGTCCTCTACAAGACCCGGGTATGTTGCAATTTAGAGTGAATTTGCTGTAATTTTCACAGCTGACAGACAGCACATAAGTAAATTAACGGAACAGAGACAAAAATTCTTAAGAACGTGCAAAATTGTTACCTATTCTCGTAGAGTTGTCACAATGGATGAAGACTAATTAAACAGAACATTTGTAAAATAGTTTTCTTGTTCAGTATGATAGAATATTTTACAAACTAGTTGCTCTAATAATTTTATTTTTATAATTTTTGTTTTTTAACAATTTATTGTTTCTTTTAATGATGTGGTAAAATCTGAAACTAACAAAAAAATTTTAGTAATATAACGGGAAACACTCACATGGCATATCAAATTTACAATATTTAATTCGTTGAAGTATTTCGTTGTCAACATTGACAATATTCATTTCAAGATCGAAATATTCGCGAAAATTTTGCTCGAGCAATTCAACAAATGCGATAAAATTATCAGGAGCTATAATGAAAAAAAAAAAAACAATTGTACATTATCATCATCAGTGTACAAAATTTCAATGCAATCAGACATCGGAAAGTTGTTCAAATCTTACTTGCAATATATAAACTTAGCACATGTACCTACTATATAACAACCCACCCAATTACCTACAAATGTTTTGTAAAAGCTTATAAAAACAATAAAAATAGTAAAAACACACCGTGCTTCTTATTAAAAATATTCTTATCAAATCTTCTTAAAAAAGTGATTATCAAATATATTTACCTACTGTACTCCTTGGGATAGTTAAATTATGATATGTTTTTATTTTATCGAGTATTATTCATACAATAAAAAACAAGTTTTTACATTAAAATATTCAAACTTACAACTAACAAAATAAATAACGTGCGTCGCACTGACCCTGAGATTTTCCACTAGGTGTGCCAGAGTAACCGGTTTTTTTTTTCAGTCTCGCCAAAAGTCTTGATAAGCGGCCAGTAGTCACGCACATATGCATACGCATGCTTGTAGTAATACAAGTACAACCGATTCTCGTGGTTGTATGAAGCTATATATCTGTTTCGTTTATCTAATCATGTAATTGACTCATGTAGATTGATAAACACAGTACAAGACGTTTTGCACCCTCTCGAAAATTTGACGTTGTTGCCCGTAGCCTGTGTGAATATTTTAGGTCTGGCTTTGGCGTAACATATATAGATATGCCATCATATATGGAAAGGTTTATGGCGGCTATGAATTTATTTATGCCACCCCACGGCAAACGAAATATCGTTCTTCCTTTATCATTGAACTTTACAATATAATATATAATAAGACTAATTGCTAACCTCTTCCTTTGCTTTTTTTTTAATTTTTGTGCCTATTTACTTTACTTATTTATACTTTAAATATTAAATTGAGGAGCCGTATCTCCGGCGTGTAAGTAAATTCACCTGATCGGTTGTGTCGTGATATCACTCCTCCTAATTATAAAAATACCTATACTATTAAGGTTTAAGTTAGATAATAAGTAAAGTAAAATATAATCAACTAGCGACGGGCTCCGAATTTGTCTGGGAGGATCTATTAGCGTGGCATTATTTAGATTTAAGATAATCTTCAAAAAAAATATTTTATAAATTTATCGATTTCTCAAAAATTTCCAAGCTTTTCGTATAAAAGCCTAAGCCTGGAATTACTTTCATATGTATGTGAAGTTTCATTACTATCAGTACCGCCATTCCAATGTTTAGTCCAGATAGAGAGACATTCAAACAGACGGACAGACAAACAGGTTATTAAAAGGCAATTATTTCGATATTAAAATAAATCAAATCAATAGTATATAAAACTTTCTTGTAGTATGAAACGACTAAGCACAAAATACCTATATTAATATGCAAAGTAAAAATAAATTACCTGGGTACTGATGATTCCGTTTAACGCCGAAAGTAGGACGAACCGGTAGCTTTATCGTTGTGCGAACTATTTGTTATGACAAACTTTCAGCATGCAAGCTTTATAACATTCGTATTTTGTAATCTTTTCTGTAGTAATCGCAAAATTAAAGTGCAAATAACATAACCCGTGTAGTAATATTTTAAAGAATGCAATTTTTGCTGTTCTAAATAATTTAATGACATAATTAAAAATAATCATTGCTGATATGTTTTAAAGCATAAATTATATAGGAATTTTTGGTGACACGTTTTAGAGTAAACAAGGCATTTATCAAATGCTTTAAAGTATTCAAATTATATGAATAAAAATGCGTGTTTTAGAGTGGTATATCTGCAACTAATATAAGCATAGTAGAACTAGAAAACTGGTTGGACTTGGGCTATGTCAGTAGTTCGAAGAACTGACACCCGATGATGACAAAATATTCTCGAGTGGAAGTTGCGTACCGTCAGGCGAAGTGAAAGATAGGCTTCTCCAACACATAGATTACCGAACTGTTAAGATATGGAGAATGCCAATGGATGTAGGTGGCTCAGGAACATGATTTGTGGTGGTTCTTGGGAGCTCATTATAATGTAATCAGCAATACATTTTTGAAGGGATGTAACGATAATGATATTGATTAAAAGCAAAAATTCTATATATCATGTAACGTGTTGCGTGTTGCGTAATATACAGGCACTGACATCCGATTACCGAGTAATTCCTCAAGGAAATTGTTCAATTTCGAGCTTGCGTACTTCTGCGCAGCCCATTACTGTGTGATATTCGATAAAATTCAATTTCCGTTACTTTGTGATGTCATAATAGATACGTATTGGATATATGTTTATAAAATATACAATTGTAAATGTTTTAAAATAATTGGGAACTTCTCCTGTGTATATTTGATTACCTTCATTATATATCATAACAGACAGTGGGAAACAAAACCGGAAATGGCCAGCAGCATCTTTTTGATAATAACTCAAAATAATAAAAATAATCCGCCTTCCAAGAGTGCGAATTATATCAAATATCCATTCTATGAGGCAACCTATGGTGGAGGTCTATATTCGACTGTCAATTGTTTAAGTTGAATTGTATTGATGAATTCTCTTCTTCATCGCCTCGTAAAAGCCCACTGGCTGAGCTGGCAGGCTGGCGAGTGCGTAGCTGATATTTTTTCCGTTATGTTCCAGTTAACACCAATCTGTGGGATATGGGCTAGTCACATTGGCACATTTGGATGATTCGGATCACTATTATTTGGTTAAAAAGCAAAGCAAAACAGACTAAGCGGATTTTAGTTAAATAATTGTCATTAAACCTCCTATGTCAATAAGTTATTAAGTAAAAATTACCTACTATAAAGTATGTGTAATAAAATCCATTACCTCAGTTTGTTCCGTGAGTGTCGTAGCAAGTAACTATGTGAAATAAATGAGATCGCATGACTTTCAGTAGATGGCGGTATTATAATCTCGCTTATATTAGATGTAAAATACCTAAGCTGGCGACGGGGAGCGGTGACTGGTACTACGGGGATCAATCCAACGTTAAGCGTGCCAATTAAGACAAACCCTCCCGATGTTGGGAGAGCTCCATGTCCAGCCGTAGACAACTCGCTGAAGAAGAAGAAAAAGAACAAGAAGACAGTTTATTAAGTCCATTATAATAAAGGCATTTTTTTATTTCAACATTTATAGAATCCATATTCTATTTAGATCTTGTCTCTTAGAAACGTCTTTCAGCGTCCGTCATGCTCGTCTTCATACAATAAAAATAAATTGAATTTAACATACATACGCGCAAATAGCTCGAATGAATTCAAGGTCTTTTACAAAAATATTATTTTGAAATGAAATGAAATGAATGATTTTTACTTGAATAGATTACTGTATAATACTTGATGAAAGTAATTTTTTTATTCTCCCTATCTTATCTGGTTTGCAAAACAAAACATCTGTCCTGGGAAGAACCAGCAAGAAATCCAGCGGAACTTTTTTTAAACATATTTCAATTTACAATACATTTATTTTGTACGATTTTTGTATGAATTTTATAGAACCAGGATGGTGACCATCACCTTATTCCCGGGTTCTATTTTCATTAATTTATTAATTTATATTATAATAACCCTTTTTTTACAATTTTTCTTTAATAAAACATTTGAACTTGTTGAATGAAAAATTATGAACATTTTCTGGGATTTTGTTGTAAAAGCGTATACATTTCCCGATACATAAATTACTAATTCTGAGGAGTCTAGCAACTGATATTACAAGCTTATGGTTTTTCCTATAATTTAAAGTATGAACATCTTTATTTTTATGAAGCTATTTATTTATTTATTTACATACATTACGTTTTCATAAATATATTGCGATGCCAAAGTTTAATATTGTTACGAGCTTGAGGTTCTTGACAATAAAAATTGACGATAGAATTACCTAAATTAACACTTTAATTTTCTTTACACCAATTAAAACTTAAAACACTAAAAATTAATCACACTGATTCACTTTATTTCGTTCCGAAGCTTCGCTTGTCTCGCAAAATTCAATACTTCCCCGATCGCTTATTGCAGCGCCCATATATAGGGCTCTTCCACGAAAACATCCAGAACATTCAAGAATGTTCGAGTAAATACGCGCGCCAACCGACCAAGCGCAGAAAGTTCAAGTGTGGGGCTTCCAGAAAGCTTAGTTCTTCAATTCGATACTAGATGGCGCTGTCGGTTGAAAGACTATTCATGTATTTTCTGGAAAGCTCTCCTCGCTCTGTTACCCGACACCAGATGGCGATAGTGCCAGACGTCAACTTAGGTGCGCAACAATATGTTTATTTGCTTAATTTTTTCAATTAAAGACAAACAAATAATTAAAGTTATAAATTGCCCGTACGGCTCTTTTTTGTAAAACAAATATGTCTTCACTGTCAGTCACATTACCCCATAGTATGATTCCATAAGACAATACGCTATGAAAGTAACTAAAATAAACTAATTTATTCAACATCGGTTAGACTTCTTATCTTTCTTAAAGCATATGCTGCAGAACTAAGTTTGCCTGCTAATTTAGATATATGGGGACCCCATTGAAGCTAAGCTAACTCTTCCCCATTTAATGTTGATCTGTCGATTGAGTTATAAAATTAATGAGGTATCATCAGCAAATAATGCTGTATCATGATTGTCTCCTACAAGATAATCTAAGTCATTAATATAGTCTAAGAACAGGAATGGGCCAAAAATCGAGCCCTGAGTAACGCCCATTGATACAACTGATCCGGAAGAACCTTTACCATTGGTATTGACTTTTTGAGTTCTGTTATTTAAATATGAAATAATAAGTCTAAGTGCAATATTGTTGACACCGTAATGTTGTAATTTCCTGATTAATATCTTACGATAAAGACAAAAGAAAGATCACAAAAAGTACCTAAGGCATATAGTGAAACCTCCCAGACATTAAAAATATATTTCATAAGCTCGACACTTGAATCAGTCGTCGAGCAGCCCCTCGTGAAACCAAATAGATTTTTATGGAGTAATTATTTTTTATTAAAAAAATTAACGATTGATATAAAATTATCTTTTCGAAAATTTTACTGAAAGTTGGAAGTACAGAAATAGGTCTAAAATTATCAGGGTCTAATGTATTACCAAATTAAAATAAAGATATTACTTTGTTAAAGCGCCTGTCAAATTATATAAGCAGTTCTAATGCCAATATTAGTTCGTAAGCCGTGTAGGTTATTAAAAGGAGATCATATTCATATTCATGGTCCTAAATCGAAGCCGAATTTGAAAAAAACGTAATTGGACAAGATATTATTTAGTGGAATACGCTTAGGAAGTCTTAAATATTCATTGTGGAAATACCACCGAGGGAGTGAAGATATTTAACCAAGAATTCTGGAGTCTTAACCCCTTAAATATTGGACTATTATTTAATTTATTTAACCCAGCACTCATTATCAGGTAGTATTTTGTGTAAATCGACTGCTGATTTATCAGGTTAGTACCAACCAAATTACCAGCAAAGTAATTACGTATAACTTAAAGTATTTAATCAGCTAAAATTCATTTAATATTGTTTTATATAGTTTCTAATAACCGTCAAATCATAATTAAATTAAATTATAAAGCTTAGTTAAATTATATTGACGATATTATAATTTTTTTCTTTATTGGGTTTAAACTATCAAAATAAGTAAGGGAATTAGTTTTCATTTCTTTATAACTGTAAACAAAATTGTTTAAAACTACTTATGAATTATATTTTATATAATATAAACTTCTTGTTTGTATAATTTATCAGGCATTTGCACTAGTCTCCCAATCCCAGCCAACATGCCAGAAGATACGGAGCAAATTAGGAAAAGAGCTAGCTACAAGGGACAAATAACTGCTTTTCAAATTATTTAAATTCACTGAAGGTATCTTCATTAGCTTCTACTGAGGTAAATGAGTTGCAATTACGTATTAGTAGGATTGGGTCAATGTATGAACGATATGATGAGGTACAATTATCCATCAAGTGTAATACTGATAACATAGACGTCCAGATATCAGAACGAACTGAGTTTGAATCCCTTTATTTTAAATCGCTTTCTCTTGCAAAAAGAATCTTAGCAGATTGCATTTAGTCAGATGACGCAAACAGTGACGGTGGCTCTCATTCCGGCAATCATAAATGTGTTAAACTGCCCACTATTCAACTACCTAAATTTAATGGTCCTTATGATAATTGGTTAGAGTTTCATGACACGTTCATGAGCCTCATACATTCAAATGACGAGATAGATGACATAAATAAATTTCACTATCTGAGAGCGTCGTTGGAAGGGCCCGCTGCTGTGGTAATACAGTCAATCGAATTCTCGGCAGCTAATTACATCGTCGAATGGACTATATTATGTGATAGATATGATAATAAAAGACTTCTAATTCAAAATCATGGGACAGCCTTATTCAATATAGCACCAATTAATAAAGAATTGTAGGTCAACTTAAAACGTCTCATTGATCAAATAAATAAAATTTACGTGCATTAGAATCCCTCGGTGAGCCAACTAAACATTGGGACACATTTCTCATTCATATTATTACTCAAAAATTAGATGCTGAGACATATCGTGAATGGGAAGAGTCCAAAGGTCGTTTGGAGAAAGATACACCTATTACGTTCGATATATTTTTGATGTTTTTAAAAAATCGAGCCGATTTAATCGAAACACTAGAAATGTCTCATTCTGCTGCTACTAACCGTTTAAATTCTTCTATAAAATGTGCTCCAAATGTTAAGGCAATGCTTTCCGTTCGGGATACCGGTAATAAAAACGGTTCGGCTTTTTCCGCCAAACTGTGCCCTAAATGTAAGGGTGACCATACGTTAAGCAGTTGTCCTCAGTTTCTTGGATTAAGTAACGATGCGCGTCTACACTCTACAGTTACTGCCAGACTATAAAGTATGTTTCAATTGTCTTAATTCAGGACATTATTCAAATCACTGCAAAAAGCCAGGATGCAAAATGTGCCACCGAAAGCATAACACTCTCGTGCACGTTGCAGATTACCAGTCAAAACCAATTACAGCTATTAATACATCTAACACGAGTAGTGGTAATAATAAGCCTGTTATATAAGGTCATTTCGAACAAACAAACACTTCGACGGGCTTACAGTCGTCATCCAATTCTAACGCACATTTGTCATTGTCCGCAAAGGTAGGCACTGCATCGTGTAGTGAACGAGGCGACGTATTTTTATCGATGGCATTAATTAAAGTTATAGGTAAGAATGGTTGTCCATATATTGGTCGTGCTATTCTTGTTAGTGGCAGTAACGCTTGTTTAATAACTGAAGAGTTATATCAAAGGCTAGGTTTGTCCGCTCTAAATGTAAATCAGTCGGTAGTCGGTATTAATAATGCTTCGGCACACATCAAGAAGATTTGTAAGGTATCGATAAAATCATACATTAATGATAACTTCTCTAGTAATCTTCATTGTTTTGTCCTACCATCAATAACCGAAAATGTACCTACTAGATATGTTAATTTGTCAAACTTAAAAATTCCATCTAATATTTCTCTCGCAGATCCTAATTTTCGCTCACCTGCTCCCGTTGACATGCTTATAGATGCTGACGTCTTTTGGGACTTAATAGGAACACAGAGATTAAAATTAGGGACGGTCAGCCGATTCTTTTTGAAACTAGCTTAGGATGGTTAGTCTCAGGTCCGATTGATTATAGATATGTAAAGAAGGGGGTTAACTCTATTAAATCTAATTTTACAAGAATCTTTCAAGATGAGGCTAGTAAAGATTTAGATGAAGATATACAAAAACAGTTAGTATGCTTCTGGCACCTCGAAGAGGTAAGCCCTGCGTCTCAGTATTCAGACGAAGAAAAATTATGCGAAGAACACTTTTTAAAAAACACCACGCGACTGGCAAATGGTCGATTTTATGTGAGGATACCCTTAAAACATAATCCTGACGTATTAGGTGATTCTTGGCCACAAGCTAAGAAGTGTTTACTATCGCTAGAGCGCAGGTTAGCAGGTCAGTCTCATCTCTATGAAATGTATAAAGAATTTATGTCAGAGTATGAAAGTCTGGGTCATATGTAGAAATGTGAGAATGATAATTTACCAGGTAAGATGCATTTTATACCACATCACGGTGTGCTGCGGGAAAGTAGTACTACTACTAAATTAAAAGTCGTTTTCATTGCTAGCCGTCCAACTTCTTCTGGTGTTTCATTGAATAATATACAGATGGTAGGTCCCGTGGTACAGGACGACCTTTAATCCATTGTTTTACGCTTTCGGCTACACGTTACGTTACGTTCTCATAGCTGATGTTGAGAAAATGTAGCGGCAAATAGTCATTCATCCCGATGATTGCTATTTGCAACAAATTGTCTGGCGTGATAACCCTTGAGAACAGCTTCAAGCTTATCAACTTAACAACGTGACTTACGGCACCTCTAGTGCTCCCTTTTTGGGAAATAGGTGCCTCCAATAATTAGGCTTAGAGTGTACCGATGACAAGGTTGCTCAAGTGATCATTCACGATTTTTACGTTGATGACTTGCTAACGGGAGGGGATGATATTAACGAGGTTGCAGATTTGCGCCGTAAAGTGACTTCCACACTTGCATCAGCTCATATGGTTTTGCGAAAGTGGAAGTCAAATGAATCTCAACTGGTTAGTGAAAATGATATTTCTTCGCTTGATTTAAATATTGGTGGCTTTGAACCGACTAAAGCTTTAGGCCGTGGTTGGCAATCACATACTGACCAATTTTTTTTCCCTATAGGAGGGATATTCTCAGGTAAAACAAAGCGTGATATGTTATCTGTGATTTCACAGATTTTTGATCCACTAGGACTTCTATCTCCCTGTGTAATTAAGATGAAGATGCTTCTTCAACAGTTGTGGCTGCTCAAGCTGTCATGGGATGAGCAGTTGACGCCAGAAATCAGCAAGATGTGGGCTGAGATAATAGTCGATTTACCTAAATTAAATACTCTACGTATTCCACGTCGTATTATTTGTGACTCGCCTAGTTTGTTAGAATTTCATATTTTCTCAGACGCTTCTGAGCGTGCATATGGCACCTGTTATATGTGCGTAGCGTTAATGATCAGGGTGAGGTTTTAATTCAATTATTGATGGCGAAAAGTCGTGCGGCGCCGCTTAAACCTATAACAATCCCAAGACTGGAACTTTGTGGTGCACTTGTTGGAGCTCGCCTTTACCAAAAGGTTGTAGCATCGCTGAGACAACAAGCTAAGCGCACTTTCTTTTGGACAGATTCGTCCATCGTGTTAGGATGGTTGAAGGTGTTACCTAGCAAGCTACAACCCTTTGTTAGAAATAGGGTTGCTGAAATATTAGAAAATACTGGAAATTGCGAGTGGAGGCATGTCCCAACAGAGTGTAATCCAGCCGATCAGATTTCTCGCGGTGTGAGTTGTAAGGGTGTATGTATTTCATCCATGAGTAAGTGGTGGTCAGTTCTTAAGTATTAATCACGAGTTACCTGAGATTAAATCGTCAAATATTATCCTCCACGGAATACTTCATTCTAACAACAATGAAGATTTAGGCGGTAATAAATTAATTGAATTTAAACGCTTTTCTAAATATACTAGATTAAATCGGGCCGTTGCTTATGTGCCGCGTTTTATTAATAATTGTAGAAAGCAATCCGTTCATGGTCCTCTTAGCAATAAAGAGTTGCAAACCGCACTCAATGTTATTATAAGCATATCTCAGAGTGAATCATTTGAGGAGTACACCATGTTAATTAAAAATAAAAGCTTACCCACTAAAGTTCCGTTACATAAATTTAATGTATTTCTCGATGATAATAAAATAATGCGTGTTGGAGGGCGTCTTGAAAATTCCGATTACTGTTATGAGAAAAAACATCCCATACTTATACAGTTCACTCATTATTTTACCAAATTGCTCTTCAATTATGAGCACATAAGGTTAATGCACGCAGGACCTCAGCTAATGTTGGCCACTATAAGAGAGATGTACTGGCGATTAGAGTTCGTAATTTGGCCAGAGCTTGTTATCGACAATGTGTAAGATGCAATAGAATGAAAGGAAAAACCATGTCTCCAATAGTGGGCAACCTACCACACCAACGCATCCTTTCTGGTTTTCCATTTCAAAATATTGGACTAGACTATGCGGGACCAATTCAATCTGTTTCTCGCCATGGCCGTGGTTGTAAAATTGTAAAGGTGTATATAGCTATTTTTATTTGCTTCGCGACTAAGTCAATTCATCTTGAATTAGTGGGTGATTTAACTAGCAATACTCTCATATTAGCTTTGCGCAGATTTATGTCAAGAAGAGGGAAACCTCTTAATATTTATCCGGATAATGCCACCTCCTTTGTAGGCGCATAAAATGACATTTCAAAATTTATTAATACGTATTGTAATTCTTTATCTGAGGTAATGGCAAATGAAGGAATTAATTTCCATTTTATACCGCCTTATTCTCCCCATTTTGCTGGGCTTGCGGAGGCTGGTGTCAAATGCATTAAATATCATTTAGTTAGAGTGCTGGGCAATTGTAATTTGACTTACGAGGAACTAAATACCACATTAATGCAAATTGAGGCTATACTTAACTCCAGAGCACTCACACCTTTGTCAACGAATCCTGAAGACTTGCTACCACTAACGCCCGGTCATTTTTTGATTGGACGCCCCTTGACTTCCTTGCCGACACCAGACTATAAAGATCATTCCGTAAGCTCTTTAACCCGATTTCAACGAATAGAACAATTATGTCAACATTTTTGGGCTAGATGGAGCAAGGAATATATATCATAGCTTCAACTGCGGATGAAATGGCGTTCCTGTTAAGGATCTTTGAAGTTAAATTCACTGGTACTCCTAAAAGAGGAGAATTCACGGCCATTAAAGTGGAAGATGGGTCGCATCGTCGCAGTCTATCCAGGCTCGGACGGCGTATCAAGGGTGGCGGATATTAAAACATCGACTGGTATAGTTCGCCGATCATTTAGCAAAATTTGTCCGCTTCCTGAACCTGAAGAATCTGGTTGAAAGGTAGACTTTCAACGCCGGGGGGCATGTTGAAGCGCCTGTCAAATTCAGCAGTTCTAATGCCAATATTAGTTCGTAAGCCGTGTAGGTTTTATATATATAGTCGTTATGGATTTAAAACAAAATATAGTTGTATCTGTCATCGTTTGTAAAAAATTGAAATAAAATGAAGGTCGATTGAGCAAATTACTGCATTTTAATATTAAAAGGAGATCATATTCCTATTCATTTTACTATGTTTCATTAAATCACGAAACGCACCAGATTCAATACTAGTATTAAAAATAATAGCAAGATGAAGTGCAATTAAATCTACTAAGGTAATGCAAATTGAAATTTTAGAGATTGAGAAATAACTGTAACGCAAATCCCCCATAAATCTGCGGTTTTCTGTACATCAAGGGTTTTGAAATATTTTACAATATCTTGTGGTGTGTAATACATTTTCAAATCCAAATTCATTCATACAGGTATTAAAATTTTCTTTGAGTAATGAATCGGCGACAGTTAGAGAACTATTCAATGACTGTTGTCAAAATAGGAATTTTAGTGAAATATTTCTTAAGCATCGCTGCGGCTTCTCGATTTGATCTAGTCAATTGTTTTTAATTTTCAATTGATTATTTGTGCAACAAGGTTTGTCTTTACGTGTTTCGCTATTGAATATACTCCACGGCATTTTAATTTTATTTTTAGCCCTCCAAATTTTATTGATAATATGTAAAGATGAAGCACACTCTTTTAAACATTTTGGAATAATTTTTGACATATTCCGTAAAATTATCGGAAAGATTATAAGATCTTTCATAAAAAAGTTCATATAATCTTCATCTGTTCTTATGAATTCCTACTGTCGCCCAATCATTAAATGCCTTGCGACTGTTTCTGGAGAATGTTTAGAAGTAAATATTTTATTGAATCCATTGCTTATAAAAGTAAATAATACTCCATATAAATAGTCTGAATTATTCTTGTGTGAAAGCGGTTGAAGGTTTTTTAACATATTACTTCTAAATCTCTCCAGGCGTTTTGCATTAATCAGAACAAACAAAATTTTCTCAATTTCCTGTTTTTATGCATAGATGGTATAAAACATAATGAAACCAGTTGTCCACAGTTTTCAAGTTTTGAGGTATACGTGGCGAGAAGGTGTGTCATAATCCCCTGAACGCTGCCCAGCCGAGTTAAATCCATCGATAGAACTTTTGATCAAAGTTGGAGTTATCTGGTTAGATTTACGATTAATATGAAGTTGTTTTACTCAATTATATTAGTATACATCGCCAAATTTCGTACCTTGGCGTAAAAGTTGTTAATATAAGCCTAAAAGATCTTATGGCATCCGATAGAAGGCGTTATTATCTCTTTGAAGCCTTTAAAGCATTTCTCATTATAGCTTTATACTATTACTCCGACGATACAAGATCGGGTCAAAGATTATTTTTCGCCACTATACACAAAACCTTCACAACTTGGCATAAATCTTTCACACTAAATATTGGCACGTATTTCAAAGCGAAAGACAAAAAATAAGATTGAACATAAAATTAAGTATATAGTTAGAAACAACCCTGTTAAAATCGTTTAAAAATTGAAGTTATTAAATTAAATGCAAGGTTCATGTACATATAAATTGGAATCAAGCACTTTTAGAATTAAAGATAAAATTCGATGAAAACTCAAGTTACTATACTACAATTTACATTGGAGGAAAATCCCAACTGAATCAGTATTGAGAAGTTCCATCCAATTTCTTGTTTATATTTTTTATAAAATTTGTTGGTTACGCCGTTTATGTTAAAAGCTCTTTTAGAAAATCCTTTCGTATTTGTGATTTTATAATTATCATTCATCGTATAAGTAGTCCATATAAATAGAAATTGATTACAACTGTGCTATTATTATTATCAAAATGTATGATATAATAAATGATACCAATAATCAAATATTTCTTAATAATAAATCAAGTATAATAATCGTTTACTGTGCTAAACAAAGGCTAAATTTAATGTTTTAATAAAATGAACAAAAGTACATACTTATTTTATGATTTACAGTCGTTGTTTAATGTTTACCTAAATGCATATTAAGCGTTTGTACCATTTGGCTATATACAAAATACCCTCATCGTCGTGTACATGGATCTTCTAAATGTGACTTTAATCTAAAGGAAATACTCGTTCCATTTCCTAGATTGTCGTTTTAAATTTAACTTGTTTTTATTAGCACTAAAAGGATTAGTCAGTCAACAAATCAAGGCAATTATAAATTTAGCGTACATTGTTAAAAGATTTTTCTTGGTCTATGAAAGGTAAAAAAAATTAGCAAAACTTTAATAATTTTATTATTTTAATATAAATTTTATTCCAGTCTTGATATTTCAGTGGCTGTAATATTTTTATATTTGAAAAGTCACTACTTAGAATATGATGTATAAAAACAAGTTCTGAAATACGTTCCGTTGAGTCTGAGGTAATAATTCATCAAAAAGAGGTTAGCTTCATGAAGGAATCAATAGAGTTTATCAACCATAAATACAAAAAATAAAAATAGTTTCCATAAGAAATAACGAAGATTACACACGACTTCTGAGGGAGGCAGCTGAAATGAAAACTCTTAATATGGGACTAAAAAGTCATCTAGAACAACTAAAACAATACGCAAGCGCTGCTAATATCGAGATTTAGTGTATACCTGAGCACAAATCTGAGAACCTTATTTCCACAGTAATACAATTAGCAAAACTGTATTATTCGACCTTAAATAAAGCGATATAAATGTGTGTACTAAGATAGCAAAAGCCAATTCTTCATCATTCCAATCTCAATCCATGACTGTCAACGTAACAATTCCGTTAATTTGGGATATACTACTTGCTATAGCTATACGGATCAACAAGAAAAACCAAGGTGACAAACTCAACTCATCTCAATTGGGCGTTGGGGGACACAAAAGACCTATATATGTCTCCGAGCATTTATCTTTACATAACAAAGAACTTCATAAAGCTGCAAGGATAAAGGTAGGGGAAAAGAATTAAAAATTTGTAAGTGTGAGAGGCGGTCGCATATTTATTAGACAATCTGAGACCACCAATGCAGTTTTCAATAAAAAACATTAAGGCACTGAACAAAATATAGCTTTATTTTTAGTTGTTGCATAAATTGTAAGATTAGTGAGTATAATGTCATAAATAAAATAAATATAAAAAAATAAAAAGCCTTTTTATTTTTTACAAACAAGTGAAAGAGTATGCAACAGTGTTATCTTATTACTAAACCTAATATTTTTTAAATAACCTATGATTATATCTATTTTTGTGTATTTATTTATCCATGATTGTAGTAATTATTTTTTCAAGCGAAAAGCTTGACACCATCGATGGCGGGAAAGAATGTGTGGAGAGAACATGGCAGAACCTTAGGGATGGAATGGTAAGTACAGCGGAAGAAGTATGTGGAACGACAAAAAGAGGTAGTAGTAAAAGAAGAGATGCATGGTGGAATGATGAAGTGAGAGAAGCTGTAAAAAAGAAGAAAAAAGCATGGTTAGACTACTTGGCCTATAGTAACGATGACCATATGAGAGAGAAGATGAAAGAAAGATATAAGCTGCAGAAAGTTCATGCGAAAACATTGATTGAGGAAGTATGTGAAAGGTGTAGAATAGAAGCGGACGAGAGGTTGTCGCACAACTTTAGGGAAAACTCCAAACTTCTAGAAAGAGGTTGGAAGGTCCCGGAGTGGTACGACAGCCTTAAGAATGAACAAAGTGCTTTCGAGAACTAATGACGTCCTCTCAGAAAAATCGGACGTCATGCAGCGATGGAGTGAATTTTATAGAGAAATGTATGCGTGTCATGATCTTAGTGAAGGATCCGGGAGTGACGCCGTGACTGGCACGCCAGACACGGACCTCGATGACACTGAGGTCATCAGCATGAAAGAGATTGAACGTGCGATTCGAAGTTTGAAATGTGGTAAGGCTGCGGGACTAGACAGAGTTACTGCTGAAATGGTCAAGTACGGTGGGCCTCGCGTCTGGGACAGCTTTCATCTGCATGTCCCGGATGATTGGCGATCCGCGGTCATTGTGCCTTTATATAAAGGTAAAGGTTCACATTTTGACTGCGGGTGCTATCGGTCGATCAGCTTGACCAGTTTAGCTAGTAAAGTATACTCGAAGGTTTTGACACGTAGGATGCAAGAGAAAAGAAAAAAAAAGAAAGAAAAAAAAAGAAAAAAAAGAAAAAAAATCAAAGGAAAGAATCTTATGGGAGGCACAATGCCGATTTAGACCTGGAAGAGGATGCACGGATCAAATGTTTTCTCTCCGCATGATCACGGAGAAGCTTCTGAGTGTTAACCAGAGGATTTTCTGTGCTTTTGTGGATCTGAAGAAAGCATTTGATAAGGTTATAAGGAAGAAAATGTGGGAACTGTTGCCGGGATATGGTGTGGATGGTCGATTGTTACTTTACTATGACTGTAAAGCCTGAGTGCGGGTAGGGCATGACCTGTCACCCATGTTTAGCGTCCAAGCGGGCGTAAAACAGGGTTGTGTCATGTCTTCCTGGCTGTTCATACTGTATCTCGACAGCTGTTTACAGAAGCTGAAAAATAGCTGTTTGGGTGTGAAATTGGGTGACATAAAAGTTAAATGTCTGCTGTATGCTGATGATGCAGTGCTTATTGCACCATCAGAAGCAGAACTGCAGGCATTAGTCACGTGTATGAAAGAGGAATGTGAAATTAAAGGTCTCCGTTTGAATGCTAATAAAACTAAGGTTCTGGTATTTGAAAAGGATGAAGAGAGAACGAAATGTGAAATATGGGTAAATCAGGATTGTCTAGAAGAGGTAAATGAAATTGTATACTTAGGGAGTGCTTTCAGCCGGGATGGAAGATGTGATTTAGATGTGGATAGGCATGTTGCTGCCGGAAACAAAGTCAATGGTGCCCTGAATGCATTAGTAAAAAGGCAAGGCGTGATGAAGAGTGCAAGCCTTGCAATACATAACGCAGTGTTGGTACCGACTTTTTTATATGGCAGCGAAACCTGGGTATGCCAGAAGAAGCATAAAAGCAAGTTGAATGCAGTGGAGATGCGATCTCTTCGTATAATGTGTGGCGTTACCATGGCCGACCGAAAGCGAAACGAAGAGATTCGCAATATGGCAGGATTGAAAGATGACCTTATCACAAAAATTGATAGGGGCGTACTCCAATGGTTTGGGCACGTTGAACAAATGAGTGAAGACCGAATGGTGAAGAAAATATATAGAGCGAAAGTAAATATCAAAAGGTGTCGAGGTAGACCGAGACTAACTTTGGAAGACCATGTGAGCAAATTGCTCGAAGAGGGGAGGGTCAAGAGTACTCGGATATCTAGACGTGCACGTATGAAGAAGTTAATAAACCAGAAAGAAGCGAAAGAGGTATGTAAGGATCGTGACACTTGGCGATCTGTTCTCTCTGGCTACCCCGTTAGGGATTGTGCGTGAAGATAAGTAAGTAAGTAAGTAAGTATTTTTTCAAGCTAATTTGGTAGGGGAAGGCCTCCTCCAAAGACTCCCAATGGTCTCTCTCTTTGGCTATTTGTAACCAATTTGGACCCGCTATATTTGTGATGTCGTCTTGCCATCTCGCATGGGGTTTCCTCTGTAGCGTTTCCTGTTGGGCCGTTCCATGAAGTAATTTTTTTGGTCCATCTCTCGCGCTACATACCCCGCCCACTTCCATTTTAGTCTTTGAGCGTGAAATAGATCATCTGTAGCTTTTGAAATATTTCTTATTTTAGTGTGTCCTATTTTTTGGCTTTTTTTGATATTCAACATACTACGTTCCATACCGAGTTGGCAGCTGATTATTTTGTTCTTAACTTTGCTAGAATATCTCCAGGTCTGACAGGCATATGTTAAGCATGGTAGGAGACATGTGTTCATGACTTTAGTTTTTATCTTAACTGGAATATCACCCTTAAATATTTCCTTTAAGCTCCGGTATTTATTCCAGGATCTGTGTGTTCTTCGTTCTAATTCTAACTCATTGTTTTTCCTGTCAAAAGATATTTGTTTACCTAGGTAGATGTAGTTTTCTGTATAGGTACGTATCTCGTTGTTGACTGATATTCTCGATTTTGTACTGTTCGTCATTAGCATTGTTTTTGACAGGGTCATTTCTAAACCTACTTGTTTGCTAGCTTCGTTCAGTGAATGAATCATGATTTGTAGTTGTGTACCCGTTTCTGACAATAGAACCAAATCATCGGCAAAGCAGAGGTGGCTAAGATAATTGCCGTCGATATTTATACCATACTTATTCCAATCCAGTTTCCTCATTGTATATTCTAGGACGGAAATAAATAATTGCGGAGAGAGAGGGTCGCCCTGTCTAACCCCTCTGGCAATGGGAAAGCTCGGTCCGGTTTTTTCCAGTTTTACTCCACCTAGTAAATGTATATATAGGTAGGTTCAAATATACGTTTTTAATTACTTGTATGTATACATTTTCTACCTCCTGCTCTTCCAGCGTTTCCCGCATACTTGAATAAAACACTGTGTCGAATGCTTTTTTGTAATCTACGAAAGCGATATAGAGAGCTCTCCTTGGTTCTTGATATTTTTCGATTAGCAGTTCCAAGGTGTAGATGTTGTCTGTAGTAGAGAAGCCCTTTCTAAATCTCATTTGCTCAATAGGCTGTTCCGAATCTAATGTATTGCTTATTCTTTGATTTATTAGCGAAGAGAAGAATTTTTACAAGCATGGTAATAAGCTTATTGGCCTGTAGTTACCTATATTGCGTGGGTCTCCTTTTTTATAAATTAATATTATATTTAACTCTGACCATTGAGTAGGTGTATCGGTAGTTTCTAGTATGCGGTTGAAAAGAAGAGTCAGAGGTAGAGCAAGCTGAGTGCAGGCTGTTTTTATAGCTTTGTTAGTTACGTTGTCCAGTACTGGGCTTTTTTCTGAGTTCATACGTTTAATTGCTTCCGCTATTTCTTTAACGTTGAACTGTGCTCTAGTTTTTTTGCTATAAAGGTTTAAAATAGTGGGTTTTCCTCTATCCTGTCAAGTTTTATTCATTGCCTTTGTATAAGGTTTTATAAATTTCAGTTGCAACGTTTATAACGTCATTTCGATTATGAAATGTTTTATTTGCCCGATTTAGTCCGTCAATCCATGTTTTACATGTTTGCAACTTATTAAATGCTCTTTTTGAGCTGTCTGCCTGTACCAGGTGTCTTTCGATGGTGTTAAATCAATATTTTGTATAATCTTGTCTTAAAAGTTTGCTTATTAGCTCATACAGTGCTGAAAGCTCATTTTTAGTGGTCGAGTTTTATTTTTAGTTATTTGTAGCTCATGTCTTCTCGAACGATTATAAAATTATTTTTGTGATGGAATCTGGTGGCAATTTAACATATTTAATTCAGAGTTGTTAGATGAACTTTATGTTGTGTATAGGAGATGTAACAAAATATTTACAATATTTATTTCAGAATCAGCTTAGAAGCGACCACCGTATTCCAAGGGGTTATTGTCAACCATGTATTCATTTATATTATAATAACCCTTTTTATAGAGTTATTGTTTAATTAAACGTTTGACCTTTTTAATAGAGACACCTTGTATATTTTCTGGGACTTAAACACTTGATCTCGTGTTTTCTACATTTTCAGATATTTACCTCGAGGATAGTGGCAATCCTTTGTTGAGAGTCGATTTTTATTACCCTCCATTGAAGTTCACTGTTTCACTATCCTCATATTAAAATTTACACCCATGCCGAATTCAAGGGTTTAAGTAAATTAATACAGTTTACATTTCTGTAACTGACGATCTGCAAAAACTTGATTGGTTATCGTTGCTTCTGCACCTTGATAATGTCAATGAAATGATTAACGTTTTTTACGCAACCTTACGCAAAATTATTACAGCTCATGTTCTAGGTCAAACCATGTTAGTCAGAACTAAAACTAAATGTAATTGTTATCCAGCATGATTCCGCGGGAACTCATCAAAATTTTAAAATAAAAGAATAAAATACGTCTTCATTACAAAAGAATTATAATCCCTTAGATAATATTAGTTATGAAATACTAAAAAAATGAAGTGGCAAATTATTATCTTTAAATTATAATAACTACCGTAACAGAATCGAATGCAGCATCTCACAAAACCCAAAATACTTTGAACCTTTTAAAAATATAAACGTAATAAATAGAAGTAATACTTTATCATATATGTTATTGGAAAATGGATTAGTTGAAGATAATGGATAGGTTAGTAAGTTGTTTGCAAAAAAATTTCATCAATTTACCAAAATGCTACATTACCTACTAATAGTCGCGCATACACTTAGCGCATGGGCTCACGGGCAGCTTCGGTTTGCGGCTCGCGAGTTAAGGCTCGCGAGGCAGGCTCGGTAATTTTGTCCGGAACTCAGAGGAATGCCTCGCGAGGCAGGCCCGAATTTTAATGGCAATTTAAGGCAGAGAATACTTTGATTTTGAAATAATCATTGCTAATATTAATATAGATATATTAAAATTTCCGCAAGCTAGTTTATGCCATGTGAGTAATTTTTATTAGATTACCCGTATTTACTCTCTAAAATATTCTAATAGATCACGTCTACACCATACTAGTATACGGTATACATGCCATGTAGTTGACATCCTTTTCTTTTCATTTCGTCTCATTTACACATAACACATCTATTCCTCTGCCATACATTATTTCGCATATTTCATTAATCTTATCATTCATTGCTCCACGTACATTCAGCGTAGCCAGACGGGCTTCTACAATCCACTTTTCACCCTCCGGGAGACAGAACGTGACGGGTGGCAAACCTCGGAAATTCTTCGCATCTCTTCTCCATTTAAGCGGCGCCGGGAACTGGGGGCCATTTCTTTTTTCTGGTGCCTCATGTTGCAAAACTGTGGGTAGGTATATTTTACGCCACTGCCAGGTATATATAATGTACTCTGTGGCCACTGCGGTAGTGCGGCGAGTAGCCGAGTCTGTACTTTAAATATATAATTGTATCTGTAGTCTGTATTTTAAATATATAATAGTAACTATTAAAATATATATCTTTCCGATATACATAATATTCCCACTTATTGCTAGTACATAACACAATTTATGAGTATGTAAATAGAAGCACAAGTTTCGTGAAAAGAAAAAAATAGTTCCTGTTAGCGACGACAAGTGAATCTAAAAACATTTAATCTTAATTGTTTCTTACTTGTGATATAAAACTAAGTGTTAGAAGTGAAAAGTGAATTTAAACATTTAATCTTAATTGTTTCTTATCTGTGATATAACTAAGTATGAAAACTAATAGCATTAATACCAAGAGAGTGAAATAATAACTTATATTAGCTTCAAATTCTTATTTTAAAAAACTACTTAACGGAAATATAAATCTAATCCCTTATCTAGGTTTAATTAGAATGTTTAAAATAAGATATGAGACTAGTTACTCATTAGAACCTTCTGTTATTACGATTTTAAAGAGTTGCATTAGAGATATTAACGTTTAAGTGTAAATTTAATGATTTGTCTAATTCTCTTTCTCTTATAGTAATTTAACACAATAATATGTCAAATAATCTCTTATGTAATATAATTACTTATTATAGAAATAGATTTTAATTTAATAAAAAATTTAAACATGTTTTGTGAAAAGTCTTAAGCATAATGTTATCGTGATAAGCGTTGTGCATTCCTGCCGCCTGGCGGCGCTACTTGTATGTTGAGCGAAAAAACGCTTTTTTTTTTTATAAGTATAAATTAAAGGTTTTATGAATGTTTTATATTTGAAATAATAGAGATAAGTCATATCTATTGTCAGGAATAAATAAAAATATTGTAAGGTATGTTTTACCACACTTATTAAATAAAATTGTAAATTTCTCTTAGAAAAGGTTGTTCTGTGCTCTGATTGGTCGATGGGTCATGTACAAATTCATTAGTGCCGCGTGCAAATTTTCTCACTTCTGATTGGTCACAGCTGCCTATAAAAAAGGGGCGTTTTTTTGTGGTAAAACATTCCAAATCCGGCAATGTAATAATAAGGAATCAAGAAAATAAATAAGAAGAAACTCTCAAGAAGTGTTATTTATTGCTCATCTAACTGCTACTGTATGCTCTCCAGTTAACATCCCGCCAGCAAACCCGCTCTATTTATTAACATCCTCACACACGAGCATCTACAGTTCCTGTTCGAAAATATTGACACACACGCAATTGTTCTTGATATAATATACACAATTGCTGTGCAGTTAATTGCTGCGGAACGGATTGAACGGATTGTACCCTTATGACCGGGTGTTTTAGTCCTCCGCTAACCACAACTTGCTTCCTTAGCCATGTTCTTGAAGACTTTAGGTACTGACGTTTTAATAAACATAGCACTATGCACTCTAACAATATGGCAACGATCACTGTTGTGATGGGTTTGGTTTTGGTTTAATTCTGACTCCACAGTACTATTATTAATATTAATCACTTGGGTTTAGGAGACTGCTAGATTTTCCTCTTTACTTTGTACTCAACCCATAATTACAAATCAAAATAAAACAAGATGCAAATGAATATTATCTGTAAATAATTATACTTTTATACTTAAGTCTGAATCAAATAAAAATTAATAATACGTCATTTTTACTTTAAAATTTACGCATGTTCATGACCTAAGTAGATACAAACAAATTACATTGTATTTTGGTTCGACACAACTTCACTAAACGCCTACGACTGGTTAAGGCAAATATATAAGGTAAAGTTTCAATGTTGCGTATGAAAACATGGAAGTATACATAAAAATTGCGAAAATCTATTGTTAGGCTCGTCTTTGCCTCAGGGGAGAACAAGCTCAAAATATTCACATATTTATTATAGGTAGACATGGAATTACTATACATTTGTTAAAAATAATCATTAAAATGTCATTACTTTACGTAAAAGGTACTGCAATAAAACAAAAATTATAAATGCCCTATGAAAAGTGTCTTTAATTTAATACTTGGCATCTCAGTAAACATATCAGAAAACTTACTGTTGTGTAATTTAGTTTACAAATCTGACAGGCGGCTTAACTATACGACCGCTCTTGGTTTTGAAAACAACAGACTTCTTTCTTTAACAGGTTCTCTACTAGGTTCTTTAAAAGGCTTTACTGGCTCTATCTTTACACCTTTAGTGTTAACAACTGGAGTAATAACATCATCGTTTAACATATTATATGGAGGCTTTAAACGTTCGATCGAGCTTTATAATCTTGTATCAAAAATACCTTATCAAAACGTTTAATCACTCTAAATGGACCATCATTACAAGGTTACAGGGGTCGTTTGACGTGTCATCCCTAAAAAAACACGATTATAAGACTTTAAATCAAGATGAATAAAAATTATTTTGAATTACTATGAGATTTCAAAATAGGTTTCAATTTCGGTATCAAATGACGTATTTTGTCTACTAAAACGAAATGTCATAATCAGAGGTAAGTGACACCTCTGATAATGACATTTCATAAAAATCATCAGGTAATCGTAATGTACTTCCAAAGGTTATTTCGGCTGCGCTGATGATAATGTCGCTTCTCAGTGCAGTACGATGTCCTAAAATTATCGTGGGCATCTCATCAACTCATGACGAACCATTTAACCTAGCTGTAAGTGAAGCTTTCAACAAACGATGCCAGCGCTCTACCATACCATTACTTTGCGGGTGGTATGCAGTAGTTATTTGTTTCTTTACACCGAAAATCTTTAATCAACTTGCGAACAAATCGCTCTCAAATTGTCTATTCCGATCACTAGACAATGTAACTGGGCTTCCATAACGGGCTAATCGTACTTCAAATATTACTTTAGCAACACTTTATGCTGTGATATCTTGTACACGGAATACCTAGCTTCTGGCCGTCTAGTTTTCCAATCTATTACTCTCACGCAATACATAATATATAAAATATACTCGCCAGAGGAAACCAATGAGGCAATTAAAGGCCCATCTTCTCTTAGTGGTCGAAAAATGTACTTGAAAGGTTCGGTGTATAGCAATCGACACCTAAAACTTCCGAGTAATGTTCGACAGCTGATCATAGCAAAGAACGCGGCCCTTAAGCAATCACTACCGCACAAAAGATAATAAATTTAGACTGCGCAACATACAAAACGAGGTATTAGAGCGCATTGCAGTATTTAGACGGGATAAGTGGGATAATCTGCTGGAGGATATCGAGCCATCACAAACTGTCTTGTGGCAGTTGACCGAAGCTCTGAAAGCAGAACAATTCTCACCCATACCACCTTTCATTAGGCCGGGAAACCCCGATCTTGCCTTTGGCGACACTAAAAAAGCCGACCTGTCGAACAGTTAAGAGATCCAGTGGACACCTTGTAATGAACCAATGGATTCAGCTCACCTTGCAATGGTCGAAACGGAGGACGAGCGTAGATCTGTGCTACCACCTGCAGGCCCCCCTTAGATTCTGTGACTGTTGACGAAGTCGCAGAAATCGGCACCTGGCCCTGACGGCATGAGCAACAGGCTGCTGAAATCCCTCTCAGTGCCACTAGTGTGCCTCCTAGTATGCATTTTCAACTCTCTTCTCTCCAGCTGCTCCTTCCCGGATGCATGAAAATAATAATAATAATAATAATAATCTCCGTCATTACTTCTTGACGAGATCGGATGATCCATTCTATAATGACGTCATTTCTAGTGATAAAGGGCTCACCCCTCTATCCTTAGCCAACGAACAATGGCAGGACCCGGCAGTGCTTAGCATTTCTGACCGGGAGACCGTATGGAAGGAGAAGCAGCTCCACGGGAGGTACTACAAGGCTCTACATGAGCCCTTCGTAGATACAGTCACCTCCCTCAACTGGCTACGTTTCGGTGACCTTTTCGGGGAAACCGAGGGTTTTGTCTGTGCAATACAAGATCAGGTTATTAAGACCAACAACTATCGGAGATACATCCTAAAGGATGGCACCGTCGACGTCTGTCGAGCTTGTCGCCATCCCGGGGAGTCACTTAGGCATGTCATCTCCGGTTGTTCGGCGCTTTCTAACTCTGAGTACTTGCACAGGCACAACCTAGTAGCCAGAATTCTACACCAGGAGCTCGCTCTGAAATACGGTCTCGTGGACCGGAAAGTGCCGTACTACAAGTACTTGCCGGAAGCCGTGCTCGAAAATGACCGCGCCAGGCTCTACTGGGACCGGGCCATCATCACAGACAGGACTATTCTTGCGAATAAGCCTGATATTGTGCTGATGGACCGGGCACAGTCAAGGATATTTTTGGTCGATATTACCATCCCTTATGACGAGAACCTCGTGAAAGCCGAAACAGATAAGCAATCAAAGTATCTGGACCTGGCTCACGAGGTGACCGACATGTGGGGTGGTATGCCGACCGAAATTATTCCTGTAGTCGTCTCTGCGAATGGGCTAATCCCAGTTAGCCTCTCTGGTCATCTGAGGCGACTGGGACTCCGTGACGGACCACTCCGGGCTCAAATGCAGAAGGCGGTGCTCCTTGATACTGCCCGCATCGTCCGCCGGTTTCTTTCCCTTTCCCCCTAACCCTTGGCCGTTTGGTCTCCCCTGCCGAGGGCTTCCATCTGGTTGGGCTTTTATTTATTTATGTATTTTTGTATTTATTTTATTTTATTAATATTTATGTATATTTATCTTTTCATTTTCATTTATAATTATATATTTATACATCCCAACCCGATGAGAAAACTATATAGATACCCCACATAATAATAATAATATTAAATAATAATAAAAAATTGGCGTAGGGAATTGACGACCCCATCGCCCGCTGACGTACCAGTTAAGTGACGAAACTGCTACGTCAACGCAGTCAGTCAGCGCCTTGCGAGAGGTGTGAGCGCCGTGCCTCGGCAGAATTTAGGGTGCAAAGGCCCGTTTGTGCTTATGGCCGTCCACGATACGGTGCCGGGCCTGGGCATCTCCCGTTAATGGACGCCCATATTATGGATGATGGAGAAAAAGATAGTGCGCAAAGGGCCGCTGCCTGGAGGTCGCCAGGGCGCGTCTGGAGCTGGCGCTGGACGCGACAGCATGCAGGCCGCCAGCCGAGCGCGGGGTGTTGCAAGACCACCTAGCAGCCCCCCGCATCCATCATCCCCACCAGAAGGCTTGGTGTCGGCTGGGTCTTCTCGGACTCAGCAAGCGGCACCCGCCGCTGGTGGAGCACGTCGCATGCGTTGGTCTAAATGAATGAATGAAAACTCACTGCGGGCGTATTTTAGGGTAAAAGGGAAAGAAACTGGATGTTTGGCGTATCGGGCTCGGATGCATCACTTTTTTGCAGAGCTGGAGCCATCTCTATCCGTCACTGAGCAAAACCTGGCAGACCGAGTTAGGTACATCCTGCGCTCCAACATATTTGGTGACCCCGAACTCGAGCGATTACGACGTGAGGCTATTCCTTCATCGAATGGAAATGCTACGGCTGGGAATGCGGCGCCACTAGATGCGCAACAAACTGCATATGTGGATGCTGCCGTCAACATTCCATTTGTGGCTAATTCAGACGATGATGGAATAGTCTCCCACGAACTAGAGAAAATGAGGAGCATACTGGAAGAGTCGATGCTGGAAACGCGCAGCATGCCTCTCGAAAATCGACCGCGACTTCCCCGCATACCCCTTAGCAAGCGAAATCGGGCTGTCGTGCGGGCTCTTAACCCAATGCTGGTGACCTATTTGGAAGCCAGCCGGGACCTTTGCGAGACGGATTCAATTCTTTTTGGCGCCGCACTGGCAGTATGCCGTATTATTGGCGCCAAACTTCCCGTGGCTGGACGTGCTACTCAAAAAAGTAGCGCCATCCCAGCCTGGAGAAAAAGAATTGAGGACCGTATCGCAAAGGCAAGGGCCCTTATTGGCAGACTGACAAGCTTCAGGTCGGGTAATAATAGACCGAGGATTATGTGCACCGTTAGGATGGCGTTTGCTGGGACAAATATCAGTTTGTTCCAGCCGGATATCACGCAAAAACTACCGGAGCGCATAGATGACCTGAAGCAAAAAATCGCTGCTTGGGGGAAGCGGATTCGACGATTTAGCGAGAGGTCAAGGCGGTTCAACCAGAATAGTCTCTTCCAGAGTGATTAGAAGAGGCTCTATAAATCATTGGAGCGACCAGAGGTATGTGGAGCGGGCCCAGGAACGGATCAGGCTGACATTGTCGCATTTTGGCGTGGCCTGTGGTCAGAGCCCGTAAACCACAGCGAGAGCCCTTGGATGGAAGTTGTGGCGAGCCAGAGTGCAAGTGTTACGCCTATGGAACCCGTCACCATAACGCCTGAAGACGTGGCTGAGGCGGTCCGTATGGCCCCGAACTGGAAAAGTCCGGGGCTCGACGGGCTGCATCATTACTGGCTGAAGGGGTTCGTAGTATGTCACGCTATGCTCGCCCGACAGTTTCAAGAGGCTCTCAATCAGAAGTCGCTCCCGAGTCTATTCACTACTGGGATCACTCATTTGGTTCCTAGAGATCAGGATACCACAGACCCGAGCAAATACCGCCCCATCACGTGTCTACCCACCATATATAAGACACTGACATCCATTTTGAGCGCGAGAATCACTCGTCACCTGGAGCTAAATCAGGTGATGTCACGCGCTCAAAATGGATGCCGGGGCGGTGGTCGTGGAACCAAGGAACCACTCCTCATTGACGCGGTCATTGGCAAAGTGGTGAAACGCAACTGTCGGAATTTCTCCGCCGTCTGGCTAGACTACAGAAAGGCATTCGACTCGGTGCCCCATACATGGCTGAAGAGAGTCCTCCAGCTGTACAAAATTGACTGTACAGTTGGAGACTTCCTCGGGCAGTGTATGGGGCAATGGAGTACGATCCTTTGCTATCTGGGCGAGCGGATGATGGCTGCGGAGAACCACATAACTAAGGATAAGAAGGGGTATCTTCCAGGGCGATTGTCTGAGTCCAATCTGGTTTTACCTCTCCCTGAACCCTCTCAGTACTTTACTGAAGGGCTCCGGGAGGGGATTTCAGCTTCGGAAAGGAGGTACAAAAGTGACCCACCTTTTCTATATGGACGACCTCAAGTTATTCGCCTCCAGTCGCTCCCATCTTATGGAATTGCTGAACATCACTTGTGAATTTAGCATTTCTATTGGAATGGAGCTGGGAACGGATAAGTGTGCGGTCCTCCATGTTGAAAGGGGAAGGGTTGCTAACTCTGAGGGCAGACTTATCTATGCCCGTCAACTTAAGGACCCTTTCCGAGGCTGAAACATACCGATACCTGGGTATGTCACAGAACATCGGTATCGATGAGGCTGGTATGAAACAGACAGTTTGCGACGTGTTTTATGCACGCTTGACCAAAGTGCTTAACAGCCTTTTGTCCGGTGTGAATAAGACACACGCATATAACGGCTGGGTCATGCCTGTCCTCATGTATACCTTTGGCATACTCAGGTGGACTCAGACTGAACTTAACGCCCTGGATAGAAGAGTCCGCACCACCATGACGTCCCACAGGATGCATCATCCGAGGTCGTCGGTAATGAGGCTGTACTTGCCGCGAAAGCATGGTGGGCGTAGCTTCTTGAGCGCGCTCACCATGCATAATCGCGAAGTGTGCAGCCTCCGTAATTACTTCCGGGCGAGATCGGATGATCCATTCTATAAGGACGACATTTCTAGTGAAAAAGGACTTACCCCTCTATCCTTAGCCAACGAGCAATGGCAAGACCCGGCAGTGCAGACAATTTCCAACCGGGAGACCGTATGGAAGGAGAAGAAGCTCCACGGGAGGTTCTACAAGGCTCTACATGAGCCTTTCGTAGACACAGTAGCCTCCCTCCACTGGCTACGCTTTGGTGATCTCTTCGGGGAAACCGAGGGTTTTGTCTGTGCAATACAGGATCAGGTTATTAAGACCAACTATCGGAAATACATCCTAAGGGATGGCACCGTGGACATCTGTCGAGCTTGTCGCCATCCCGGTGAGTCACTTAGGCATGTCATCTCCGGTTGTTCGGCGCTTTCTAACACTGAGTACTTGCACAGGCACAACCTAGTAGCCAGAATTCTTCACCAGGAGCTCGCTCTGAAATACGGTCTCGTGGATCGGATATTGCCGTATTTCAAGTACTTGCCGGAAGCCGTGCTCGAAAATGATCGCGCCAGGCTCTATTAGGACCGGGCCATCATCACAGACAGGACTACTCTTGCGAATAAGCCTGATATTGTGCTGATGGACCAGGCACAGTCAAGGATATTTTTGGTCGACATTACCATTCCGTATGACGAGAACCTCGTGAAAGCCGAAACAGACAAGCAAACAAAATATCTGGACCTGGCTCACGAGGTGACCGACATGTGGGGTGGTCTGCCGACCGAAATTATTCCTGTAGTCGTCTCTGCAAACGGGCTAATCCCAGTCAGCCTCTCGGGTCATCTGAGGCGACTATGACTACGTGGCGGACCGCTCCGGGCTCAAATACAGAAGGCGGTGCTCCTCGATACCGCCCGCATCGTCCGCCGGTTTCTTTCCCTTTCCCCCTAACCCTCGGCCGTTTGGTCTCCCCTGCCGAGGGCTTCCATCTGGTTGGGCTTTTATTTATTTATGTATTTTTATATTAATTTTATGTTATTGATATTTATGTATATTTATCTTTTCATTTTCATTTATAATTATATATTTATGGAACCCAACCAGATGAGAAAACTATATAGATACCCCACAATAATAATAATAATAATAATAATAATAACAACTCTATTGGGACCGGGCCATCATCACAGACAGGACTATTCTTGCGAATAAGCCTGATATTGTGCTGATGGACCGGGCACAGTCAAGGATATTTTTGGTCGACATTACCATTCCGTATGACGAGAACCTCGTGAAAGCCGAAACAGACAAGCAAACAAAATATCTGGACCTGGCTCACGAGGTGACCGACATGTGGGGTGGTCTGCCGACCGAAATTATTCCTGTAGTCGTCTCTGCAAACGGGCTAATCCCAGTCAGCCTCTCGGGTCATCTGAGGCGGCTGGGACTACGTGGCGGGCCGCTCCAGGTTCAAATGCAGAAGGCGGTGCTCCTCGATACCGCCCGCATCGTCCGCCGGTTTCTTTCCCTTTCCCCCTAACCCTCGGCCGTTTGGTCTCCCCTGCCGAGGGCCTCCATCTGGTTGGGCTTTTATTTATTTATGTACTTTTATATTTATTTTATGTTATTGATATTTATGTATATTTATCTTTTCATTTTCATTTATAATTATATATTTATAGCACCCAACCAGATGAGAAAACTATATAGATACCCCACAATAATAATAATCATTTATTGACAGATAACAAAGGCCCGTAAAAAAGAAACATAATTACTTATAATCAACAAACATAAAAAAAATTGAAATAAACTGAAATACAAAAATAAATATAAATTAAATATATGCCATCAAACAAATTGAAAGTTACATCTTAACATACTAGACCAATATTTAAATATTTCACTACAATTTTGTGTTAAAATTAGTATAATCGTGTTTCCAGATTTGAGAAGATTACTTCTAAATCTGGCCACACGATGTCTTATCAAAGCATCGAGCGTCGGTACGTGAGCCTCAGCGAACATTGTAGATGCACTACAGTACCTCGCAAAACGAAATAATATTCGGAACGAATCGTTATATTGAACCTTAAAAATTCGATAGTTTTCCTTTTTAAATTTAGTCCAGAGATGCGGTGTGTAAAGCGATTGGCAATAGGTTTTAAATAGTAATATTTTAGCATCTCGCTCGCATTTATTAAATTTCCTGCTAATCATATTTGCACGTACAGCAAGGGACCGCCTTTCTCTGTCCATGTCCTGATCATCCTTCAGGTCACTCGATACGATATGTCCTAAATATCGAAAGCTCGTCACAAACTTCAAATTTTTGCCGTTCAGGTATAATGGTAAACAAGCATCTTTACTATGCGCTCCAAAGACCATTGCCACAGACTTGTCTGCATTATAAACTAAATCGTGGCTTGCTGCGTATCTCTCACAAATAGAAATTAACTTCCTTAAGGCTCCGATTGAGGGGCTCAATAAAACCATATCGTCTGCGTAACTAAGGTTGTTTACACATTTCCCACCTACATGACAGCCGATACCTGTTTCACTGAGCTCCTCAATTAGAGCATTAATGTAAAGGTTAAACAGCAGAGGAGAAGTCAGCCCACCCTGCCTAACCCCCTTAGTCAGTACAAACTCGTCTGAAAGCGAGCCATCCCAGTTCACTACATTAACCTGCGTATTATACCAATTAATAAGGATTCTAATTATGTCGGAAGGAACACCCACCAGTTTTAACTTATCCCACAGGATGCTATAGTTTACCCTATCGAAGGCGCGACTCAAGTCCAAAAAACAAGCGTATACTTTTGTTCTTCGTGACACGTAATACGTTACTATTTGTTTTAAGGAAAAAATTGCCAACTCAGTAGAGCTACCTTTTTTAAAACCAAACTGAGCGTCACTTATAAAAATAAATTTCGATAAAATATCCAGAATAATAGACTCAAATAGTTTCGCACAGGTTGTAGCGATTGAGATAGGCCTATAATTGGAACTGATCGTATCGCTAACGGTTTTACTTTTGACAATAGGGTTAACCACGCATTTTATTAGGTCAGGAGGCAAAAATGAGTGTTTTAAACACGCGTTAATAAAACCGAGAGAAACACCACAACCCTGGGTCCACCGCAACGTAAATGTTCTACAGAAATGTGGTCATGACCACACGCTTTACCAAGGTGCATCTTTTTAAGGGCATTATACACCATACTCTCATCAATATGAGTATATGATAAAACAGGCATATCAAGTGTATCTATCGCAGAAGGGCCACCACTAGAATAGCAGTCATTCAACAAAAAGATCTGCTTAAAATTATTAGCTATCTGTTTTTTATCGCTAACACCATCCACGCAGACCGGAACTCCAACTCTCCAACACTCCAAAAATGTTGCATAGTTTTGATGTATGTTGCCAAAATTTAGAAAAGTTTTTGTCTATGCATGCGTTACTTATCCGCTCCAATAAAATTTTATTTTCATTTTTCTGGCACCAATTTAAGCGACTTTTAAATATAGACCTACTTTGCTTCATCATATCATAGAGAGAACCAGAGCTGGGAGCCCCCGCCCCGATCCATCTCGATAAGTTTACTTTAGCATCCACATACGCTGATTTTACTACATCATTCCTCACACAGGGATTCATATGACATCAGCTTCCTTCCTTCAGGGAAGAAGCTGATGTCATATGAATCCCTAAACCAGGGAAATCGTACAACCTAGCCTCTAGTTACATACCCGTCAATCTCCTTAGCACATTGGGTAAAGTGTAAAAGCGTACAATTTTGAATCGTCGTCGTAAACACGTTCTTACCAACAAACTTCTTATAGACGAGCAGTTTTGTTTCAGACTCGAGAACTCGTGCACTAGTCAGATCCACTGCCTTGCGGAATACACTCTAGAAGGCTTCTCCCAAACAACGGGTAACGGTCGTCGAACCCACAACAGCGGGGCCCTCTTCTTCGACGACGCCAAAGCGTTCGACAGTCTGGCACAACAGCTTGCTTTACAAGCTGTTTAAACTCAACGCTCACTCACATCATCAGAGCCTTCCTTGCCAACCACCTTTTCCGATTCGTATAGAGGATAATCGCTTCTTCAAGCGCCCTCTCAGGTCTGGAGTCCCTAAGGGCTTCTTTCTCTTCCCGCTCCTCTTCACACTCCACACGAGTGACATCACCCATACGTAAACATAAACCCATATGTAAACACCGCTCTCCTTGCAGACGATACGCTAGTCTACGGTCTCTCATTTCAGCAAGAAATATCTCACAACTATGCTCGCCAATCGCTTATGCGAACGGTTTCGCTTATGGAGAATTGAAGTTAACTCTAAAATAAGTATAGCAATACACTTTCAAAGGAAACCTTCCCTCAATATTCGGAACCTAAATCCGAAAAATGCCCTAGGCACGATCACCCTATTCAGCTGCCAGATCTCTGCGCAACAAGCTTCCAAATACCTTTGGGTCACATTCAACCACTCCATAACCTTCTTGATACATATTAACGCTGTCCGAATTCGTGCCAAATTCGTCACTAGTCGACTCCACCTAAGACACAAACTCTACCTCTACAAAGCTTGCGTCAGACCTATCATGTCCTACGCAATCGTAGCCTTCGCATATGTGGCTCACAAAAATTTGTACGACCTCTAAGTCGTCCATAATATATTCATTCGCATCACCACCAGAGCTCGGTGGTACTAGTGAAACTCGGACTTGCACAGAGATTGTCAACTTACGACGATCTCTGAATATAAGGAAATGTTTAAGCGCTACTTTGAGAGTGCTTAGTCACACCCCAACCCGTTAGTGGTAAACGCAGAAACCTACGCCCCGTCTCAAAAGTTTGAGCAAAGCCTCCAGACGCCCCGCAACGTTTTAATTGAACTCCAAGTTTCGCTAAATTCCGAGGACACAAATGTCGCCAGCCCGTCGCACATAGATACTACACATTCACCTAATGCCACAAACACTGAAAGGACAACGGATGGGACGCCGGCGCCGCACACCCCTCCACACCGCGTGCACGCCGTACACCCGCGTCTCTGAGTGTTCTCATCGCCCATCATCGAACGATACGAGTTAGCCGAAAGAGGCGGGGCCCGTCACCTCCCCTTTTCCGTCGGCCGTTCGATAACTTAATTACGTGCATTTTAAATGGACCAAGGAGAAGATTGTTACGCAATAAACGATGCAGTTCGACACAGAAAAACCTTTTTTAATTTTAGTCTCGCGGCTTTTCAGACCGCAAGCTCCGAGACCGTTGAAGCTGTAAGAGTCGCATAGGCTAACAGCACCAACATCATCAAAATGTTGTTATTTCTTCAAAATTTATAATAACTTGGAAGCAATAATATTTTAAAATCATACAAATAATCTTATCAACGTCAATTTCATATTTGTGCACAAAAAAGATTACGTAACTATATGCGTAATATGTAATAACTGTGTAATTATTTCAAAGTTTTCGTAGAAAATTTATCCAAATAAAGGAAAAGAAATTATTTTCTCTCACAAAATTCAGAATGAAATACTGTGGTGTACTTTCTTTAACTTTTGATTCTTCAAAGATAAGAATACCCTTGCAGGCAGGTGGGACAAAATTTAGTATTTCTTGGCTATGAAATTGGTGACCGTTTTACTATCTGTGATTTTTAATTTAAACTTAGAGTTTTAAAAATTATAATATCATTTAACATGAAAACCCCCAAAAATTTTGTGCTAAATTTTGTAAAGGTATTACATTAAAAAATTTTAACTTATATATAGAGAGAAAGACCAGAAACAAATAATTTTAATCACACAATTCATAATGATTTCTTAAATTTACGCGAACACAAAACGAGCTTATAGTATCATGAAGTCTTGCAGTGGTATGCATACCTAAGCATACCACTGCAAGACTTCATGATACTATAAGCATTCATGATACTATACCCAAACCTAAGCATACCACTGCAAGACTTCATGATACTATAAGCTCGTTTTGCGTAAATCGGACCAAAAATTAATATTCAAAAACTGAAGGTAGCCGGACTAACTATGACATTGGGACGTCAAACATCTCAGTCCCCCCCGTGACCATGGTTGCTGTAAAGCACCCGAAACGTCGGGAATTAAAAATAAGTAAAAGTAGTGAAATAAACGCGATAAAATCCGTAAATTTAGTTTTTATTCAACACACAATTCATATAAAATTTAAGTAGTTCGCCTGCGAAGTGCGGTACGAAGGCAAAACATCACTGGGAGAAGCTCATATCCGGAATGAAAGTGCAGGTGGACTATTATGGGCTAGTGAAAAAAAACTTATCTAAAAGGGACGGATATGCTAATCAGAATCTGTGATGTTATTTATATAGGTAGCTAGATGAATAAAAAGAACTAATTAAATTACAGATACCTAAATAATAGAATTTGTTCGTAACTGGAAACATGTGTCTTAATACAAATAAGAGGATCCTAATGATCTTTATTCATATGCCTGTATTAGATATTTCATAGTCTACTGGTACCAGACCATAAACATACAAAATGGCGGTGTAAGAATATCCACTACCCATTACTCTCCTCTGGGTATGACAAGAGACGATAGAAGAAAACTGAAACAGCAGCATCATTTTCCTGATAACAATTCAAAATAGTTAAAAAGTACTTATTTTATAGGCTGTAATGGAAAGATGAATATTTTTAATTTAATTTATAGTTAAAAGAAAACAAAGCTACAATTTTGCATGACAAAAATAATTGTAATAAGGCGTCGTCGTAAAAAGGACTAAATATAATTTCTTCTCTCCATTTTTGTTTATATTAAACAGTCACAGCGTCATAATTTCTAAAGCGTTTGACCCAATAAATTAAGCTTAACCGCAACCTCGGTGTCAGCACACTTCGGGGGAAAGCCAATTAACCAAGCTGGCTAAAATAAGTTCTTCTCTGTAAGTCCGCCGCGCCACACTCTCATGTCACCGTACCGATTGTAAATAAATACAAAAAAAAACACATTTTAATGTACTAAACTTGTTTCTAGAGGCGTATAAATAATGATGTGTGTATCGTTAAAATAAAATGAAAAACGTCTATGCGGATACACGTGGTAAAAATGAAACCTTCAGAATAGGAGACCGAGATAATAGGAAACACTGTATACTGTATTCCATCTTATTCTCTCACAGCCTCAATCCTATGAATCTATATATAAGAAGAGGCCCTTGCCCTACAACGGGACGTATATAAATATAAGGTATACATAACTTTGCCTTAATATTATGTATGCCTCGTTAGTCTAGTTATCGCAAGCGAGACTGCTGATTATATGGAACTGGGTTCGAAGTCCGGGTTGAGCAAAAACTAGTCATTGGGTTTTTCAGAGTAAGAAAGTTTGCGATGTTTCATTACCTTTGAATTTTCCTCGAAAAACACGTAAATTCGTCGGTCCTGTGCCTAATCTTTCTCTATGGCCGTGAGGGATTTCCATTCCATTGGAATAGGACGGTAAGGTAAAGGAGAGTGAATCTGTGCGGACACTATAAACCTGTGCACGAGGCACTTTAAACCTGTCATGCACCGGTGGCTGTTATACGTTGAAGCTAGCCGCTTGATCGAAATTTGATGAAATATAGAGTTTATAAATGTTTAGGCGATAGATTTGCTTCCTACCAATTCTTTCACAATTTTCATAAAAATCAATATCTAAATTAAAAACTTGTGACTAAAAATATAATTACATAACATAATTCAGGTTATATTTGCATCTTTTCTTATTTCTTGTAAAAGTTTATCAATTCCGAGAAAAAATTGCAATTACTTCTCATTCCGCTATTATATAAGCACTTTTTTCATTAGTCGAGAGATGCAGATGTGCGAATAATAAAGTAAGATAAGCTTTCCTGAGCTCTCAAATGTATAGGCATTGAATTATTTTGAACTGTTAATTCAATAACGAATATTTTTCTTTTAAGTAACCATTCCGAACTCAGTAAATTAGTACACTTTTGGAACCACCTTATTTTCTGTCCTTCTGCGAGATAAACAGGACTATTTCTGCTCAAAATTTAAGAGACTCTTGAAAACCAGTGGGCTATTAGGTATGGATCTATGAAGAAGACGCTCTAAAAATTCCAGTTAAGTAGTGGAAATTACAGAATTCACCATATTATTTATTACTTTATTTGCTAGTTTTCTTATTTATATTTATTTTAAAAAGTTACAAGCAAAAGAATTTTAGTTAAGATTATTTATATTAGATTATATTGATCTCTTCTGACCATATGCTTATCTGGGTAGTTAGTTTAATATACAAAGTTGAAGTGATAAACGAATTAACAGTCCTCCAGATAGTCACTGAGTACTGAATCTCAAGCACACCTCTAACCAACTAAAAAATTAGACTACAAACGCTTGTCACCACTGAGTATTAATATGTAATACAATTACAGCCTGTAGCTATACTGTTTTTCAATATGTATTAAAAGGGAACACAGCAGTTCATGTCCTGCTACTTGGCTGTAGAAATCGTTTAGACGGCGTTTCCTTTACAGACAGGCTCCCTGGAAGAAACAGAATCTTGTCACTTAGTAAGAAGTGGTGCTACAAAATTACATCCGCGGCGTTACAGAGGCATTATATTATATTTATAAGCGATATAAGAATAGAAAATTAAATAAACGTTGGAAACGTTTTATATTTGAATAATTATTATTATAAGAAAACCGTTTTCTCTTCTTCGTCAAAATTATTAAAATTTGTTTTAAAAACAAACTACTTTATGCGTTTAAATGCATTTTATTAACAGATCAACAAAAGAACGTAAATGTAATAATATTTTATACAAGAAGGTTTGTTTGAAAACTGTATTTTCTGCACTAGCGAGACTATCAATCAATCGGTGTAAATAATAAAAGGAAAACCGAAAATTATTAACAAACTTTGTATAATAAAGTACGCCTTATAAAAAGATAAAGCCGACTTTAAAGAATTAAAAGGAAAAAAATAGTTTCACATATTAAAATTAATACTAATATCATATAGAAGATAGAGATGTACGGAAAAGTTAAAGCCTTCCTTGAAGACGGCTTTTACCGTTATCGTTACAGCCTTATTTTAAAATCAATCAAGTTTGCGCGTTTACCGCTAAAAAGAACCCTTTCGTCGTATCTTCTCAGTTACAAGGCACTCCCCTTATTGCCTCAGCCAGTATTGGAATCCTCGGCGTTGACATATCGAGTGAAGTGCAATTTCGTGGTCACTTGGAAGAGAAGGCTAAATTGGCCTCTAAAAAGCTTGGCGTGCTCAACAGAGCGGGGTAGTATTTCAAGCCGGCTCACCACCTGTAACTTTACAAGGCGCGGGTTAAGCCGCACATGGAATACTGTTTCCTTATCTGGACCGGGGCTCTCTAGTGCCAGCTCCTTATATTTGATCGCATCCAGCGCAGACCAGTTCGAATCCTCGGCGACCGAGCTCTTTCCGATCGTCTTGACTTACTGGCACTGCGAAGATATGTTGCATTCCTTTGCTTATTTTATCGCATCTACCACGGCGAGTGCTCTGAGGGATTGTTCAGATTAATTCCAGCCGCACAGTTTTGCCAGCGCACATCGTGATAAAACTCGCGATACCATCCTCATTTGGATGACTGGCGGTCCACCACCGTGCGATTTAAAAGAAGTTTTCTTCCTCGCACAACTTCCGTATGGAATCGACTACCGCCAGAAATTTTTCCGGCATTGTTTTGACCCTGAAATTGTTTTATCAGGGTAATAAATTTAATAGGTTAGATTGTTGAAGGTAAATAAATTGAGTCATACACTACGCAGATGTGATGTCTGTATCTGAGCAAATATCTTTCAATATCGTTCTCTATGTAATTTAATGAACTAATATTGTTTAATTTTAGAAGACGTGTCACTTAGACGTGGTTATTACATCCATCATATGGTTAATATCATACATTACTACTAAATAACTACATAGCTCTGGTGTTAATAGAATGAAGTATTATTTTAGTTATGGGGATTTTAAGCAGCACATTGTCATCCAAATTAAATAGGAAAGTAGTACTTGTGTACAATTTAATGTGTCGTTTTTATGTGTATAATTTAATGTGTTTAACGTGTTTAATGTTATGTTTCGTGTTGGAGTATATTGGGGTTTACTCCTTAATAATTTTTAATATATAGCGCACGGTATGAAAAAAGATGATAAGTAAAATCAAGCGTTAACAAAAAGTGAAGCCGTTAGGATATTCCTCTGCGCAACAAACTCACGTTAGTCATAGCGTCTCTCTCTCTCTCTCTCTCTCTCTCTCTCTCCTTCTCTATATTTCTAAATATGTGTTTCCATAATTTGACTATAGCATTCAGTTTAAATATACCATATCAATTGCCAATTTTTGTAGAGTTTCAAATAGTATTTAATAATGACATTACTATTCTTGAATACTATTCTCGTCAGGAATATAGTGTATGTAATACTTAATTAGTAACAAAAAGACATCTGAATCTCGGTATTCACTAAACTTTACGTTGATATGTGGTTGAGCTGTGCTGCAGCTATGGGTCAACTCGGTCGTAAAAGGACCACGCTCTTACAGAAAACTAGCGTAAAATAGCAGCCTAATGCTTCTTCATAAAGTATGAGTAGAGAACTGAAGACCCTTTTTTGTGTAAAATAGATATTACATCTTAGTCTTAAGGGGTGACAAAGTATCTTTATTTTCAATAATGCATTAAATTTGAGTTAAATACATTCTATCGCGGGCCATGAGCTATTCTGCCCTTATTATTTATCGACGATACGTGGGACACAAAATAAGTTTTGAGATATACAAAAAGTATTCCAGATAATATTAATGTTTACTTTAAATCTTTTCGGAATATTCTCAATTATACTCCATACAAAGTTTCATTCGCCTACAAAATATTTGAAAACGCTTTTACGAGTCTTATCTGACAGGTCGGAAATCGCTTCCTCGTAGGCAGCCGCGGCTTTTTCGGCGCTTGAAAAATACTTGCCTTTTATTTTTTCTTTGGCTCTTGGGAACAAAAAGATCACGAAGAGCTAAGTCAAGGCTGTAGGGTGGGTAACTTAAGAGTTTCAAGACCAGATTCCTCAGTAAATGCTTTTGTTCTAAGTGAGGTATGTGAAGAGGCGTTATCACGACGCAGTATGATTCCCCGAAGCCCGGTCTTTGGTTTTCTCTTCCGCACAGCTTGAAAAGCTTTCGGTAATGCAACTGTAGTATACCATTCAGAGTTGACCAATCTACAGTTTTCCAGTATTGAGATCGACAAATGTCCGCTCCGCGAAAAAAAACTAGCCACCATTTTTTTGCCGACGTTGCGAAGTCTTTGCAGTTTTTTCGGTTATTGTCCTTCTGAGTAGACCCATACTGATGATTGCCTTTTATATTCCGGATGATATTGATAGATCCATGTCTCAACAACAGTATCGATTACTGAAACACGCCTATATACCCCGTTTTCAAAACGTAGACGCATTTAATGGCACCAATCCACACGGCTCTGTTTTTCGCGCGAGAGCAAACGAGGGATCCATCTACAACAATGCTTCTTCACTCCAGGATGTTGATTTAGGATGGTATGAATGCTCCTCGAAGTAATGCCTACAATCTTTTCGATGTCCGTATATGTTATTCGTGGGTCTCCTCGCAACAACATTTCAGTAGTCCATACATTTCCTGTCGTTACTGCTGTTTGAATTCCCTGGTTCTTTGGTTATCTTTAAAGTTAATTTTACCCCTTTTGAATTCAGCAGACCTCCTAAAAATTGTTGCGCGAATGGGCTGAGTTCCCTTATACTGATTGTAACCGTTGTAAACTTAAATGTTCGGTTAAACCACATTTAACATCATAATAGGTCAAGCGCGCAAATGTTCACGGTTAAGATCCATCGTTTTAAATGAAAAGCGCGAGAAGCTTTGCAGGAAAATCAATAGTACTTTGTTTATATTTTTAATATTGAGTAATTGGCTTATAGAGTTCTATTTTAAAATAAATTTGCTTTTTAGAAACATATAACACGAGTGCGTTCCATTTTCAAATTTCGAGCATCTCAAATCTTATTGAGTGACCTACGTAGATGTAGATGGACTACAAGCATCCACCATCTTTCACTTCCACATTTCTTTCTTCTTGTTCTTCCATCAGGTGGAATGCGTCCTTCTTTGCCACCGTTGTTTTATAAGAAACATACTTAATCAGATATTCAGATTTAAACTGAATACATATATTAGTCATAATGTATATTTGCTGCACAGCTTTCGTACACTATCTAATAAATAATAATAATTACGAATTGACCCGATATTCACCCATTTGGTAAATTCGGTCACGTACTTCACTTTAATATTGAGGTTCCATGCTTAGTCGCAAGTGTCGTTTATTTCCTTTTTGCTACTTTTGCAACTTGTGATCAAAATATGTACATGAAACTGTCATAAATAAGTTTTTAATACAGTTGCTCAAAAAGTGGCGTATTACAGGGACGTATAGCGTTCGGGATGTGGGCTATTAATACTCGAGCTATTTCTTTACCTTTTTCGAACTAGTGCGTTCTCTTTCCCAACTGTCAAAATAATGTCTATTATAAAGAAAAAACCAGCCACGAAGTTTTTACTAAAAAATCATAGAAGTTTTTATGATTCATACAAATATTTCTAAAAAGAAGCTACTAATTTGTTTCAATATTGGATTAAATAATTTGACTCAATGAGTTAGGTTAGGTTTCATTTCATTTCCTCTCATTAAATTTCATTTTAATTTCATATCAATAAAAAATTCTACTGAAGATTTGGCTGTATGGGCATAGTTCCCTTTGCCTACCTAGAATGTGTGAAGAAAACAAAAAAATCTCTTCTTATATTATTTTACGGTTGGCGCCATTTTCCGAAAATGTTTTTTGGAAATTTAGTTGTTTGTTGCACAAAATGAGTAATTTCGACGATATTTTATTCGAATTAACACCTCCGAAACTCAGTATAATTGCACAAAATGCTTCGAAGAACATTTTACCGAAAAAGTAAAAAACTCGCTACATATCTACATACGACGAATTTATTGCTTCGAGAGAAGAGAAAAAAGCAAATAGTTTTTCAGAAAATGTTATGTCGGCATACTTCTTCGAACTCTCAGCAAAATTAAAACATTCTATGTTATGGTCGAGGTTTTCGATGATAAAATGTACGCTGAAAATAAGGAACAACGTGGATATAAATGAATACCCAAGTTAGTCGAGTTTATTGTGTTTTTAATATTTTATATAAATTCCTTCATTTTTTCGCAACTGTATTAAAAACATTGATTTATATAACCCTAGATCGGTAATAACCACGCCAAAGCGTTGCCACTGCACATATGGCCACAGCCATATGCCTAGCTAACGTGAGTTCATTGTTCAGTGTGACGCCCACAGAGTTGAGCCGCGACAAAAATGGGTAAATGTGTAGTGAAAGAATGCTATTCAAGGTCACAAAAATGTAATAAATCAAGCGGCATTACTTTCAACATATAATTTTTAGTTCTTGTTTTCATATAAAAGTAAAAAACCTCAAATAATTAGATAAAGTTATCGAATATTACTATTATAAGAGTGACCGAGGTGAGGGACCTGGGAGTATATCTCGATGATAAACTAGACATTGCGTCTCACATTAACAAGGCTACCGCCAAGGCTTATAGATTGTTAGGTTTTGTCTTCCGACAATGCAAGGACTTCAAAAATATAAACACGTATATTATGCTCTATAATTCTTTAGTAATAAGTCATCTTGAATATGCATCTACGGTGTGGAACCCTATCTATACTACTTACGTGGAACAAGTAGAAAGTATTCAAAATAAGTTTCTGAAAAGACTTAGTTATAAATTTAAGGATCATTCTACGCTACATCATTCATTAGAATTACGGCGTGAACATAGGGATCAGGTGTTCTTGTTTAAACTTTTACATAACTATATAGATTCCCCCTTCCTTCTAAGTCGTATTTCATTTAGATGCCCTAGGTTAAGTGCTCGCTCCAACGCAGTATTCTCTACTCCTTTTTGCAGAACTAAGTATTCGAAAAATCGGTTTCTGGTCCGTGTTTGCAACACACATAATGAACGATATAACCATATTAATGTATTTAACTGCAAACTAAGTGGTTATATTTTATCCATTAAGCAAGTTGATCACGCTTAAGCGCAGTGTGTACCTCTTGTTCTCTCTCTGAATATAAAATTACCTTTACTAACATTGCTATTAGGCATGCATTAAGTGTGTTTTTCTCTTTGACAAACACAAATATGTACTTCATTTAATTACGTCTAAAGTTTTCGCAATGTAATTCTTACCGTTGGAAACTGTTCTGGCTAACGTATTGTTAATACTCACCTTCTATTCAAATGTAATATAAGAGCTGTAAGTTTCTTTGAATAAATAAAAAAAAATAAAAAAAATTGCCATTTAGTTTCAATGTCGCCACTTTTCCGCATTTGTGATTATCCTACATTAATTGGAGACTGTATAATTAATGGAGTAAGTTAATTTGTTACCTCTGATTTTAAATATTTTGGAAATTATAATAAAAACTACGTTTTAACTTTCATACGAAATAATTAATTATCTTACTTTAGTTTATTCATGAATTATCTATTAAATATATTTTATTACCAAATTTTATATTAACAATTTTATATTATTTATAATTTCATAATATAAAATAAAATATAGTTTTTTTAAATATAAAAACAATTAACTGCAGCTTAAAAAAACTCATTTTTATTCTGTATTTTAGGTAAAATTTCATATAGTAAGCCGCACCAACCCACCATTGCATGTTTGTGTGTCTATCTTTATCTAATCTTACGACGACGATATTGTTTTCGCAACTTGTGTAAGTGAGATAGATAAATGTTTACTTAAAATTGGATAGTGGTTACACTTTTTTCGACGCGCGATAATGTGGTTTGCTCCTCTAGTGTTGAGTTTCATTCCCCATCATTGAGTTATGATTAAAAATAGTTGTTCAGTACACGTGCGGAACCGTCATTGCAACTTGTTCCGACTGTCAACCCTGACCTTCGGCTGCGCTTCAGCTCGGGTAGACATTTGTCTGAACTCTTTGCCATGATAGCACATACTGCTAAGAGGATACTACGCATAATGATAGGCTTTCCGCAGTCGTCATTTACTTTAATATACTATACTATACTTAAATATACTATAAATTTTTCTTTTTCGCTTAATGTTAAACTTTTACATAAAGGAGTAAAATTATGTTTTGTTTATTTTATTTATTTATTTATTCTTTTTGTACACCACAATACAGAACCATCAAGTACAGTTAAAACTAAATTAAAGTATGTACAATAGGTGGTCTTTCACTCTGAAAGTGATTTCTTCCAGACAACCTATGCGTAGAGGAATGATGCAAACAAAAGTTAAAATGGAGGGGGGCATACAAAATAATAATAAAAGAATTATAATACATACAAATAAAGATGTGTACAAATAAAGATGTTATGAAAATAAAGAAGTGAAAATTATATATAAAATATATTTTTTGATGACAAACGAGCACACAGTCCATCTGATGGTACCTAAGTGTTTGCTGTGGCCCATAGACATCTACATCTACCCTCGATTACGAATCAAAATGCAGATGCGTTTTCATCCGTGAGGACTTCGGTGGAATGCCTCGTTTCCAGTAAAAGTGGTCTCCGGTTCTCTACACTCACCATACGAAACACAGTAGCATTAAGCTACTATTTGACGCTGGTATTCTGTGAGATCGTGGTCCCTCCCCGGTCGAGCCGACCCATTCGTGCTATAACACAAAATCCCGATTGCTCAGTGATATCACTGAGCAATCGGGATTTTGTGTTATAAGAATAATTAATTTGTTCTTTTAACTTAGTACTTTTGGATTTGTATGTTTTTATTTAGTTTATTTTATCATTTTTAGGATATCAAATTTACCTGCTAGCTGGAGGGGAGAATCACATCCAAAATTATTGGAAGAAAAAGGTGTAAGTGTTAATAATATATATAATTATATTTATATTATATAATTATAATATATATAGTAACCTGATACAAATTCTGTACAGAACATTATCCACGGATTTTGCAAAACAAGTTCAAAGTTAAGATTTATAGTAACATTGATTATACAAAAATGAGGATTATTGATCTACTAACGATAGTGTATAAATGCATGTTACTTATGTCGTGATGCACTTTATATTTGATTAATCTATATCATTTGCGAAATGAGTGTACCTGTGATTGGTGGTGATATCTATTTAAAAACATGTAACCCACTACCCGCATGTTGATGGTGGGGTTACATATTTACATATAATAGATTCCAAATAGGTATGTACATATTGTCAAAAAAATTAAAACAACCTAACTGACCAAAATTTACTCTCTAAGTCTAACTAGTAGAGAATGCCGTATATCAATTAACTCACCTTTTGTACATCATTTTGTTGCAATAAAGAATATAAAAATAAAATAAAATACACTAAAAAATCACTTTTCATGAAACTAATGGAACGAAATGGGGCGATGGATAACCTTACGTGCACTGGCTTGATAACTTCACTACTGTTTTATACATATGCATGTGTTCAATACAAATATTAAATCTTCTTACAAAATATTTTTTTAGACAAGGGATCCGCCCTGATTTCGCCTGGATAGAATTTATTAACGTGGCATTAATTAAATTTGGGATAGTCAAAGACGATTTATTTCATCCTTTTTTCTAATATTTTTTCAAAAACTTTAATTTTTTGGATTATATACAGTGCAGATCCCTCCTGGCTGCTCTATCTCTGTTCGCAAAGTTTCATCGCAATCAGTTCAGCCAATTCGAAGATGAACTTGAACAGACGGACAGAGGAAAATTTTAAAAATTGTCATTTTTGTCCTAATAGCATTCCAATAATACCCTGAGCTTAATAGTAGCCAATTTTTTAAATATTTCATATATACACTCCTTCTTTTTTATTTAAGGGTATAGTTTTTACCACAGATAAACTATAGAGATAAAAAGCACGCCTCTCAATGAAACAATTGGTATTTATAAAAACTTGGGCGTAAAAAACGTTTAATTTTATTTTATAAATAATAATTTTGTTTTTATATTATAAAATAAAATGCCGTTTTTTACATATAGAACGAACTAATGTTGTAAAGCTTGGTACCTAAATTATTCTTTGTTTTTTGTGATGACAAAATATATTACTGCAAAGGAAATAAAACTAAGGCTGACGTCGAAATCCCCCGGTTCGCTTTTAATAAAACTATTTTGGAATTTACCTTTATTCAGACGTGGTAGCTCAGATGGTTAGGGCTCGATGTAAATTTCATACTACGCGAGTAAACTGGGTTCGATCTACTTTTTACTGGAAACGGGGCATTCCATCTATGTCCTCAGGGGTGGTAACGCATCTGCATTTTGATTTATAATCCAGAATAATAATGTATATTTCTATGTGCCACACCATCCACTTACTATCACGTGTACTGTGTGTTTATTTGTCACCCTTATTCTATGAAAAAAAATTGGTCTTTGGTATTCGTCATTAATCATAGAGTACGCAGCAGAAAATTCTATTACTGGACAAGGGCATTTTCCATTATTGGATTTGTACTCACCACAAATTTGACGACTACATTACGTGATGTATCATACCATGAAGTAGTGCCATGCTGATGCCTATCTCTGGGCTGTATATTTTAATTATGGCAACTAGACGATATACTACAGTACTTCGGAGAGCTTTTGTTCTGAGATTTTTCTATAATCATTTCTAACGAAGGGGTTATCTTCGCCATCATAGAGCACGTGTGCACTATAAGTTTTACATACGGAATAGTCTGTATATAATAAAATAATTATTCTGCTAATTTCAATCGGCCACAAATGTGGATGTAGATTATTTTAGGTTGTGTAGATTGCCGTAAAGCAAGGCTCTGAGTCTCCCTACATGTTTCATCAGGACGTCATTCCAATTAGTGGATGGTATTTCAACAATTCACTTGCCAGTACGAGGCTGTAACTTGCAAAAGCTTATGATTTATTAAATTTAAGCAAACACTACACATTGAATAAAAATATATATACGAATCTTATCGCGTTTAATTTACTTGTTTTAACGTCAGTTACGTCAGGAATTAAAAATAAGTCAAAATAAGTAAATTAAACGCGATAAAATTCGTATATATAGTTGAATTATAGTATATCCGTATATTATAGTTGAAAGTATTTTAAAGAGAGAAAATTGAAATATATGTACGAGTTTTCTGAATAAAGTTATTACTAAACGTTTTAATACTGATTGTGGAAACCGCAGGATTTTTGTAACATGTTGTATGCAAAATGAATTTAAGGGAAAAGAATTCCATTAATATTTACGAAAAATAAAAAACACATTAAACGCATTTCAAACCCAAACCACAAAAATATTAGAATGCAATACTAGACTGATAAAAATGTTGCGATATCACAAGCGTGAAAGAAGCACTTCAAATAAATTTATCAATATCGTTCGGAATCCCTCTTGAGACCTGGAAATTAAGTGTCGCACAATGTTTGAGCATTATTCTAGAAAACGTAAAATCGCATCGACAATATTTTGAAGTAAATAGAAGTAATTTGACGACCACGAAATATTGTTTTATATTTTGTCGAGAAGCAGAATGAAAGCGTGATAAGTTTGAGCAAATTGTCTGAGTAATACATTGAGTTATAATGTACTACGTACTAGAGAAGCTATTCCAAACAAAAATTGTGCACTACTCGTATGTCTTCGCGCATGCGCGGTAATAGTAGAGTCGCGCATGCGCATTTGGTATAAACGCGCATTGCGCTTGCGCGGTCAGTTTTTGTTATTATAGATTATACGTAAGTAGAATGGTCAGTATGTAATAATTGTTTATTTATATTGTATTGTTAATTATATCGAGTACAATTTTTTAAATTGTTTTTTATTTTGTATATGTGCTAATTTAATATAATATTACATAATATTATGTCAGAATTACATTTTAATGATATTTTTATCTGAATATTTTAAAAGGTATCTATGTCAAATATAAAAAAACGTACTAAATGTATGTTTAACAAAACTTATTAACATAAAATTTAAATTACAAATATATTTATTTAAATTAGAAACATAAATGTTGTAAATAATCGTTCATAAATGCTGGGCACGCGAGAGTTAAAAATGGACGAATTTATTCCACTTTGACTTTGATGTGGAAACTTAAAAATAAAATAAAAGAATAATAGGCGGATTTAATCATGGAAATTTTTGCCAAATCATAATAACTTATATATGTTTCTATAAAAAAATGTGTATAATAATATATTCGTCCTATACTTAAGTACCCACGGAAATGTCGCATCTGAACATATTAATTTCATAATCTATATTCAGTGACACGAGATGGCGTCTTAGGAATAATTTGTTTTATTATTAATTTATAATACTTTTTTATTGAATAAGTATCTTATTAAGCGATGAAAAGTAATTCCTTGGTTTTTACTGACATTTCTTGAATTATTTGTGCAATATCTAAGTACACAAGACGGCATATTTTTATCAAGAGATTTTTTTTTAAATCAACACAACACGTGACAACTCTACAAGCGCCTAGCGAGTGACTGATTAAAGTGCAGTGCATGAACCGCAGTTGAGTGGAACAGAGTAGCTGAATGCGGTGTCTCCTCTAGTACGTAGTACATAATAGCTCAATGGAGTAATACAAACTAGCTGACGCATACTTCTATGTCTATATATAAAAATGTATCCTCTAATGGTTTAAAGAAAATGGCCAAGTATAGAACACGCATAGGCACTGTATATATTAACGTAGAGTTCCGCCACAAATTCCACATTACATTTTCTCTAAATATATTCATAAGTATAAAATTTAATATATTCGATGTAATTTAAACCAAAAATATTTCGTAGTATCTTTTTTAATACTAAAGGTATAGTTTATGGTATATTTTTTATTGATAAGGTATTTTACGTATATATATATATATATATATATATATATATATATATATATATATATATATATATATATATATATATATAATGCATACGAAAAAAGTTTCGGAGCCCCGATTAATAATTTAAAGGCCAAAATAATTTGTATTGTTCATCGAAGAAAACTCCAAGTAAGTATATCCCTTTTCATAGTTCGCTGATCGACTTAGACCTCATTTTAAGCATACAATAAAGCACTACAACTTACTAGGTAGTAGAGCTTCTTTTCTGCTCAGGATTCTATGGATACCTATGCATTTTACCTATTTCTGCAGCGAACATAGGATTGCTTACCCAGTTTTGCTCCGGTCAGAAGTGTATAGAGAGCACAGTAGATATTTTTCTTCAGGTGGACAGTGTTAATGTGTTAAATGAGGGCAATATTTTTTCGTCAAAAGAAGTATTGCTTTAAAATTTACAGTAAAAATAAACAACTACAACAATAATTAAATATCCTATTAATAATATAATAACTCAGTAGCGTAGTAGGTACGTGTACGTACTATTTTGTTACAAACGTAATTATTTGTACCCAATTTTGAATTGAAAGAAAAATTGCAATTCTACACAGCTGCGCACCCATGCAAACGAGGGTTAGGGCGTCCCCCCAAGGCGACGCACACCAGCTCGTCCCCGTTGGTGTGGAATGCAGCGCGCAAAGCGGCGATGGGGACCGCCACCCGGCAGGCACAGCCCGACACGGCGGAAGGTGGACGACGGAGTGCAGAGTTGGCACGTGGAATGTTAGAGGGGGCATGAGAGATAAGACGAATGAGTTGATCGAAATAATGAAAGAAAGAGAATTAGATGTCGTGTGTATGTCGGAGACCAAACGGAAAGGCAGTGGTACTGAAGAGCTCCCTGGCGGGACGTTAGCTATATGGTCCGGAGTCCCGGAAAGCGAGAGCAGGCGCAAGGGAGTGGGAGTGCTGTTGTCGTCCAGGTTGGTCGATCTTATGACTGAATACAAGGTTGTGAACTCAGGACTTCTCTGGGTTCGCTTCAAAATGGGACTGACGAACTTATTCCTTTTGGCTGTTTATGCGCCGATAGCTTCATCATCCAGGGCTGAACTGGAGGAGTTTTGGGAGAATGTAAGAGAAGTTCTGGATTTGGTTAAGGAAAACTAAAGAACTGTTGTATGTGGTGATTTGAATGGATGGGTAGGTATCGCTCGACCAGGATACGAGTCGGTGCTTGAAAAGTTTGGAGATAAAAGGGTTAATGATGCTGGCAAGCTTATACTGGCTGTATGCAAGGAAAATGGTCTTCTTGTGACAAATACTATGTTTAATCACAGGAAAATCCATATGTACACTAGAGAAAGAAAGAATGAGAGAAGTATGATTGATTTGTTCCTGGTGGATGACCGACTGCGAAAACAGGTGATGGATACACGAGTATTCAGGGGTGCTGACCTGGGAACGGATCATTATATAGTAATTACTAGATTTAGGGCTTTATTCGCGGGTTGGCGCTACCGGACGACAGTAACAAAACCACAGTCGGTCTGTCGCATCCGAAGCAGGAAGCTTCAGGAAGTGGATACTAGGGACAAATATCACACGAGGGTAGCCGAAAAGCTTGACACCATCGATGGCAGGAAAGAATGTGTGGAGAGAACATGGCAGAACCTTAGGGATGGAATGGTAATTGCAGCGGAAGAAGTATGTGGAACAACAAAAAGAGGTAGTAGTAAAAGAAGAGATGCATGGTGGAATGATGAAGTGAAAGAAGCTGTAAAAAAGAAGAAAAAAGCATGGTTAGACTACTTGGCCTCTAGTAACGATGAGCATATGAGAGAGAAGATGAAAGAAAGATATAAGCTGCAGAAAGTTCATGCGAAAACATTGATTGAGGAAGTACGTGAAAGGTGTAGAATAGAAGCGGACGAGAGGTTTTCGCACAACTTTAGGGAAAACTCCAAACTCTTCTGGAAAGAGGTTGGAAGGTCCCAGAGTGGTGCGACAGCCTTAAGAATGAACAAAGTGCTTTCGAGAACCAATGACGTTCTGTCAGAAAAATCGGACGTCATGCAGCGATGGAGTGAATTTTATAGAGAAATGTATGCGTGTCATGACCTTAGTGAAGGATCCGGGGGTGACGCCGTGACTGGCACGCCAGACACGGACCTCAATGACACTTAGGTCATCAGCATGAAAGAGATTGAACGTGCGATTCGAAGTTTGAAATGTGGTAAGGCTGCGGGACTAGACAGAGTTACTGCTGAAATGATCAAGTACGGTGGGCCTCGCGTCTGGGACAGCTTTCATCTGCTGTGCAATTTGTGCTGGCGGACGGGAGATGTCCCGGATGATTGGCGATCCGCGGTCATTGTGCCTTTATATAAAGGTAAAGGTTCACATTTTGACTGCGGTTGCTATCGGGCAATCAGCTTGACCAGTTTAGCAAGTAAAGTTTACTCGAAGGTTTTGACACGTAGGATGCGAGAGAAATCGGAAAGATTCTTATGGGAGGCACAATGCGGATTTAGACCTGGAACAGGATGCATGGATCAAATGTTTTCTCTCCGCATGATCACGGAGAAGCTTCTGAGTGTTAACCAGAGGATTTTCTGTGCTTTTGTGGATCTGGAGAAAGCATTTGATAAGGTTATAAGGAGGAAAATGTGGGAACTGTTGCCGGGATATGGTGTGGATGGTCGAATGTTAAGGGCTGTGCAGTCACTTTACTATGACTGTAAAGCCTGTGTGCGGGTAGGGCATGACCTGTCGCCCATGTTTAGCGTCCACGCGGGCGTAAAACAGGGTTGTGTCATGTCTTCCTGGCTGTTCATACTGTATCTCGACAGCTGTTTACAGAAGCTGAAAAATAGCTGTTTGGGTGTGAAATTGGGTGACATAAAAGTTAATTGTCTGCTGTATGCTAATGATGCAGTGCTTATTGCACCATCAGAAGCAGAACTGCTGGCATTAGTCACGTGTATGAAAGAGGAATGTGAAATTACAGGTCTCCGTTTGAATGCTAATAAAACTAAGGTTCTGGTATTTGAAAATGACGAAGAGAGAACGAAATGTGAAATATGGGTAAATCAGGAATGTCTAGAACAGGTTAATGAAATTGTATACTTGAGGAGTGCTTTCAGCCGGGATGGAAGATGTGATTTAGATGTGGATAGGTGTGTTGCTGCCGGAAACAAAGTCAATGGTGCCCTGAATGCATTAGTAAAAAGGCAAGGCGTGGTGAAGAGTGCACGCCTTGCAATACATAACACAGTGTTGGTACCGACTTTGTTATATGGCAGCGAAACCTGGGTATGCCAGAAGAAGCATAAAAGCAAGTTGAATGCAGTGGAGATGCGATCTCTTCGTAAAATGTGTAGCGTTACCATGGCCGACCGAAAGCGAAACGAAGAGATTCGCAATATGGCAGGATTGAAAGATGACCTTATCACAAAAATTGATAGGGGCGTACTCCAATGGTTTGGGCACGTTGAACGAATGAGTGAAGACCGAATGGTGAAGAAAATATATAGAGCGAAAGTAAATATTAAAAAGTGTCGAGGTAGACCGAGACTAACTTTGGAAGACCATGTGAGCAAATTGCTCAAAGAGGGGAGGGTCAAGAGTACTCGGATACCTAGACGTGCATGTATGAAAAAGTTAATGAACCTGAAAGAAGCGAAAGAGGTATGTAAGGATCGTGACACTTGGCGATCTGTTCTCTCTGTCTACCTCGTTAGGGATTGTGCGTGAAGATAAGTAAGTAAGCAAATAAGTATTTGTACCCATTTAAAATAAATGTATAAATTTGCCGTGTAGGAGCGGTGTAAGAACATGAACTACCCCACATTATCCCGTGGGTGTCGTAAGATGAAACATAGGGAAAAATCTGGAGGTGACTACAGTGCCCTACTGATAACAATTAGAAAATAAAAAAAAACTGTGGTTATAGCCCACATAAAAAGCGTGGCATTTCTGACAAATATCGGCCTATGAGGCAATCTTGAGTTTTAAGGATTTTCATGTGGTGGAAATACTATAAATAATATTTTTTTAAATATATTAAGTTTTATCTACCTTAATAGTAAGTGGATGCTGTCGCCCATAGACGCTTACATTTATCCACGATTAAGAATCAAAATGAAAATGCATTGTTATCCCTGAGAACTAAGTTAACTAAGGAATGCACCGTTGCCGGTTCTCTGCACTCACCATACAAGACAGCAGCATTAAGCTGCTAATTTACGTTAGTATTCTATACAATCGTGGTAATTTCCCGGTTGAGTCTACCCATTCAAGCCTTAATTTGGCTGCATGATTCAAAAATAGCCATGGACGAGTATTCAAACCAGGTTCACATCGTTAAGCCAATACGTGTTAAGAAATTTGAAGTTGGTTTTGATATGTTTGTTACAATTCCTCTAATAAATAAAGTTAAATCCTTAATTACCAGAAGTAGGTAATTGTTGGCGACGCGCCTATAAGAAAATTTCAATTTATTAGTTCACCGATTACGAATAGCTTCTAAAAAGCAAATTATCAAGCATCAATATTCTAATAAGAAAATGCTTAGTTGGATCTTAAAGAAATATCGAATTAATGATATGAAGGTCTTGGGTTCGACTCCCAGGCCGGAATAGTTTGTCGTTTTCTTAGTAATATCTCTTAATAAATTCATATAGGGAATTTTTAAGATATAAATTACGTTACCGGATTTGTTCCCCGGTTGAAATCATCTTTCCAATGATGTTGATTTGAAGAAATATTAAAATAAAGTTAGAGACCGGATTTGTTCCCCGGTCGAGATGATCGCTGTGCATAAGTAGAATTAATGGAAATTAATTGCATAAGTATTGTCTTATATGAGTTTGATATATTTTGTATGAAAACAAACGCCTATTTTCTATGATTGATTTATGAAAATATTCACTTATATTGTTTGATAAGAAACATGATAACTGATAAGAATCTGATTAGAAATAGTTTCTTACAGTTTGAGAATTGTGTAGAAGCATTTATTCACCTAGTATGGTTGATATTAGACTTTCCATTTTTACTGATAGTCGATAGCCGTGCAAAAGTTAGTTGTTCAAATAGTGTGAGATCATAGACGCACGCTAGCCACGTACTTAGGAGGCCAAATATGTAGAAATCTAAATATTTGCAATTTCAGCAATTTGTGTAAAAATGACTTATGAAACATTTCAGATTGATTGTACATGTAAAAGAGGTGAATTCTGTGTTATTTTTACGTGAAAATTCCAGTGAAAAAGTGAAATAAGTGAAATGAAATAGTGAAAATGTTATTATAATAAGTGAAATGAAATAGTGAAGTGAAATAGTGAAATGTATAGAGAAAATGTAAATTAAACTGTTGTATTGGTTAAGATATGTATAATTTCAAGTGGAAAACATTGTTTTGACTTTCTATGTTAAATATTTAAGAAATTTCAACCTTGAACATGTGAGTAAAATAGGCATATTTTGTTAAATAAATAAAAGGTTTTTTGTGATATGAAAATGTAACGTATATCGTAGTAAAGATATTTTTTGTGCTATCTTTATAAGTAAATGGTATAAACGTATGTCTTAGACAAAATAAATTATTGAGAAAACCGTGAGAGAGTGATAGTACAAATTGATGTAATTGAGTTGCGCAGGCGCGCAAATGGTGCGGCTCACTTTCGCGTATAGCTCAGGGGTAGCTCAGTAAACGAGTTTTCTTGCAATTCGTTCGGGAATCCTTCGGGATTAGTTCAGGAAAAAGTGCAAAACCAGCAGTCAATAAGAAGAAAAAGTGTAGGGAAGTGATAGGGAAAAGTAGTTACTCTCTCACGGAACGGTTTGAAGATAATTGCTGTTTTATTCCCAAGAAATTCATCCCTCAAAATTATACAGTCCACATCGAAGAATTAAGGCGTTGGGACCGAGACGACTTCGGAAGACCCGTAATCCCCGCCTGAACCTATTTTCGGAAAAGGAAGAGGTTATCGCCCTTGTGTGTTACTCCGTTACGGAGATCACATACGTTGTTCCCGAACCCAACGTAGGCGTGATAGGAGGCCGGATCGAGAGAAGCCTCGATTCCTCCCTTCTGTTTCTTAGTTGAACGTTTAAGCCTGCCCGGTTCCTTTTCAGTAATCTTCGATCTTAATGAACAATCGCTACATCGGGTACTGGTAAGTTATAACGATTGAGTGCCGTAGTGTCAATGCGTATATTTGCGGCCCTTTAATATCACCCGAGTGGTGGATGCTTTCGCCGGTTTTGAGAATATTGTGCACATAAATTTTAAATATAAGTAAAATAAAACACCTAATATATATATATAGTATGCGTCACAATGATAGGTTAGAGCATTCCTCGTAATTGTACCCTTATAAAAAATAGAAGTTTAAAGAGTTTTAATGTAAATCTAACGGTATATCTATCTTACAGGTTGTTTTTATTTTAAAATAAATTGTCAACATTTTTGTATGATATACTATGGCCAGATAGAAAAAAAACCAGGTACTGTAAAGTGACTAACTGAGGATGAATAGTGCTTTCAACTTTTTTGTAACATTTAATTGTAAAGCAGCCAAAAGATCGGTTGAATGCGCAGATAAATCAGAGAAATTTGTGATACAGCGGGTGTAATAGCTGTGCAAAAAGTATGTTGATAGATATTTTTTTGGAATTATTCATTAGGATTCCATGTAAGCTGGAAAATCAGCAGTATATTCATTCAGATTCAGAAGACACCATAAGTGGCAAATATCATGGTGGAAGAATGCTTTCAAAATAATGAGTGTAGTAAAGTTTAATAGTGTGCGTCTTGCAACAATTTAATTGCAACAGCAGGAGCGCAAGTGACGGGCGATTCTATCAGTCTATATGCCGATAGATTGTGGTGATAATATGGTTGAATTCACTTAGTGAATTCTTTAAAAATAAATGTAGATAGATGAATGTAGAAATATGAGAAGAAACAAGAATCTAGTGTGACAATGGGACAATGGGAGATACAGGTGAGCCCATCGCCACACCATCTACTTGCTTGTAGAACTCCTCCTTCCACAATAGGTAGCCAGATGTAAGGCAGTGTCTGAGTAATACTGCATATTCTACGGGCATGTTGTTTTCTTCCAGCCTTCTAGTTACAATTGAGATGCAGTCTTCAACAGGTAAGCATGTAAACAATGACTGCACATCAAAACTGACCATAGTTTCATTGTCTGCCAGATGTAGGTCTTTAATCTCGCTAACAAAATGGTAGGAATCCTTTATGTGTGCTCTTGTATGTCCCCTGAGCGGTGAGAGTATTTTCGCTAAGTGTTGAGTCAATCTGTAAGTTGGTGAATCGATTTGGCTCATTATGGGACGTAATGGAGCATTGGGCTTGTGTATTTTTGGTAACCCACACAATTTTGTTGATTTGGTGCACGTAGGTATTATCCATTTTACGTCCAGATTTAATTTTTCGGGGTGTTTCTTTATGAGGTCACTAGTTGTTTTTAGTGTACTATTTGTTGGGTCGTTTTTAACCTTTTTATAAGTATTTACATCCGACAAAAGTTCTTGTATTTTTGAATTATAATCTGACGTATCCATGACTACCGTGGCGTTTCCCTTATCTGCGCGGAGAATCGTAAGTTCTGGTTTATTGCGTAGGTTCTTTAACGCTATAAATTCGTCTTTGAGAAGATTCGGTTTAGGCACTGAACATCGACGTAACATAGACGAAATGTCTTGACGTATCGCCTCCAAATTTTCTTTCTCCAAATTTTAATCTATGGTAAAGTTAAATATACGCGATAAATTCCGTAAAAACTAGTACTATTTCAAGATATATTACGAGTCGTGTCGGTGAATGAAAAACTGTCATAGCTCGCTCCATGCATTTCAGTACCTTGATATTAATGAGTCTGTATCAGCAACGATATATCTTTATAGTACCGTACAATGAAAAAATGTTCTTTCGTGCGTAATTTGGAAATATTATCATGTTTTGTACGTGGTAGAGCCATGCTGCAGTTATAATAGTAGTATAGTTGTAGCACGAATGGGTCGGCTCGACCGGGGAAGGACCACGCTCTCACAGAATACCAGCGTGAAATAGTAGCTTAATGCTGCTGTATTTCGTATGGTGAGTGTAGCGAACCGGAGACCCTTTTTACTGGAACCGGGGCATTCCATCTCAGTCCTCACGGGTGACAACGCATCTGCATTTTGATCTTTAATGGAGTGTTACGAGCTTGAGGTTCGTGACAGTAAAAATTGCCGATAAAATTACCTAAATTAATACTTTAATTTACTTTACACAAATTAAAACTTAAAACACTAATAATTAAACACACTAATTCACTTTATTCCGCTCCGAAGCTTCGCTTGTCTCGCCCAAATCCAATACTTCCCCGATCGCATCTTGCAGCGCCTATATATATACAAATTAGCAATGAAGCATCCGGAATATTCAAGTAAATGCACGCAAAGCGACGAGTGTTCGAGTGTAGATTTTCTAGAAACTTAGTTCGTCGGATGGCGCTGTCGGTTGAAAGATTTGTGATGTTATTTTCTGCAAAGCTCCCCTCGCTCTCGTTCCTGACACTAGATGGCGCTAGTGTATGACGTTGACTTATTCACGCAACAGGAGGATAGATGTAGATATCTATGGGCCGCAGCAACCACTTACCATCAGGTGGACTGTGTGCTCGTTTGTCACTCTATTCTATAAAAAAAATGTTTCTGAGGCAGACTTGTAAAATTTAATTCATTAGTTGAGTCTGTTTGACAGTTTGATTTACGAGTCGGAATTTATTCGAAACCGTTTTAGGCAATCAATCTTGGTTTAGGATTTTTAAGATTATTAATTAATTTTTTCTCAGAGGTCACTATTATACCTGCCGTAATCTATTGTTATGAATTCCAGTAAATAAGGTGTACTGTTTAAATTTAAATATATTGAAATATGTTTAAACCATAAATTAATTTATTGTATTTATGGCCAGCGCTTGGGTGTCATAAAAATCCTTTCAGAAATGAGGAATTATATATTAGGTAGTAGCTGAAAATTAAACCACTAAAATAAAATTAATTATAATATTCTGTTTAGATACAATATCCATGCTACACATTAAACTAAATTTCAGGTTCAATTATTTACTTATGGATTCGGACCATACTCAAATATGATATATCTTGAAAAATCTGGAGTAACTTGAAAATATCAAGAGGCGCGGATCCAGTTACCGCTCCGGATAAACTTACCTACGTCCTTTGAATCTGAATTTGATTTCCGTCTAGTTTATTTAGTAGATTCGTAACACGAATCAATTTCAATTCACTGGGACTTTTACAAATGCGAGATATTGAATAAAACTATTTCAACGGATTTTATCGCATTTAATTTGCTTGTGTTTATTTCTCAACGTTTCGGCTGCTTTAGAGCACCATGGTCATAAGGAACTGCGATATTTGACGTCCTGATAGCTTACGAGTGTCTATATTTTGTTTGGAATATTAAATATCGGTCCGATCTACGCAGAAAGAGCACACACCACCTTGAAGTCTTGGGTATGTTTGGGTTTGAATTTATTTTTGTTAATTATAAGATCCCAAGTACCCAATTTAATTCCAATATCTTTACGTATCATCATTAGTAGGAATCGTTGTTTTTTTTGTGAGGATTTGTGGTCTTTCATATCTGATGAAATGTGTGATATCGTGGATAGTCTTAAAACTGCTCACAGGCTGCAGATTTCCCGGAGCGTCGGTGCTTCACTTCAGCTATATATTCTTTCACGAATATTTATGTTTCTTCTATGTAAGAAAGAGGATATTCGCAATCAAGCTTGTATACTCCGGTGTCTTGCAGAGTGATTTTACACTTAATAGTAAAAATTGACAAATCTTCTTCGGTGGCTTGTAGGATGTATAAATAGATGCTCGCTTCCAGATATAGCCAAACTTTACGGTGAAACCTCTGAGATATGGTTGTACAGTCAACATCGGATTAAGGGAACAGTCAAGGTGGTCAAATATTTTGAAACATCCAATGTGATCATAAATATTTAACCATCCATAGTGGTCAAATTATAGAAATCTTTAATCTTGCTCAAATATATCGGAACACGTACAACGTCAAATATACGCAATAATTTAAACTGTTCAAAATTATAGTAACAAACAGAACGCCAATGGTATCCAAGCAGCTAAAGAGATTACAAAATTTGGAACACTTTAGGAAAAGGAATTTTATTTTGATATTTGAAGTGAGAGCGGAGTCACACCGTTTATAAGGACAAATAAGACGATGTGCTATTGCGTTGCAGTGTCATTTATAAAAGAAACAGTATCATAGGTAATAAAATTTAAAGCTTAAAGTTAAAAAAATTACGAGATTTAATTAGTATTTACGCTATAATTTCTTTTTATAGGAGTTCTTTTTGATCACCAAAATTTGTCACCTTTAAGCTAAAATAATATCCTTTCGACTTAATTTGACCAAGCTTAAAGACAGACTTCAAAATATTTTTGAAAAATATCAAATGAGCAAAAGATTTAAGTATAAATATTTACCTATTTAAACTCCATATAAAAAGCATCGGGCATGAATATGGAAAAGTTAGCCGATAGAATTGCGAGAACATGAGATATAGTGTGTGCCACAAGGCCAAGTGCTTGAAATACCTAACTACCATGTTGCGGATCCTCAGTTGGAATCAAAATAGGAACAGTAACAACGCAAGTTTGTTGGGCTTTTTTATAGAATAAAGGTGGATAAACAGTCAGTCAACCCGCCTGATAATAAGTGTATATTGTGATCCATAGACATCTACGTTTATCCATAATTAATCACACACACACTTTAAAAAACAGACAAAATTTGATCTTTTATTACTCGGTATAAATGGCTCTTTAGACTTTTTTTTTTTTATAGAAGAGGGGGCAAACGAGCATGCGGCTCACCTGATGTTAAGTGACTACCGCCGCCCATGATCAACCGCAACACCAGGAGAATTGCGGGTGCGTTGCCGGCCCTTTAGAAAGGAGTAAGCTCTTTTCTTGAAGGTCCCCAGGTCGTATCGGTCCGGAAAAATCGCCGATGATAAACTATTCCACAGAGAGGTTGTACGTGGAAGAAAACTCCTTGTGAAACGTACAGTGGTGGACCGCCAAGCATCCAGATGGTGTGGATGGTATCGGGACGTTTAATATTAGTCTCCCAATCTCCCCAAAATGGCTCGCGGCCATGACGTTCAGAGACCACTCGATGCGGTACTCGGCTATTATGTGAGCAAACTCCACATTATAATATTTAGTGGTTAAAAGCTCATGTAGTTCTGATAAAATACGTTTCGCGCCGACGTAGTTTGTACCGTTATCCGAATACAATTTACTTACAGGGCCACGGCGGGAAAGAAATCTTTTAAATGCACCCATGAAGCCCGCTGTGCTGAGATCACCAACGAGTTCTATATGCACAGCTCGAGTAGTCAGACATACGAAACGTAAGCTTTTCTGGATCCTATACCACGTCCGCGAGTGAGCGTGACCTTAAACGGACCAGCAAGGTCAGACCCGGTGTGCATAAAGAGTTTTACAGATTGTGTTACTCGACAAGACGTACTCGAAAGCAAGCCATATATCTCTGCACCCGATTGCGGATTAGATTACGTGTAGACAGAATCCAATAATTCTGACGCAAGATTGACATCAACAAGTCGGGGCCAGCGTGAGAATTTAATTTATAGTGGTAATCAACTAATCAATTCATGATATGGTCCTTACGCGGTAAAACTATAGGGTGGCGTTGATCGAAACTCAACTGCGAGTTGGACAAGCACCCGCCTACCCTAACGATTCCATCTTGTAGAAATGGCTATATATATATATATATATATATATATATATATATATATATATATATATATATATATATATATATATATATATATATATGTATATCGTTTGTAACGACAAAAAATTATTTAAATGTAACACAGCGTATTGCTGTGGCGCAGCTAAACTATACTATTTTATTTTTATTTTTATGGAACTCTAACAAGCTAAACAAACACTAAGCAAATATTAATATTTAAATAACAAAACTATCTTATCACAAGTATGCAATTTCTAAGCGACTAAACTATAAGTATTAATAAGCAGTAAAACTATGCGATGAACGTTTCGGAACAACACTGCTTATGGCTTGTTGCTCGCTAAGCCTCACTTCCTTCCACCAAGCAAGATTAGCCTCAGCAGGTCTATTCCGTAGCCTCCAATGAGGCACGCTTTCTGTCGCAGCAGCTCGGCGTCTCCATGCGCCGCGACCGTAACCTCGATCCGCGCCGCGCGCGCTTTCCCTAAAGACATCGATTCGAGTCGAAGTTCGAAACACGTATACTGAATATGTCACCTGACGGATTGCGGGGCGATCTAATTTTGCTAATTTGGGCCTTGTTCGCGGTGTCGATAAACCTAGCTCCAGGGCTATCCCTATTTGGCGTTCCCTTCGCCTGCGACGAAACTACAACAGGTTTACTAACAACAGACACTAACGTCTTGCTTCTCGACCCTTCGCATAATTTTTTACCAGAGCTAAGTAAAGGCGGGACGTTCCCCTCCTCCATTTCTCGAAAATTGCGAGTCAATAATTCGGGAGATTCGACAGTGACGGTGCAACAACAGGATATTGCCGAAACATTATCTATGATAGGGGCGGAACCAACGATTGGGCTACCCAAGACGGTCTCCAGTGCGTAACGCGCGGTATACGAGGGGTTGCCCCTGGCCTTATTGTGTAACAAAAGATGAGGGAAAACAGATGCTCCAATGAGCATTTCTATATCACCAGGGACGGCGTAAGTATCGTTTGCCAGAGTCAAATTCTCAAAATCGATCATTGCTGAGGTGTCGACCGAAACGGTTGGCAGACGCTCGGTGATTTTATCTACCACTAATGCATTTATATTAAAGTTAATACTACGATCTAGCCGAGAATAAAATTTCAAATTTATAGAGCCCTGGGTAATTTTATTAATACCTCCGATGCCTTTGACTACGGGATATGAAGGTATCTTATTTATTATCAATCCTAAATGCTGGCAACATTGTCGCGTTATAAAGCTACTCTGAGATCCGCTGTCTAGTAACGATTCGCGTGGAAACGAACAAAGTGTTCGTAACACTTTGTTCGTTTCCACGCGAATCCCTAACTACGATACGGGCTGTACCCAGCAATACGGTGGAAGGAGACTGCGTTCCCGTATTCGACAGTGAGCACAGGGCGACGTCACCCAGTCGACCGTTAGAAGCGTCGACTTTAGTATGTGAAGTTTCCTTGTCCGATTTACTCGACGCGAATATGTTGCCACTTTTGAAATGTAATAACGTGTGATGTTTGCTGGCGCACTTGTTACGCATGGAACTAGAATTGCATTTAGCAACTAAATGTCTATCGCTTAGGCAATTTAAACATAAGTTGTTCGTCTTTACTATTCTATGATGTTCGCTGAATGAATGTTCACGGAAGGCCGCACAATTATACAAATTACCGTGTTGTTTATTCTTACATAGAACACACGTGCTATGAGGCGATGTAGGCGCAGCAGTTACGTACGTCAGGGACCCAGTGGTCCTAGTTGATGAGATCTGTCTGCGATCGACACATTTGTTAACTTCTTGTTTGACATTCTAGGAACGCTGTATCACTTTAATTTGATCTCGTACAAAGGAAGCTAAGGAGTCGAATGACGGTAACTCAGAGCAACGATGCTCCATTTCAAACGCACGCACAGTGTTCGGGTCTAGTTTCTTTAAGGCGATATGGAGAAACACCACGTCCATACGGTCATTTAATTACAGGTTCTTGAGCACAGCCACCGATGCTACAAATTTATCTAAAAACTGCTCTAAGCCAGTGATGCTCGCGGATGATATAGCTTTAAGATCGAATATCTGGTCTAAATATGAAGAGGCTAGCATTTGCTTATTTTCATATTTGTTTTTAAGCGTTTCGAATATTAACGAATAATTGTTTGCTGTTAGTATGAAACCCGAACAAATGGACTGTGCCCCACCACTCAATTTACTAATTAAATAATACAATTTTTAAGCGTCCGATAACGATGGATTATTATGTATGGTGTTTTGAAAGCTATTAATAAACAACGGCCAAGTTTTAATATCTCAATTGAATACCGGAATATCTATGGGGGGGGGGGGGCAATCTAAGTGATTTACGTGGGCGTACCTGAATTTCTGGTTTTGCTTCGCTTTGGGCTGGAGACTGTAAGAGCTTTGCCGTCCTTTTTATGCGACACAACATATCTTAAAATGATAGAAGTGGTTGATAGTTCACTGTATACTTATGCTCAATTAGTAATTCTAAACTATTAATTTTGTCTAATATATTTTCGTAATCCGATCGCAAAGAGTCCACCGTTTCGATTTCACATAAAAACGTTTCCCGCACTGAATCTACGTTAATATTTTTATGTGGTCACTTATATATTGTATACGTGAAAAGAGTACGTCCCTCTTGGCGTAAAGAGTTTTAAGTTTAATTTCATTTCCACTAACTGCCATCTTGAATCACTATAATTAATATTAGATTAATCACGAACAATATCGTACAACGTTGGAAGATGAAGACAATGCGCCACAACTATATCTCACAACACCCTATTGTCTTATCGTGCCGTATTACGACGTTAAGTTGAACACTTTGTCAGTAATATTTTTTAATTTTTTTCTTGCGTAAAGGTAACTTGCAATCAAACGAGATAACACGCGTCGACTAGGTAGGAATTTAGAACTCGTATAATGTTACACATAACGGTAAGGTAAATAAAATTAAGCAAGTCTAACTATTTAAATCAATAAGTATCCATATACCTATGCGAATTAACTAACCAAAATTTAAATTTAAACTACAAAAAAAAAACTACATAAAATCTATCCAATATTAAATATATATAAAAATATAAAAATTATTTGTTAGAGTGTATTGTACAAGAAATTGGTTCAGCAGTTCGACTCGATGAGGCTACAGGGCACCAGTTCCAAATCCGCTCGAATGACCAGAAAATGGTTGGGTGGCGGGCCTAGGGGTTACCGAGTTCGATTTCCAGGTCGAGCCTTGACCCTATTGTGCGAGATGTTATACTAGGTGGACTGTATACGCAGATGGCTCCTTATGCCTCAACAATATGGCGGACGTGGCACGCGGCACCTTGGACAATGCACTCGCTCTTCCAAATCTATTGCTTGTCAAGGTTAGAATGGAATTCTACTTGAGCATATTAGGAGAAACAAAATAGGGTGGATTAACTAACAAACAAAATGCTCAAGTAGGAGCAAAATTACAGGAAACAAACTTACCGGGGTGTGATCTGATGCGGCGGACGACGCTTCTGTTGCGGTGAAGCGACGTAAGGTGAGTTCTTCTGGGGCACCCCTGAGATGCGTTCCAGGGTAGATGTACGAAGGAAGAGGCTGCTCGAGAGCAGAGCGCGAGCTTTTAATTGTCTCAGCTTTCCCACCAATGCAACTCGGTCGGGCGCGCGTCTCATTGATCGAAAGAATCGCGTCACCTTCTAGACTTCCCCCTTTCCCCTTTCAGTGTGTTCACCGAGGTTGTATGGGTTACCGAAGATACACAAACCAAACGCTCCACTACGTCCTATAGTGAGCCAGATCGATTCACCAACTTATAAGCTAGCACAACACTTGGCAAAAATACTGTCACCAATGAGAGGACTTACCAGAGCACACACAAAGGATTCATACCATTTTTTTGTGAGATAAAAGACCTACATCTCGCTGAAAATGAAACTATGGTCAGTTTTGATGTTCAGTCACTATTCATATGCCTAACTATTGAAGACTGCATCTCAATTGTGACTAGGAAGCTAAAAGATAATAACATGCCTGCTGAATATGCAGTATTACTCAAACACTGACACATATCTGGATATCTACTGTGGAAGGAAGAGTTCTACATGCAAGTAAATGGTGTAGCGATGGGGTCACCTGTATCTCCCATAGTGGCCGACATATTCATGGAGGACTTCGAAGAGAAAGCCCTTCCTACAGCTCCCGTAAAAGTCCAAAGTCCAAAATTCTACAAGCGGTACGTAGACGAAAATTTTACAATTTTACCATCTAACAAAGTAACTGCATTTCTAAACCACCTTTACTCTATAAACTCTAAAATACAATTCACAATGGTGTTAGAGGCAAATAATTCTTTAGCTTTCCTAGATGTTTTAGTCATTCGAAATCCTAATAACACAATTGGTCACACTGTGTATAGGAAAAAGACCCATACCAACCAAAGTGAAGCCGGCCACAGTCGAGCCTGTACCTGCTGTACTACCATATGTCAGAGGAGTCACAGACAAGGTTGGCTACATCTTGAAGCGAGCTTCCATTAAAACATACTACAAGCAACCGAAGAAGATTAGTCAATTTTTACCATACGTCAAGTGTAATATCCCTCTACAAGATGCAGGAGTGTACAAGTTAGATTGTGAATGTGGTCTCTCTTACATAGGTCAAACAAAAAGATCCATAAAAACCCGCGTGAAAGGACATGAAGTACCGATGCTCCGGGAAGTCTGCAATCTGCGAACATGTTCAAGATCGTCATCACCATTACATTCGATTTGATAAACCACAAATCCTCGCAAAAGATCACCGATTCCTACCAAGGATCATCCTTGATAGGAATCGGTGTCCTAGGAAACGCGAGGCTATTGAAATTAAAAAAACACCCAAATTTCAATAGAGAAGATGGATGTGTGCTGCCACCCGCTTGGGATCCTATAATTAACAAAATTAAACCCAAACCTAAGCATACCACTGCAAGACTTCATGATACTATAAGTTCGTTTTGCGTAAATCGGACCAAAAATTAATATTCAAAAACTGAAGGTAACCGGACTAACTATGACATTGGGATGTCAAACATCTCAGTCCTCCCGTGACCATGGGTGCTGTAAAGCATCCGAAACTTCGGGAATTAAAAATAAGTAAAAGTAGTGAAAAAAACGCAATAGTATCCGTAAATTTAATTTTATTCAATGTGTAGTATTCGCGTAAATTTAAGAAATCGTTACCACAACTACCCCTTCACTCGGCTATCGATCTAATTGTATCATACAATACCTACCTTACGTCGTCTCTAGTACGGGGCGAATTAGATCAGAAGTACTGCCCTATGAAATATTTTTTTTAATCTATTCTTTCGTTTTAAACAAAACCAAGGACACTATGCAATAGATAATAGTATCAAAGATAAAGATATGCTCTTTTATTTTAAACCATAACCTGGCAATGTTTCTTAGAAAAAAAAAAGAAATCACTCTGAACTTACGGCGTTCCACGTGTCGCTTTGATGAAGGTGCTTCGTCTTTTTTATAGAATTTTGTATTAGTGTCTGGACTAAAAACGAAAGTATTATACTTTTTTACATTTCTTGTAATATAGTAAACACGTAGATATATAATTTGTGGTATAAAAAGTGAAAAGTAAATTGCCAAAAGTACTTCAAAATCCGGAAGGCCTATTTTGGAGGTTGGTTCATAAATGTGTTATTTATCAAATTCTCATTTATTTTTAGTGTAAAATGTAAGTAAAAATAGTTTTCTTACATATTTCAAATAACTTGACGTTGTATTTATTTCAAATTCACACGAAGATATTTTTGAAATATTGTTCGAAATGTCATACAGATAAAATATTATTATTATTTTTTTTTAATTTTTTAATATTTTAATATTTTGGTATGAGTAACGAATAGAAACACATAAAACATAAAAATATACATATTTATAAACATTTTCATATAAATTTCTCCAAAAACAAAAGTGTAGAATTCAAATTAGTAGTAATTTTGTCACTAAAATTGCAGTTTATACTACTACTATGCTATACAGGGTAATTTATGTATTCTATTACAATTTCTAGCAACCAAAAATAATTTTATTCGATAGTTCATACATTCAACAAGAATTCCTGTAAGTTTTATCCATAAATATTGTCTCAAAGTGAAAATATAGCAAAATTTGCAATATAGCAAAAAATTTCCTAACTTACAAATTTTCCCGCCATTAAGGTCCTGAGGGAACGGGAGTATAATATGTCGCGCGCTGTCAGAGCTAACGGGTCGTCATTTTACGCTGGTATTCTGTGAAAACGTAGTTTTACCGGCCATATAACCAGTAATATAACTACCATCTATTACAGAAAAAATATTTTAAAAAAGATAAATAACGGGAATGTGTGCATGTCTCGAACGCTGCCCTTCAAAGAATTATCCTTAGTTCCTTATAGAATCCTTAGTTCGAAGTTGAAAGAAGAATAAATAAACATATTTGTCCATAACTTCAAGCGTAGCGTAATTAATGGTGTTCCCATTAACTACTGACATAAATGTTACATGAACATTTATAAGAGTTATTATTGCTTATCAAAAGTTCATTGCTGAGCATAGGCCTCCTTCACGAATAGAAAATGAAATAATTTAATAAAATCCAACTAAAAAAACTGATAATTAAAATAATTTTACAGTATTATATTTTCTTTGAGATATATTTGAAGTGAATAATAAAACAACATATTATAAACAAAGTCAAATTAGAAACGAGTGTATACTCCTTCGGCATCAATTACGTCACTAAGCCATGGATGCATTGATCGCACCGTGTTGTAACAAAAATTACTTCCTCTCGTGGATTCCAATGTTTTGTGAATGATGTGTTGGCAACACCTGCCACCATAAATTTTCGATAGACTTTATTTCGGTATTACCCCAAAGTTGTATCATTTTCCCCAACAAGTTTTTGATTGGATTCAAGTCCGGACTGTGAGCAGGAAAAGCAATTCGCTATACTGCGGTTGTGGACAGATCTATTGTCTTGAACGAATACAATTTTTTCACACTCATGTGGATAAAATAATCTGGCTGTTGATTCCTCGATGATTTCCTTATATTGTTTCCCGTTTAATCTTCCACCAACATAACCATTAAAAATGGAGACGCCAGTAACTTAAGGTATCTTCGATAAAGATTTAGTGGACTGTAATTTTGGTGCATACGGCAAAGGGGAAAATAAATAGGTGGGATAGCACGCACTGACCTGATGAGGGCTGCCGCGCCTTCCTCCTGGAGTGTCTGCTATACAGCAAGCTCGCCACGTGGTTCGGCGCACACGCACTCTCGGAACAGTCTCGTGAATCGTCTCGTCATAGTTCTTCAGGACTATTTTGGCGCATCCACCCCCACATAATGTGATTCGGCTTTTAAATTACTCACATCATCGATCAGTTGTTATATTACTCTCATAATATCTGGTGTTACTAATCCATAAAGACAAACGACAAGCAGATGAGCAAAATATATTTTTGAAGTTGTAATTTATTAGTTTTATGCAAATTGTAAGCGTTGTGCTTTGTGCCTTGATACTTTTTTACAGATATTCTGAGATGAACACATGCTCATGTAACCGTCGCCTTATTGTATATATAAACACTCACGCCTGTCACCCAGAAGGGTAGGCAGAGACTACAGACTTCCACTTAGCACGATCCTGACATACCTCTCTCGTCTCTTCCACATCCATATACCTACGCATACATGCTCTTCGGTTAAGGGTACTCTTAATTTGGCCCATTTTTAGTATATCGTCAATTTGGTGGAAAAACCTTCACCTAGGACGTCCCTTTCCGACTCTTCCATTCACTTCTGCAACATATATTTGCTTTGTCAGTCTTTCTTCATTCATTCTTTCTACATGACGAAACCACCGAAGCATTTCTTTCTTAATCCTGGTCACCGCATCATCTCTCAAACCATATTCTTCATTTATCACACAGTTTCTTACCCTGTCTCTCAGATTCAGCCCTATCATACTCCTTAGCGACCGCATTTCTACTGCATTTATTCTACTCTCGTACTTCTTCTGCCACACCCAACTTTCAATACCATACGTTAATGTAGGGACTAATACAGCATTGTGAATTGCCATACGTGCCTTTTTGACACATTCTGACTTTTCACAATAGAGTGTAGAGCCCCATTTACTTTATTTCCTGCATTCACTCGTCGTCCAATATCCTTATCATATCTCCCATCCCTACTGAATACACATCCCATATATACGAACTCATCCACTTGCTCAATTAACTCTCCTTCTATTCTTATTTCACATACCGTTTTGCTTTCTTCTCTTTCAAAAACCATCACTTTCGTCTTACTTGCATTCACTTTCATTCCCCTTTCTTTTAATGACATGTTCATTAATGTAACCATCATTTGCAACTCGGCCGCCGACGACGCAAGTATGACTTCATCATCGGCGTACAAAAGGCATTTGATGGTTAACTCACCCATTCTTAACCCGCATTCTTCAAATTTCATATTTTCCAAACAACCGTCCATAAAGAGGTTGAACAGCCACGGGGAAGCTACACAGCCCTGTCTGACACCTTTATGGATACCAAACCAGTCCAAGTAGGCCCCGTTGATCCTATTACAAGCACTCGAGTCCCTATACAGAGACTTTTATGACTGTATTAAGCCAGCGCTTAACCTAAATGAGTTCAGCGTTTGCCATAACACATCCCTGTCCACTCTGTCATAAGCCTTTTCCAAGTCCATGAACGCACAAAAAACCTTTTGGTTTTTCGCCAAAAACTTCTCCGCGATAATGCGCATGGAAAAGGCTTGATCTGTCCCATTCCCTTTCTAAATCCCGCTTGCACATCCCAAATTTCTTCATCAGTTTCTTTCATAACTTTTTCAATTACTACCTAAAAATACAGTTGTCCCACAATGCTAAGAAGGCTGATACTACGGTAGTTTTTACAGTCCTGCTGTGACCCTTTTCCCTTATATATTGGAGCCGTGATACGGCTTTGCACCAGTCTCCCGGTACCCGCTTTAGTTCCCAACATAAATTAAACAAGATGTACAGCAGGCCTGCCACCACTTCCTCTCCAGCCCTTAGCGTTTCGAGTCAAACTCTATCATATCCGGCTGCCTTACCCACTTTCATGCTTTTCATTGCTTTCACTATTTCATCTATACTTATCTCTCTATCTCTTTCATCTTCTTTCGGAATTTCTATTTCATTTAGTTCACACGTCTCCTCACTCATTCAGAATACAGCCATTCTCGTATCGTATTCCATTCAATCTAGGCTGTTTTGAATGAAATTTTTTGGCTTTTTTGCCTTATTGTACTATGCGATAAACCGAATTCAATTGGAGGAAAAAGAAAAAAGGGAAAGGGGCCATCTTCGACCCAGCTGCTCTAAGCGGTCTGTAAAAAGGGAAGGTGATCGATCTCGAAAGGGTACTGCGGCTAACAGCACCACCCAGCAGCATCAGGAATATGACTTTACTGTCAGTCACTGCAGCGGGAAGTGGCGTGGCAACACAGATGCATTTTTAAGAAGACCTTATCCTAACGATTGCGAGAAAAATACTAGCCAAGAGGGCCAGGAAGTGGTATCTGTGAGGATTCTTAGGACAGACCACCTCAGCAACAAATGGAAGGACAGCCTACGATCTGCACAGCAGGGAGATTTAACATCAGGCCGATTCTGGAATGGATGAAGGCCAGTGCACCCAACCCAAAATAGAGCAACGTTACAGCGATGAGTTCGACTACGAAAAGCCATTGGGCCCAATGAGACAGCTTGCTGATTCAGGATGGAGTCTTGTGCCGAAAATGGGAAATGGTCGAGGAGACTGCTGTCGTTTGCAAATGGTTGTCCCTAAAGCTAAAGTGCCGAATGGTCTACAGCTGTATCATAATGGTCGTTCAGGAGTCCATCTGTGAGTTAAACGAATTTTACTGAAGATCCGAGAACGATTTTACTGGGTCCATTGCCGTGACGATGTCGAGGATTGGCTCTGTGGCGGCTGTGAGGGGACCTCAGACTAGTAGTAGAGGAGCATTGAAATTGTACAATGTTGGTGCATCACGGGATAGGAAAGCCCTTGACTTTGCGGAGCTGTTTCGGAAAGGTGCAAGAGGTACTCCTAAGATCGTCTATGTAGATAGACGGGCGCGATACTATGGGGTCGATAATGCTAGGGACGAGCATGTCTTGGGGGGAGGGGCAGTGTTACGCTCTTAACTTGGTGTCTGGTACCTGGTACTAGCGCCATCTTGTGTCGGGGAACAGAGCGAGTATTTCCTAGAAAATGCCAATCTTGAACTTTCCACTAACAGCGCCATCTAGTATCGAACTGAAGAATTAAGCTTTATGGAAGGGTCCACTCTCGAACTTTCTGAACTTAGTCAGTCGGTACCGGTATTTACTGGAACATGCTGGATGTTTCGGTGGAAAAGGCGTATTTAAAGCCCTTGCAAGTCGCAATCGGGGTACTATTGAATTTGGTGATACAAGCGAAGCTTCGGAGCGAAATAAAGTAAATCAGTGTGGTTGATTATAAGTGTCTTTTAAGTTTTAATTGGTGTTCGCTAGTTAAAGTTTTAATTTTGGTAATTCAATCGGCAGTTTTTATTGTCACAAACCCTAAGCTCGTAACAATAATATTATGCCTCCCCTAAAGAATGATATTGACTTTCTACATATCTTATCGGGACGATACTACATCTTGTATGGGGCCACCTTACATTTCGCTTATCGATATGAGGCTGCTATTCCAGAAACTTTCCACCTTATTGGTTGTCGGTTCTACACCAGCCTATTACCACTTCATCTTACTGATCCGTTGTAAATGTAAGAGAGCGAAGCCCTTGTATCGGTGTTTTTAAGTATTGTGAGCGTTTTTCAAGGGCAGCGGGATTAATTTATAAGAAATTGATAGATGTGAACGTAATACAAGTGGAATAGGGACGATTTAATGATAAACTTTTTGAGCCCTTTCTTCGTGAACAGGGTTCTTAGGTTCAATTAATTATAAGGCACTTATCAACAGCTTTCGATTGCCCTAGTGAATATTCCACTCATCCGAGAGAACCTAAAAAAACTATGTTTGTAAACAAACACAACTTAAATAAGGGTCCTAACTAAGACCATCACGCTATCAATATAAATAACGACCTATACTAAACCTTAAGAATAGAAATCCTTGAGAAAGATCGTTATGTTTTGTTAGCCTGATCACTATATTATTATTATTTACAAATGAACTGTTTTCTATACGGAAGTGGTGGAAAGAGCGTTACATCCTCAAACTCCTCCATGAATATGTCGGAAACTGTGGGATATGTAGGTGAGCCCATAGCCACACCGTTGTAGACCTCCTCTTTCCACAATGGATAGAGAGATTTGGGCCAAAGTATGAGTAATACTGCACATTTGACAGCATGTTTCTGACAATATTATCTGGCATTAATTCGCGTATATCAAAGTTTTTCGATCTTAACCTGCTTCTTTCCGAGTAATGAAATAAAATGATGTGGCCTGACTAATCTGAAGAAGTTGGAAGTGGTGGTGTTGGAATTGGTGGTAACGTATCCCCGTTACCAAAAATTCCAGCACCCCCACTTCCTTCACCACCACACTAGAAGAGACAAAGACATACCACCTTCGAAAATACGACACGTGTTTCGCCTATACACGAGGCATCCCCACATGTATAGTGGACTCTGCAGTGTCTGATCTCTAAGTGAGCGGCGAGCTGAAATAGTCTTTTTCAATGAGTATCTAATATTCGCATAAATATAAGAAATCAAAATGCGAGTTATTTTGAAATATTACGTTCGTTATTGTCAAGGAATTTTACTTTATATTTTACTGCTAAGTACCGACCCGACACGGATAATAAACGATCATTTGTTTTATGAAGTATATGTTTAAAAAAATCTTCAGTTTTTGATTGAAATATAGCTTAGATCCCTTCCGAAATTACTGTCTATTTCTTTGTAGTGTCATGACAATCGGTTTAATCCCTCCGAAGAACGAACAGACAGACAAAATTAAAGAAAATAGTTATTTATGTATTAGTAGAATGTAAATAACCCCTGATCTTAATCTGCAAATTTACTTCTATTATGTGTAGATTATTATTAAGAATTATTTAGTTCTTTGCTTATTTTTAACTACCCTAGGTTAGGCCACTCTTATTTTTAGTAGAATTGAAGTAGCCACTGCTACCCATGGACATGTAGTATATTCTTTCTCACTTTCTCTTTCTCTTCTATCTTCATTATTCACATCTCTCTCTCTATCTCCCTCTCTCTTTCACACACACACACACACTCACAGTACCTGTCCCGATTTACTCCTAACCAAAAAATAAATCTTACTTCCAAGTAAAGTGAGTTAGTGAGTAAGTGAGAGAGATATACTTGTGAAGTCGCTTCAGAGCCGCGCGATCACGTATCAAAATTTCGAGTGGTAGCAAATAAAAGATTTTTCAATAAAAAAGAAATTAAGTATTTGGTTACATGATAGTACAAATTAAAAGTTCTCAGTTCCTTTGCCGTAGTTCTCCCTTTAAATATTCAATGTAACCTAGTCTCGGCAATGTTTATAATCCATTACCTATGGTATTGTCCAAATTGTACAATGCACTGATCTCTTTGTAGTGAATCTTCACGCCATGGCTTTGAGCTTAATCACGCGGGAATGTGTGGGAAGATATAGGGCGTTCACATTTTGCTCTTCGTTATTGAAGAAGCAACTATAGAACTTATTTTCAACATCTACTTCCTTTATCTTCTTTATATGCCCGTAAATTTTTTTACAAGGAGCGCTTGCAGACTATTTTACTTCCATTCGCAAGGATGGGTATTTCACGACTGGCGTAAATGAGATGGTTATAGTATCATTCTGTATAATCAAGTCAATGCAATTTTGTACGTATATCCATTAATAATGGCAGATTGTAAAAATGTAATTCGAACATGGGTACAAAATTTGTCATTTCATTTTCTTCAAGTCAGTCATTTGTCATGATGATACGGAGAAGTGGCTAATTGTTTTAAGTTAATTAATATCGTAATTAAATTAATGATAATATATTTGACCGCTATAACCCCAATTGGTTAGTATGTTATTTATTTTATATAAGAAACAGAAAATATTTACTAATACATTAACAAATATTTTCTGTTTCTTATATAAAATGAATTTTTATAAAAGATACAGAAGCTTTAATACACCTGAGATACAGGTTTATCCTAGTTCAGGTGTCTGTTATTGTAGACTATTATTATTTGAAGGATGGTGGGATTCCAAATTACTAACACATCTAGGCAAGCTAAATAATTGTTTGCCGCTAACTCCACTGTGAATGAAATTTTAGAATTTATGTAGTTAAGTGTCTAAAAATGCTGTTAATTTATCTAAAGTGAGAATTGCTAAAGTGTCGTCTACGTACCTCTTGTAGAATCTCGGATTTACGGGAGAAGTAAGGGCTTTCTCCTAAAAGTTTTTCTTGAATATGTCGGCGATAATGGAAGATACAGTTGAGCCAATCGCCACATCATTTACTTGCTTGTAGGAATCCTCCTTCCACCATAGATAGCCAGATGTAAGGCAGTGTCTGAGTAATACTGCATATTCTACGGTCATGTTATATTCATCCAGCCTTTTAGTTACCATTGAGATGCAGTATTCAACAAGTAAGTATGTGAACAGTGACTGCACATCAAAACTGGCCATAGTGTCATTTTCTGCCAGATGTAGGGCTTTAATCTTACCGAAAAAATGATAGGAATTATTAGCGTGTGCTCTTGTTTGTCCCCTGAGCGGTGAGAGTATTTTCGTTAAGTGTTAAACCAATCTGTAAGTTGGTGAATTGATTATGATCACTATGGGATGTAGTGAAGCATAGGACTTGTGTGTGTATTTTTGGTACCCCATACAACTTCGGTGGGTTGGCTTATGTAGGTACAATCAATTTTACGTTTATATGTTTTAAGTGTGTAATTTGTTGGATCTTTTTTAATCTTTTTTAAGTGCCTATATCCAACAAACGCTCTTGTATTTTAGAATTGTAATCGGGCGTATTCATGACCACTATTGCATTTCCTTTATTTGCGTGAAGAGTCGTGAGATCTGATTTATCGCTTAGGTTATTTTATGCTATAAAGTTGTCTTTGGGTGAATTCGGATTAGGCACTGAACTTTGACGTAAGATAGACGAAATGGTTTGACGTATTGCCTCCAAATTTACATTCCGCAAATTGTTTTATATAAACAGCCCTCGCCACACCAGACAATTACTTAATAACTAGCTGTTACCTGCGGCTTCACCCGCGTGGTTACTGAGAAATAAACTATTCATTGCTTTTTGAATTGAAAGGAAACTGAGTTTTATAGATTTGTCAGAGATGCAGTTATTAAAAGGAAACTGAGCAAAATTGATTCGTCAGCCTATTTAAATGTTTTGAAACGCAGCGTATAGGAAAGCATGAAAATAGCCTGTTAATTCCAAATGAAAATGGGATATTTTTAATTAAAGGAAACTGAGCATAAGTATCCGTCAGGGATGCAGACTTTTGAAAAGAAACAGCTAAATTGATTCGTCAGAGATGCAATTTTCCAAATTGAAAGGAACAGAGCCAAATAAAAGATCCGTCTAAGATGCAGCCTTTTGAGTTGAAAGGAAACGGAGCTTAATAGGTCCGTCAGAGTTGCAACATTTGAAATTAAAAAGAAACTGGGCTAAATAGGAAATTTTGAATTGAAAGGGAAGATCTGTGGGAATTCTAATTAATTGATTTTGGGAATTTTGGAAAAAAAAATTAACTGAACACTATTTTAAGACGCTACTGTACACAATGTTATATGTTTTTCCATTCGGGGAAAGAATATGGAGATTCTGGGCATTTGACACACGCAAACATGCTACATACAGCTGACCATGACAGAAGCACGGTTTTTCTAAGTTGATCCCCGCTATCTGTAACATTTGCCCTTGCGCTTTATTAATTGTCATTGCAAAACTGAGCTTAATAGGGAACTGCAACCTTTTGAATTGGAAAGGAAGAACTGTGGGAATTATAGCGATCCGTGGTATAATAACATTTTACTTTTTCCTATGCCAGTCAAAATTGTAGCACCGATTATGTTTCGTCTAAGATGTGTCACACGCAGCCTTGTCCCGTTACATAACCGAGGAGCATCTAAATTTCGTATTAGCATGACTGGGACGCCTAATTTTAATTATAGCTTATGTGAGGGCACACCTAACAACTCTAGAGAATTTAGAAACTCTACGGGATATGAAGTGCTCTGTTCTGTGTCCATAACTGTGTCTACTGACAAATACTAAATATATCTGAATTTATTTTGTTAACGCCCTCATTTTTGGTGCAAGAATCGCCCTTTCACATAACCACTTGTCTTCATGCATGTTGTTCGTTAAATCTGAATAAATGCTCGCAATTTATTCGGAATGACTCTGTACTAAATTACAAAAATCTCTCGCCAATTTAACGCAGCCCTCAGCATCCGTTTCTAACCGCCGATCGCCAATTTTTAATAGTGTGTCAGCATAGTTTCCAGCATTGATATCATTATACAAATGCACTCTTATATTCGTAGTTAAACAACTTTCTCGCCTTGTTCCATAAAATAGACGACTTGAGGAATGCTTTAATTTCATCTGCAGGTGTGCCCTTTTGAATGACAGGTAAAGTTTGGCGAAAGTCACCAGCCAGTAAAACCACCATTCCTCCCATTACATCGGTGTTGCTGCGCAAATCCCGGAGCGTTCGATTTAGTGCTTCTACAGCTTTTTTATGCGACATTGTACTTTCGTCCCACACTAAAAAGTTTGCATTATCGTAGCACTATACCTCGAGCACTATTTTTGCTAAAGTTGCAGATCGGCGATTCTTCCTGGGCTGGATTAAGAGGGAGTTTTAAAACAGAATGTGCAGTGCGGCCCCAGCTTAGTAGCGTGGTGGCTATACGGGAAGAAGGTACGGCCACAGCAATATTTTATCTTTCCGTACTTGCGCCAATAATAAATTTAACAAAATTGTCTTCCCAGTTCCTCCAGGGGCATCTAAAAAGAAAAGTGCACCATTTCCAGATTCAATTTGTCCTAATACTTTGTCAAAAACTCGTTTTTGTTCGGGAAGCAAGCGGGGTACAAATTCGGCTACTTGCTGCTGCAAAGCTGGTATATCGTGGTTTGTTTCACGTATAATTTCATCACTTAGTTCATTTTCGGTTTTCGCTGAGGGTTTATCATTCCAAAGTCGCTTAATTTTTTGCCTACCATTGCCATTACTTTACCTTCAAATTATCCAAATGCTTCATTATAAATGTGTTCATTATATGTCATGTTCGCGTGTGTCTGCTGTAACCTTCGCAAAATATCTTCCGCCTTGTACCCTTTATATTTGTCTCACAATTCATGTGCATTAGATAGCCCGCAAGATGATATGCGAGTTGCATAAAGATCCCTAATTTGGGCTGGAGACTAGCACTGCACAGCTTTCTCCATGGTTTCATCCCAGTGATTATCGTTTTCTAAAAGATGCAGAGCTTCACACGCTTCTCTATAAGTTGCGCATTCCTGACCGTTGACAGTTTTAAGGTCTTTATATCCTGTAAGACTCCGAACATAGTGCAGCAACTAATGCAAGCAAATCGTAAACAGAAACATTCAAAATTAGTTACATGGACGGTATACACACCACCAAGGGCATCTAATGACTTTACACCGGGACAATTTGCAACAGGCGCGCCTTGAATACGGCGTTTACACTCCTTCCTAGATGTGTTCCAAGTATAATAGCGGGGGTGTTCAGAATATAACAAAGTTTTTGCAAAGGGGTCGGTTTGACAAAGTTGAAAGAAGGCCGTTAGTGTAGTTTTTGGCAGTGATGCAATTCTTTCTTGGAAATTTCTTTCGGTGAAATATACACGCTCTCCATTTTTTAAGTGCACAGCAAGGTGAGTAACTGCTGGGTGCCTTTCGTGTAAAGGGAAGCCAAGGAGACGCCACGCTGCCTCGTTACTGCTGACATAACGCACTGCTTGAAAGGTCTGTACTTCATTAACGGTATTTGCCTCACCTTCACTCCTGAGATTAAATATTGCTTGGTCGCTTCCTTTATTTATGTACTTACAGATATACTTGATTGTGCGGACAGAGCTACATGCGTCTACATGTGGGCATTAAACATTTTATATAGAATGGGCGAATACTGGACAATCCAGCTGTTATCTAAGGTTTCGAACGCTCTAGAGCGAGATTTGATTGTAACTTTCCTGTCACCATCTTCGGGAGCTCTGCGTCTGTATAAAGGGTAGCCATTGTCATTGTGCACTGTTTCTTTTAATAGCCGTTTAGGGAATTCCTTTTTAAATTTTCCTTCTTTCATACATGGCGATATTAAATTTCGTGCTTCACATGGACCGTGAATCATATTTCAGAGGATGATATCGTACAATTCTTTATCTTGCTTAGGATCCTGAATCTCGGCGCTTCTTATGTCGTCTTTTTGGCTGGGCCGCAACTTTTCTTTAAGCCATATTAGAATGTGGGCATGCGGTAGTCCTCTTTTTCGCCATTGAATTGAATACATGAAGCAAATTCTCTCTATCCTCTCCGAAAATTTTCCCTTTGTTAATTACATACATTAATTTTTCTACTTTTAATCTAAATACTCTAGCAACTAAATCGTGTCTTTCAGTACTTTTTTGGCCCGGCATTAGCTCCTCGGTTATTTCTTTCCATGTGGGATTGCAAGTAAAAGTAACAAAAAGATCAGGTCTTTCGTTAGTTTGTACATAGGCGAATGCGTCTTGTGTGTACTCATGTAGGTAGCTGGGACTGTTAACGAATGATGAGTTCAGAATTACCATTTTACCTAAATCTCTGGGGTTTACATTGGCGTCGCTAGAAACTGCGTCTTGTAAATGTATATAATTCTCAACGCGCAGCTTTTTTTATTTAAAGATATATAACGGAGACGTTCACTCTCTACTTTCACATACATGTCTACCAAAAATTTATGAAACAATTGTCTACACCGGGCTAAGAGGTTAAAATCATTTTCTCGCAACATCATATGATACGCATAAAAAGCCATACATGATACTTTTTTGTTTGAAAATGATAACCCTCTTGTCCTTTGCAATAAATCAATGGGTATTGCAGAGCGTCATAAAACTTGTGTGTATCGGCTACCCGTTGCAACGCATCATCACGTGCTCGCAAGACAACGTCTCATAAAGAAAATTAATCACCACTAATTACTGCTGCTATTTCGTTTATCAAAGGTGCATTGTAGCGCTCTCCTCAAGGGGTCCAATTTGCGTGAATGACGACTTTATAATCCTCTTCAGGCAGGTTTTCTAAAGCAGTTTTATATGTTTAGACTAAAATGTTACGTTCATGCGAGAATATTTGAATATTTGAACAATGTATCTCTCTCAACTCCCTGGATAAATTGGCAGCGACGGTCTACCTCAATTTCTTCGTCACCCATAATATATAATTGTAAAAATTTATGCTGTTCGTTTTCAGCTGGTAAAAGTGAACCTATTATATATAAGATAAATTTGCCCTTGCACCGTAAATGTAGGCAAAAGTCCCGGCATTATTATTTCCCGGTCAACTCCGAAGGACGACATTTGAAAGCATGAGTTATATTTCCGGATCCTGTTTAAAAAGCGCCGTGACTCATTAGCATCATATAAAAAGAGAGTTTTCAAAGGTTCTTCTGGTTCCTCAAGTAACGGAAGAGACACTTTGCCTTTGAAACAGCACATGCCTGCGGTCTCATCCTTCCATTTTAAAGCGCTTTAAAATCGACACGCCTTGTCCATCAGTCCGATAACAACTAACCTGTGATTTTTATAATCAATCAACGGATCATAATTGAATGCTGCGTCATTAAAAAGCAATTGTTTCTTTGAAACTTTTGTCGACGTTCAGCTTATAGCTGTGCATTTGCATCTCTTCGCGCCTATTTCTGTTCTGATGTTTCAGATGCCCTTATAGTAGATTGACGTTCAACTTGCTCAATGAGTCTGTGTTGAGTTTCATCAGGTATTTCCGCGGCTCTTAAGGCGGCCTGACGTTCCGTTTGCTCGAATAGCCTTCGCTGACTTTGAGAAGGTGTTTCAGAAGCTCTTAAAGTAGCTTGACGCTCTGCCTGTTCAAGACTCCTTTCCTGACTTTGAGAAGGTGTTTTGGAAGCTCTTAAAGCAGCCGACGCTCTGTCTGTTCAAGACGCCTTTGCTGACGTTGAGAAGGTGTCTCAGATGCTCTAAAAGTAGCCTGACGCTCTGCTTGTTCTTGCCTTCTCAGTTCAGCATCTTCTACAGATTCTAGCGATCGAGCTAATCTTTTCGCTTGTCTTTGAGAAGATACTCTTGAAAGGCTGGACTTACGTTTGGGAGGCATTATGAAGTAACAAAAAACCTATTTATAAAAAAACGTTAAAATACCTAAAAGGAATTAAATTTCCTTTTTAATATTTTTTTAAAACAAATCCAAAATATCTAAAAGGAATAAATATTCCTTTTAAATATTTTTTAAAATAAAAACAACAAAACCAATTCAAGACACAACGCGAATCCGAAAACGATAGCCAAAAAATCGAATTTGAACTATGTATACGATAGTTAATAAGAATTCTCAAAAAAATATTTTCTTATAATTTTGCACAATTTTTCTTATTGTATTACCGATTCATTCATAACCACATATAAGAACTGTATTCATTTCCGTTAAATAAATATTTCTAAGGCTTATTAATAAGGCTTACTAAGAACTATTTCTACCACAGTTAAGTAATAGTTAAGGGTGAAAGCGTGACAGGTGGTGATAGTATTTCTGATCCATACTTATAATCACGCCTGTAACCCTTGCGGGGTAGGCAGAGCATCAACGGACTACTTAATATCTTCTGCGAGGTTATCGCCTATTCTGTGAATTACGATGCACCAAAACGTTTGAAGAAAATCATCTGGTGAGTTTTATGTTTTTTATCGCTCTCTTCCCGGTCCTGCGTGGAAAAATACAGATCCATACATTTTTTATCTTAATTTTGGTAAAAAGACATAATAATCCAGATATTCTGACCTTCTGTGTTCGTTCATCGTACCGTCGTCTATCTTGTAGATACACGGTGGCGCCAACTAGCTGAATTACTATTTAATAATTTTGCAACATATTCTATTTTCCCACGAGAATGAGATGTTTTTCCGTGGAAAAAAGTAACCTATGTCATTCTACAGCCACCAAAATATCCCCATACAAAAATCATGCCATGCCGACGCTCTGTTTTGACGTGAAAGAAGGACAAACAAACAAACAAACACACTTTCGCATTTATAATATTAATATGGATTGTATTTTAAGTAATACTCTAACTATTGCATCATCCAGTGCTTGTTTTGACAGGTTATATATGTAGCCCGCGTTTAATCTATGATCTGTGTTTGATGTCAACGGTAGCGTTTCGTTTTGACGTTGACACAGAAATTTGACATTTGGTTTGGTTGTTAATTTTTGATATATTCTCTAGGTTTGTTTTTGAATACGTTCTATTTAATAATTTCTCATTTATTTAACGTTTCGATGCGAACATTATAATCAAATGCCTTTAATTTACTAGATGATGTGTCTATAGATCTTTTTATGTCACGTAGATCGGAGCGTTTTTGTTGGATAACCGTTCGTATTAAACTTTTTACCTGCCTGATTTAAGCGTTTCCACGGATGTTATTTTTGGTAGATATTTTGACACACGTAGGAATGAGATTATGGTCTCGGCATCTCTTCAAGAAATTTAAGGCTGTTATATATCTTGCGCGCTTAGTCTTGACATCTTCTAAGCGGATTTTTTTTTACACACTATAAATTTAATAAAACTATTTTTACGGATTGTATCGCGTATATTAACATATTTTACATTTCCGATGTTTGAAACTCTTTACAGCAACCATGGTCACGGGGGGGATTGAAGTGTTCGATGTTACAATGCCATAGTTAACCACGGCTACCTTCAGGTTAAAATTATTAATTTTTGTTCCGATCTACGCAGTATTGACTTATCATCATCATCATGTAGGATTATAACTAATTTCAAATAGAGCTCTTACTATGAACCCACCCAGAGTACAACAAAATATATCTATGTCTTCTGCTATACGGTTGAGGATATAGAGGCTTCAGTCACCAGCTTAGTGCGGCCGTGCGACAGAGCTAGCAGCTGTAGCCGCCGCCGCCGCCACACCCACACGTATCTATCCAACAGATATGCGCACGTGTTTCAATACGTCTGGATTGTGAATCTTTCTCCTCATCACCTTAAAGATTTATATGAAACAAGCGCTAAATTCCTCTTAACCTTTAACCTTGAATAAGGTAGGATACTTATTTGGGTAAAATGGGTATACTCCGTACATTTTTTGATTTAAATATCTAATAAATATATTCTGCAATCTCTACAACATGATACTATACTTAGTTTCATGTGGAGACCTGATGACCGCATTGAATTCTAATTGACTCCTCACTAAAGAATTACATAATGCAATAACTGCCTTTATAAATAACTAAAAAGTAGTATGTAATACAAGGCGAAAACCAAACTACATATATTGTTAGTTTATTAAGATTGTAAAATGCAAAGCGTAAGCTTACTACCAAGCTAGGATTGCCAGGTCTTTAAACCGAAAATCCGAACAGACCATCCAGCTTAGCCGGACATTTTGGTAAAAAGGCCCGACACCCTTAATTATTCAGTCTTAATAACACGATAATATATAATGATTTCTTAAATTTACGAGAACACTACACATTGAATAAAACTATTATTTACGGATTTTATCGCGTTTAATAACTTTAACTTATTTTTATTATCCCGATGTATCAGGTGCTTTACAGTACTCATGGTCACGAAAGGGACTGAGATGTTTGACGTCCCAATGTCATAGTTAGTCCGGCTACCTTCAGTTTTTGAATATTAATTTTTGATCCGATTAACGCAAAACGCGCATGATTATAGTTTCATGAAGTCTTGCAGTGGTATGCTTGGGTTTGGGTTTAATTTTGTTGATTATAGAATACCAAGCGATCCGAGACCTATCCATCTTCTCTATTGAAATTTGGATGTTTTTTTTTTTAATTTTAATAGCCTTGCATATCATCCTTCGTGGGAATTGGTGTTCTTTTGCAAGGATTTGTGGTTTATCAAATCTAATTTAATGGTGGAACGATCTTGAATATGTTCGCAGACTGCAGACTTCCCGGAGCGTCGGTGCTTCACGTTAGCTATATGTTCCTTTACGCGGGTTTTTATAGATCTTTTTGTTTGACCTATGTATATTTTTAAATTATATTTTGTATATTTTTAAAGTAAAACGATGCTTATATCATTTACCAAAAATCTTAAATTTTATTGAAATGACAATAAAATTTAATGAATCAGTGTTCTTCATTATTAATCATTCAATATTCATTACAATATTATTTTTTAAAGTTGCAATAGTATGTATGCAAGTACATGAAAAATGTAAAAAAATGGTCAAATACAAAAAGCCTAACAAAAGCCGACAGGCTGCACGCCGTCTAATTTGGCCGGACATGCAATCAAAAAGCCTGACTGTGTCGGGCTTTATCCGGACCCCTGGCAACGCTATGCCAAGCCAATGTACCTACAGAACTTCAGTGCAATAGTGATTCGCGCATGACTAGTTTTTGTAGCAGTAAAATTTATGCATTGGTTTAGAATAGGTTTGCAAATTTTCTTATATTATGTATATGTAGGCACTTGCATAGACCTACTACCAACGTAATTACATACGTAAACGGCTGTCACATTACACACATACACGGCGAAAACTATAAAACATTACTAAACCAACAATGGGCGGATCCTTTCACTATAAGAGGAAATTTCCGGTATAAGCTAACCTCTCATTGTACATAATGCGTCTACAATTTGACATCAACTTAAACTGGAGAGAGTATTTTGATAATTATGTAGCCACGTGTACTAATAAAATATCTGTTAAATGCTTAGGTAGGTAGAAGATACACACCTACTAACAATTTAGCTAAAGCTAAACTATCAAGGTACGTCAGTACTCAATAGGTTCATAATTTTTATGTACTTATGTAGTAGGTAGCACTAAAGTCGGATAAGTCATTTTTTTTAAAACATTAGGATCCACACTAGGAGGTTTTCTTGTATCATGGAGGCAGTTTACAAATATAAATTGCACAATGATAAACATATAGATCTGGAACAATTATTTGTAGGTCATACAAATACTTGTTCCGTGCGGGACTCGAACCCTCGGACTCCAGCGCAGCAACTCATTGCTAAGCCAGTGCGCCACGGAGTAATGATAATAAATAATGAGATGTTGCATCTCTTTGCGTATTTTATCGCATCTATCACCGGGAGTGCTCTGAGGAATTGTTCGGATTAATCCCAGCCGCCAAATTTCGTGAACGCACGACACGGCAAACGTCCCGATACCATCCACACCATCTGGATGCTTGGCGGTCCACCACTGTACGTTTCACAAGGAGTTTTCTTCCACGTACAACCTCTCTGTGGAATAGTTTATCACCGGCGATTTTTCCGGACCGATACGACCTGGGGACCTTCAAGAAAAGAGCTTACTCCTTTCTAAAGGGCCGGCAACGCACCCGCAATTCTCCTGGTGTTGCGGTTGATCATGGGCGGCGGTAGTCACTTAACATCAGGTGAGCCGCATGCTCGTTTGCCCCCTCTTCTATAAAAAAAAAAAAAACGAAAGGACGGATAAGTGAGTTACAGTTTTATTTCTTTATAGTTAGATAGTGGGTAGTTATCGAACACACTTATGTTTTTTTATTTTTAAGTGCTTGGTTTCTGCACTACGGGTCGGAGGTTCGATTCCCATACGGAACAAATACTTTTATGGCCTACAGATAGTTGCCATAAAATTGCCGTGTTTGTCATCGCACCGTCTCCGATTTAGGAGAAATCCTGGAGTGGGGCAACGTTATAAAAACAATTACTACATAGATACCTTTATTTTGTTGTATATTGTCAAAACTAAAACAGACCTATTTAGGTAACTTTTATCTTTTTTTCATAAAAGTTGTCCTCGCTCTTATTATCCTCTTTATCTTAGTCCTGAATCGTGAACAGTGTGTAAACAAATCTTCGCATACAAAAACACCTGTAACTAGTGCCGCAGCATCCAATCGCTTAGCCACTGCACTAAACGTGTCATATGCTAAATTTCTACATAATTTTTGTTATTACTTATACTGTAGGTAGATAGGTCGGTAGACACTTATTTCATTACGTTTATCGTACGTTTGCCCGTTTATTTACGCCAACCCAATCGCTTCTTATTTTTATTACGCTTAGTTCCCATTGCGCCAACACTATAAACCTAAGTATCTACTTCAATATTTTAATTTAACGTCGTTCTGTTGCGTAATGTGTGTTCTGAGCGCAAACGACACAACTCCCCGTTCAAAAGCCGAAGCGAGAGTGAGTATCGGGCGGCAGGGAAGAAACTTTAAAACGAAGATAATTTAGGTAATTTCTTTTTACGGTGAAAATAATGATATTTAAAAAAAAGCAAAAAAACATAAGCCTTGCTTTACAGTTAGTTTTGTTAGTATGCAAAGTTTCATGATCTAATTTTAAGTATTTTTTGAATACCAGCGGTTTATAGTTCGGTTTGGAGGTAAATTTGGATTCTTTTTCTATCGAGAAAATTTTATAGAATCGTGTTTTCGTCTAACATAGTACTTAACGTTAATCCGCAACTTCACTATATATTTATTTCAAAGATAATGCTGCAGTATTTTGGGTATAACAGAGGATCTTGCTAAGCCATTTGAGGTAGTATAGTTTCTTAAATTTGGCACGGAACGGAATTTAAAGTTCCTAAATTAAAGCTCACGAAAATGTGCTATTAAATGTGCTATTAAATAAATAAATAGTATTAAAATAATATTCATACTTTAGTTATATAACCTATGTCACTCGTGAAGTTTGTTGAAATTGAAAACTTGTCGTTTCTTTAATATGTAATGTATTAAGTATACGTAGAAAAAAAAGTAAAATATTTTTTAATATTGTTAATATTATAATACATAAACCATACAATTATCCTACTTCTGAATCTCTGCATTCGTCTAATTCTCTCGAATATTAGTTATCTAAAAGTTTCACTTCTACCGCGTGTGAGACATACACATGTTTTTTTTTATAGAATGGTGACTGATGGCGACGCGGAGTAATGTTTCCTTAAAAAAAAATCCGTGGGTTCCCGCTAACAGAATATCATAACTAAAAAAAACAATAATATCTTTTCTTTAGCTAAAGTTATAATTTTAGCTAAAATATCATCAATTATTTCTGCTAAAACTTTTACTAAAAAAAGTTAAAAATATTTTATAAGGTAAAGGTATAATTTTAGCTAAAAGAAAGATAAAGTTTGAATTAACTTAGAGTCATGTGTTACGTAGTAATGGGCTAAGTAATAAGAATAAATAAATCTTAATTGTTGTTATAATTTAGAAGCAAGTGTTACATCCGTAAGTGACAAATGGCACACGATAGCCTAGAAATAAAACCAAATGTTAGAGAGAATTATTATACTAGACAGAGATATAATATAATAGAAATATATACTATTAATATATTAGATAGATAGTGCACCAGCTATACTCATTTACGTGATTAACACCGTTGATATTTGCTCTCAACATATGTTATTTTTAGTTTATTAATGAAATTATTGTTTCATGAAAGTATGTAATTTATATAACAAATAATTCTGGATGGAGTTATAAAATAATGAGACAAGAAATATGTAAAAGCATTTAATTCTGTTAATATAATGTCAAATTAACTATAAAATATAAAGTAAGAAATTAAATTCTGTTTTAACGCTTAAATAGTCAAATTTGTGAATTTAATTGTTATATTTTTAGACGTTAATGTTTATTGCTTAAAAATTGTATGATTTAAGTTTTTGTCGACATAGAAATAACTTGTAATATTAAGATATTGTGTTTATTGTTTTACTACTTTTTAATGTAATTTAAATATTTAAATTATTGTTGTAGTGTGTCTTTATTGTATTTAATGTGAAACTTCATTGTACAATGATATTGTTATAGACAATAAATATATTAAATGGAAATGTTATAGTGAAAATTAGCGTGCAGTTTTCCTTAGGGTATGGCTTTCAGACTAGGATAGGAGGCTACTTCATTTGAAATTTGCTTCCTCAATGCTCTTGCGTTTGATCTGCAATAGCCCGTCATCTTAGTCAACCCTTTCTTTTAAGAATCGGTTTGTGATTGGAATCGAACGTCTTCCTCTAGGGTCACGTCCACCTTGTTGCCCCAAACGCAATGTGGTGTGTTTTGATCTGCGAAAATAAGGTCAATAATTGATTTATCCCTGATCGAGGCGTCAGGTGTAGAGCCCGACCGTAACTATAACATGTAACACTCGATCGAAAGCCTTGCTCAAATCAGTATATATCACATCTATTTGCTGTCGCATGTCTACAGCTTTCACCAAGGTTTCAACAAACGTAACTAAATTAGAGCTACCATTAGTCATTGCACTCGAATACTTACTATTTCCATGCCGTTTAGTTTTGATGTAAGACCAAAAGGTTTTATTAAGTTTTATTTCAAGAAACGCTTTATTTTACTTTAATAGTCTAATGCACTGCATCACCTTAATATTGAGTTTTTCTTTAATGATCCATTTATAAAATTGAATCGACATACGCCCACCTGATGATAAGTGTCACTTATGAGGACTCAATTTGAATGCCTCACGGTATGTACATACTCTCAATACCTTTCAGGTTGGAATATAGCAGTTCAGCACAAACTGATATTTGCTGGCAAAAATATATAACAGGAGCAGGGACCTACCCAGGCGACCTGATTGTATTGATAGTATACTTGAAATATTTGCCATATCTACCAAGCTTGAAAACACAGTTTTTTTTTAATTTTGAGTACTTATCAGGAAGATCTCTTACTTCACTCACAGCATGATATGGGGTAGTGGATCCTACACGGGGGTGTAGTGGCGACTCATTGAATTTATGATGGGCTGTCTGGCTGATGATAATAAAGAAGATGATGTTAATTACGAAATTAAAGTTCTAACCGTTAATCGTAATCTTTAAATAAAAATATTTAAACTGCGTCTTGAAATATAGTTAAACAAAGCGCTTTTTTTGATAGAAATCAAGTATCTTAAATCCAACGATATGATAAAAATGAATTTATGATATTTATGAAAACCACAGGACTCTAGTAGTAGCAATATTTGTATAGAAACACAGGGTAGAATAGAGAACGTTCACCAAGCAGTAGAAGTTGCCACACCATTTTCATTAGTGTATTTAAGATAAAACTTATTTATAACATGGTGTCCAATAAAATTTCAGTCGGCTTTTACGCCATGCTAGCTAAAACACAGTTGGCACATTATTTCTTGTTGTTAGTCCAAATAAACGTGTGACATCTAAGTCCCAGATAAATATGGGAATTTAATTTATTACTTTAAATTCATAACAATTTCGCTTAAGTACTAATCTCTGAAGCCTTATTATATTTTAAGATAACATAATACCAATAAATCATTTACCTAGGTTTTGATGTAATATAAAATGACCGACACCGAGGCATAGTACCAGAAATGCTAGCCGTCTGATTCTGCGATCAAAAAATTCCGCCTTCCATGGTTTTCAGTATTGGTAATTAAAAATAATCCTAACTGTAAAATCAGCTCAGTATTTGAGATAATATAAATGAAGAATTACATTTTTGAAGGAATATTTAAATTATCACGTAACTTTATTCTAAAAACAAAGAATTCGATGTAATTACATAGGATAAGTGCTTAAATACATACTAAAAATTTTGCCATCAATCTTGTTTTGTATACGAAAATTAATTAAATTTTTATAACATCCATCAAACTTTGAAATAGGAAGAAAAAGTTATAATTAATTTATTATACCGCATCGTGACCTGCATAAACTCACATTAATTTTGTTTGTTTTATACACTTTTTCGTAAAAGTTTTAAATAATTAGGTTGAATTCTTTACAATTTTTTCTATTTTATATTTTAATCTAGGCTTACATACTCAAAATATTGTAATAATTTAATGATATTACTTTAAAATGTAACGCACATGTTGTGATCATTTTGTTTATGACTTCCCTTAAAAATAGGAACTATTTTAGTAGACATTAAAGTCACCTTCATTAACTGCCGTTCGTGTTAAAACTCTTCGTTGGTGACAAAGGAGAATGCTTTAACTCCAATTCCTATAATAATCATATCAATGGGTAACTGAGACTTGACATGGTGTCTCAAGAATATATGTATCTGCTTTTTCTACAGTGGTTCAGTGGTTGCTGTGGCCCATAGACATCTACATCTATCCTCGATTACGAATCAAAATGCAGATGCGTTGTCACCCGTGAGGACTAAGATGGAATGCCTCGTTTCCAGCAAAAAGGGTCTCCGGTTCTCTACACTCACCATACGAAATACAGCAGCATTAAGCTACTATTTCACGCTGGTATTCTGTGAGTCGATCACTTTTAAAGTCACATCGTTGTCTGTTTCTCCATTTCTGTCAAAGATTTTTTTGAATTCTCATAGACATAGATAATATGCTACAAGAACACATGAGCAATATAGTTTGTCTAGAAACACCCACTATTTTTCATATCGGGAGTGTCTTCCGATGTATCTATATGAAATACAAATTGTCTAGGAATCAGAATTTATTATTATTATTTAGATTTTACATTTAACATTAATTCATAATTAATTTCACTTTATTTTTAACAAAATATTGATGAATTTTTTACGTTCGAGTAGACTTCAAAATTGCATAAATATATACTATACATGGCGTAAAAAATAATTTTATGGATTTTATCACGTTTAACTTTTACATTTTTTACTTGTTTTTTTTTTGTCGTATCTTTTATGAATATTCCATAAACCGCGTAATTCTTTTACATACATACATATCGTTATCATTTGAAGCACCGACGCTGCGTTAAGTCTGAAGTATGTCAACATGTTCAGTATCGTCCCCACCTATCAGATCTGAGAGACAACAAAACTTTGAAATAGAACACTGCTCCTATATATATATATATATATATATATATATATATATATATATATATATATATATATATATATATATATATATATATATATATATATATATATATATATATATATATAAACTTTCTAATTTTAATAGGAAAGATCACTGGATGCTGCCAATTGCTATGGACTCCACAATTAAAAAAATTAAATTCAAACTCAAACATATTACTGCAAGACTACAAGATACTGTAAGCTAATTATTAATTAAAAGTTGAGGGTAGGGTGAGGGGTAGTTGACATCAAGACGTCAAACACCACAGTCCCCTCCGTGACCAAAGGTGCTGTAAAGTACCCGAAAGTTCGGAAATTAAATAAAGAAATTAAACATACGCAAAAAATCATAATTTTTATTTAAAATAAATTTTATTCATAATGAAATTGGGAAGAATTACAATCATGAATGGGAGTAGAAAAATGTTAGCGGTGAAAGAGGAAAACTCCTTTGGCGCCTTTTATGACGCTTGTGACTTAGACAAACACCAGATCAAAATAATATTAGCTGCGGTTGCAACCCGCCTACCTAATCGTAGCAACTATAGCAACATAGCCTATATACAGCCTATTTGACAATTTATGGGAGAGTTTTCACTTATTATAAATAGATTAAATAATTACTAGATTATGTATTTAAGTGTATTATAACAATACAATGTAACAATCTTAAGAAATAAAAAGTGTGTAAACTATAATTTTCAGATCCATTTCACGTATTTTAATAGAACATTTTGTAATTTATATTGTATTAGATATGTTTGTGTCACATAATGTAATTGCAAACCTTTCCTTATACGTGCTTTGAACTTTATAACAAAGGGTGAGAATGCAAATTGAATTTTGATCTCTTTTGTTCTCTGTTAATGATCTTGATTATGTTGCATTACATTATGTTCTTTGTTCTGTTCTTCTTAAAGTGAATTGTAATATTTTCAGTGTTATATTTATTGAAACTTCAAAGCATATACTTTCAACTTTTATTAGTCATTATTTTCTTTAAAAAAGGGTAGATTATTAGAATCTTACGTATTTGTGTTGATCATGAACATAATAGTTGATCAAACATAAAGGTATAAATAAATGAAGTGTAAAATATACAATTATAAATAAATATATGAATAAATATTTAAAGAAAGAATCGATACTATTGAGGGACGACCCTCACTATAATGCAGTTCACAGTAAATTCTCGGTCTGGTAAAGTCGTATCATGTTCACGTTACACAATCTGACTAATTTCACATTTCAGTCTTGAATCGTCAATAGTCAAAGTCGGATGTATTTGGCTCGTAAATAATTAACAACATTAAAATTATTGCAATATTTGCGATGAAAAATATCATTGAACTTTTTGATTGAGGATTCTCGATGAAAAGATAATATTATCAAGAAAAGAAGAAAACCTAGCTAGCAAGGAGAAGTGTGGGTTCATCCAAGTTTATTGCAACGAAAAAAGAAAGGAGAATGTTACACTCTCTATCCCCATTTAATTAATGATTAAGAAAAAATCTTAGAGCACTGTCAGCTGTATTAGAGTACGCTTGAAACGATTTTGAAAGAAAATCATCGTAAAACAGAAAAAAAAACTCACAATTTCAGGAGGCGATTTCTACACGTGGAAAACTTATTGTATATTGCGGGTGTCATTTATTGAAATTATTGTAAAAAAACAACTTGAAAACTATTTACTATTTATTTATTGTTATTTTAAAATGAAGAACTTTTTTGTTTTTGTGGTGTTGTATTCTCAATATTGACTCCATCTCATCATCATCACCGTCATTACATCCCTTCACAAGTCCACTGCTGAATATAGGCCTCCCCCAAGGTTTGCCACAAAGAACGGTCCTGAGCCACCTGCATCCATCGACTTCCAACATGTCTTAGCAGGTCATCACTCGATCTAATAGAGGATCACCCTACACTTCGTCTACCGGTACAAAACTGCCACTCGAGCACCTTTTTTCCCCAACGGTTGTCGGTTCTTCGAGCTATATGGCCGGCCCATTGCCACTTCAGCTTACTAATCCGTTGGGCTATGTCGGTCACTCTGGTTCTACTGCGGATATTCTCATTTCTAAATTTATCATGCTGAGAAACTCGGAGCATAACCCTCTCCATAGCTCGCTGAGCGACTTTGAGCGTCCTCATACGGCCAGCAGTAAAGGACCACGTCTCGGTTCTGTAGATCATCACTGAAAACACGCACTGGTTGTACAACTTGGTTTTGAGGTATACCTGACGAGAAGATGTGTCGTAATTTCCCGAACTCTGTCCAGCCAAGTTGAATCCGTCGATTAACCTCGCTGTCGAAGTTGGACTTACCTAGTCGGACTATTTGTCCCAGGTAAACGTATTCGTCAACAACTTCGAGCTTAGTGCTCCCAACAACTACTGGCATAGGTGTGACATGGACATTAAACATGATCTTTGTATTGTCCATGTTCATCTTAAGACCTATCCGTTTGGAGGCACAATTGAGGCCATTGAGCATAAGTCGTCCAGCGATTCTGCCGTAAGAAATATATCGTCGGCAAATTGAAGGTGAGTGATGTACTCGCCATTGATGTTAATATCGTATCCTTTCCAGTCGAGTAACTTGAAAATGTCTTCCAATGCAGCGGTGAAGAGTTTCGGAGAAATAACGTCACCACGTCTTACACCTCTCTGCAGTTGGATAGGTTTCATACCCTGGTCCTATACTCAGGCTACAGGTCCTATACTATGGCGTTTGACAGATGCGCATATTATTTGAGAAGCCAGAGTAAGGATAACTTTAACTAATATATAATTCAAATACCAAATTTAATCAAACGTAAAATCTACTTGAAGTATTGAAGTTAATTTCATTTGATGCACTTATCGCTTCAGCGGGTAATAGCTGACTGAACCCGAAATGAATGTCAGGATATGTGAGTTAATAAGTGACCGATTAATTCAGTATTTAAGTGTATTACGGTGATGTGTCGACATAAATAATATACGTTCGCGAATGCACACCTGATTTGGTTAAACATAATTATAGACCGTTCAACACAAAACATAATGCATCTCTTACATATGTTTGAATCTTGCTCTTCAATCCAGGTAAGGCACATCATTGTTTTTTAAGCGTATAGTTGCGAATTAATTAATATATTTATTGTAATGGATTTCCGCAAAGTAACGCCTGATTCTATCAATGATTTTAAAGAAGTTTTCGCTTCAATAATATTTCCACTTAACCAGATTTTAGGCACGGTAACATGCCTCAATGAAGTCTGGCCACGGTACAGGACAGGTTTATTGTACAAGAGTGTACTACACTGACACCAATCTGACACGACCGGTGAAGGATCAGCCGCAGGACTTTTGTGATATAATGTTATGGTTTGTACAATAAAATATAATAAATACATTTTCTCGCCTAAATTTATATATTGTTAAAACTTTAGTGCTAAAAGCAAAGTATAATAGTTATGAAAGTATTTTAAAAAATAGCGGAAAATGGTGGGAACTGAAATCCCCGTAATGAATGACAGTTACTGACAATAGATATTTGACACAGCTGGGATGGATGTTTTGACTATTGAGTAGATATGTATTCAAAGCAAATACAAATATTATATTTTATTTAAAGTTATATAGAACCAACATTACAAGTCTACTGATTCATTTCAACCTTCGTCGCCTTCAACCTCAATTAACCGTCCAAATCTAAGTTCAGAATGTTTAAAAGTTTGTTCAAACTATTATCAAATTTAGCACATCGAGCGCTTCGTTGAAACCAACGAAAACGTGTAACCATCTGGAAAAAGAAACTTTGCCAATAATTATCTACGTAGTTAATTTTAAGGATATCTATCGGAAGGGGCCAGTAAAAGCTAATAAAGAAAAAACAAATATTAATTTGAATTTAAATATTGAATAAACAAGGAAAACAAAAGCTTTTCTAGCAATATATTTAAGTTAAACTCTAAAATTTAACTAATTTAAGATCTGCGATCATAAATAGAATGTATTTTGTTAGATGAGCACTCTCCAAAAATTTTCGTGCGTGTCACTGCCACTTGAGCCCATCACTCTCAGCTCTACAGTAGAAAACACACCATCGTACATAATACGACACGAGTTTCCTCTTTAAAATACGTATCATTAATTACATAGCAATTTACAAAACAATACTTTGACTTTTCTTCCTAATCACTCATCATGACGTCATTCTAACCGGATATTATACTACAAGATCATGTATGTTACACTATTTACTATACGTTATTTAGGACAAGTAGTGTTTTATTTAATGGGATAACCTTAGCGCCAATCCGTATAAGTGTTTAAAATAAATACACTTACACTAAAATATATAATGTTTTTTTTTAATTAGAAATAAATACCAAAGAAATCGGCTGAGGCTGATCGACCAGTCATTGAGTGACAACATTAAGAAATTTTGACTAGTTATGATTCCTAAACTACTAGTTTAAATTGAATGAAGTTTGAAATATTCCATGATTATTCAATTCCTACTCGGTTACTAAAAAATCAAGCTTCTAGTTTTATAAATTACGAAGTTATCGGGGGACGAATATGGCCTGAATTGTTCTGAAATTTGAATGAAGGTGATGATAACGAAGGAATGGTGAAAAGTGTAGTCTGACATGATTGTGGTAATCAAGGAGGTTATAATACATTTGCTTTTCTGATATGTGACATATCTGACACGCAAATATACTGTTGCATTTCTGATATGGCTCTTTAAAAGAAGTGAGGAGCCTGCCATTACGTCAATAATTTCATAAGCCAATATTTTTTGAAATCCCCAAGGCCTACACTAGGCCTGCGAATATAAGAATTATTGAAATTAAGGCAGACTGTCCCTATGTAAAAAAGAAAGATGACCTTCATGGTTTGTACACATGTTACACAGTTTGCAACCAAAAGAAGTTGAAGAATGAGATTGCATTAGAGCAGCTATATTTTGAAAATTTACCCATACCTGTAGCAAAGCAAAGGATTTACTTAGTTTAAGTTCTTGTTAAAAGGCCTGATAGTAGGGCATATAATTTAGAGCTATATAAAAATATCACCCCGGGTGCTAACCAAAAAATAAAATAAAGTTGGCTTCTAGGGTTGATTTGTTAGCTTGCAACAAATACGAGTGTTAGTGTCGAATGGCGTATGGGTTGGCATTAGCCTCATTTACAATAGACACGTGCAAATGTCGATGAAATCAATTTATAGGTTCATCAGTAATTGAGATTTCAAGTACGGGGTGTCCATGATTAGTGTGTGCAGTTACATTTTCTGAGTTAAATAAAGATGCTGACTTCTTATAGGGCTTCGCGGCCAAAAAAATTGTCTCCTCATTATTGATCTCGATTTTAGACAGAGTGTCGGTGCCTTTTTTATTTTTGCCTCTTTTATAGATCACAGTAAAGTTATTCTACATTTATCTTCAGTCTCCATCTAGTTAATCTCGAATTTGGTTCTTTACGGTTCATCGCCATCGCATGAAAACACAATGTATTTCACAAATAATTAGATTGTTGAGTGCGATTGCCAAGTCTATCTACGTATTTCAAACATAAAAGATTTTTAACATTGATATGGTCACTATAAGATGTTGTAAGGTTAGGTAATTACGTTATAACTTAAAACAGAAGGACCCTTAAGCAGGGACTGAATAAATTAACCGACTTGGTACTACATGGATCTCACAACTATTACGGTAGAAGAACTGAGTTGCGAGATTTGGTTTTTTTACAAGTCATATTTTTTGACGTCATATTCTGACACAGTAAAACTGGCAGATGCCAGTCTTAGTCTAGTCCTATTCTCTATATCATCTGTCCCTGAAAAATGTAAAGTAATAATAAACTTTTTATCATTTAAGCTGCATGAATTTTAAAACATACCGATATTAACAGGAACTAGCCTAATATGCAAGAGATTAAAGTGCCCCAAATGACTGACGGTACATACGGACTCTTTATTTCTTAATATATGTTATATGAATATTAAATGCATGTTAAGAAAATGGTCATCAATCCACGGATTGACAGCGGCAAGTCAGCTTTTTCTCGCAGTTCTATTGATCCGCACAGCTAATACTTAACCATGAGCTCCTTTTCTCTGCGACGTGATGAAACACACTATTAAGCCCTCAATATCAAATTCTATGGAATTTATAGTATCCTGGCATACAGAACTATGTTTAATATGCGCGTGTGTCTATCAACGCTTCAGGTGGTTATACATTTTGTGGGTTGAAAAATAGATACATCTTTAATGTACTACCATTCTATAATGTATAAAAATCTATCTTTATCTTCATCAAAGGTATTTTAAGCAAATTTTTGATATCTTATTTGATTTATAGTTTCAAATAATGTAAAAATAAAAAAATGGTTTTATTATTTCATACTTCTCTGCAAGGTTTGCTGCAAATTGTCGAGTATTCTTTGGGTTCCAACCGACCCTTCCACTTAACTTAAATCGTTTTTTTTCTAATTATAGAATCTGGAGGAAAGCTGTTTGACAAACGGCAAAATAAAATTACATATTTAGAACGCAAATCGACCATTAATTTTTATTCCTCTTCTTGTTATGTGGGCAAAACTATCGATTAATTATAAATATTCAAAATAAATATCTACATTAATTTTGATATAGATGAGTCATTCCTAAAGCGTACACGTAAAATATTTTGTATAAAATTGTATTTACTAAATTCGTGCAAATTATCAACAACGTGACTTTTTCTTCGCAAAACATATATAAAATATATAAAATAATTAAAAGCACTGTATTTTAAACAGTACATAAAATAAATTTTAATCAAAAATATACGCGTCTTATTACTGACGATGTCTTAAGAATTTACGTGAGAAATGTGCAATTATCAAAATTATTTCTGTTATTAACACCACAGTCACTCACAGAACAAGCAACCATTTTGGAAAACAATTTCTTAGTGATAATAATAGCTATTATACTCTAAAATTTCCAAAATGCTCATATCGTGTATCGCGCTAACTTATGCCTGTCATTCAAAATCGGTTACAAATTCACGAGATTTTCTATCCTTTTCTATATTGCTATATTGCCATAAGGAATATTTTTCTCACTTGCACACTATATTCGTCTATGGTATCAACTGAACGGCGGTGTAACTCAGGGATGCGTTTTAGTTTATCTCCTTTTTTTGTGCGTTATTTATAAAATTTCTCTCAAATATACCTTTGTCTTCCTACTACTTTTATAATAAATAAGTAAAATATTTATGTTTTTATACAAATTTACCAATAATGACAAATCCCTGCTTTACTTTATATCATCGTTAAACTTCAGACAGTTAAACACCGTAAGTAACCCTTTGGGCCGTATTTCAGATTTGTTTATATCTAATTACGATAATTGTGTTTGTAAGCTGCCTCCAAATCCGCTAGTTATTCTTATCTGGTTATATCTCTAAGCCACACGTTTAAATCTATGGATCACTTGTCTATTTAGAGGTTCAAATATTTAGAAGCAAACTATTCAAAAATTTGTAAATCTAACTCTGACATAAATTAATCATCAATCAATCATTTACAAATGGTGGAATAGTTTGCTTCTAAGAATACCCATTGGGTATTCTCTTATAAAAATGCTAACTGCTGAAGATTCTGTTAATATATTTTATGAAAAAAGTTATGAAATTATAAAAAGTATCTGGATAACCGAGCTTTCCTCGGTATTTTTTTTTGGAAATTATATTTAGATACTAATTGCATACAGATGAAACATGAATAATATTTTTGATCTTATTGACGTAATAGAAAAAACTGAACTGTTTATTTGAATAAAAAATAATGAGTGCAATTAGTTAATTTAAGTTTTCGTATTTTAAAAAAATACTAAAAAAAGGGCTCGAAATAATAAATTTTCTCACAAAAGAAGACACTCCGATTTTGCGACTGCGCGATATCACACTTGATCTATTATGATCGTTAATAAGATGTCAAAATTTACCTTCTTATATTATAGCAGTTTTTCATTGCCTGAAAACACGGACAAAAGGACATTTTCTAAAATTGAATCCTAGCTAGATCGATTAGTGCCCCCGAAACCTCCTAGACACTAAATTGTATGAAATACATTGGAACCATTTCTGAGATTCCGATTATATATATATACAAGAATTGCTCGTTTAAAGGTATAGGATACATATACTGCTTCGTTCATCAAAAATTAATAACTTTCCAGTGTGATTTTCACGACCCCTCCTTTATTCATGACTTTAAAGAAAAAGAAAAATATTAGATAAGGTGGAAAAATATAATAATAAAGTGAATTGTTCCCAGTTTTCATTGCTTCGACACAGATTAAAAACACTGTGTGCTGATTATTTCAATACTTACATTAATTCAATCGAAGTTTCCACCTAATCAAGGTATAAAAAGAAATTGATTATATATTTTGAACATTCATAAACCACATGACGAATAAAAAAAACTTTCGTAGTCTGAAACGGAACTTCTGAAGCTTTGAGCCATTGTAAAACACGTTCCGACTCCAAAAGTCTACTGAGAGTTATAAACAAAATAACATTACTTTATTTCAAAATTCAATTATGTAATACGTTAGAATAGACGCGATAGAAAATTTTCAGGTTAAGTCTGGACATGATTCTTTTAATTTTAGCTTAAATGTAGTGTTTGATAATAGGATCATATTGTACAATTGTTTGTTATCCCTAATGAAAAGACAAAAATCGCCACAAAAAAAACTGTGACAGTTGTGATTTAACGGTCTGTGACTCGATTGTTATGGGAAACCCATTACTACTGCTATCCTGCCGCAGTCTTTTCACATTAACCATACAGGACCTAAGGCAAGTGACGAAACTCATGTATAACAGAAAAAAAAATATTTATTTGATAATAGTTAATAAAATACAAAAAATGATAACTAATTTGAGGGGAGAACCATAAAGAGCCAGGGACTGCTGTTGAATCAGTGACTATGACAAGAGTCCAATCCTGGGTAGTGGAAGCCGATGAAATTTTTCCCTGTTTGAGAGCAATCTTTTTTTTTTTCGACAGCTATCTTATCACGTTAATATCTTGGAGACGCTGGGTGACGCAGTGGGTGCAGAAAGCGGGTATACTTAACTTGGTAATTTTGAACAAATTTAAAATGCCAATAACAAATGACAATATGCGTTTGACACTCTCTATACATTCCTCTCAGTTTTTATTAAATAAGCAAGGAAAATAAACAATAATACAATTATGAAGGTGGTATAGTTTAAAAATGTTACAAATCAGCAGTCTCATGTCAAGTTTTAGAAATGCGCGAATTTTATACAACTGTCTTAAAGCGTTTACCAAGTTTTGTCCGGACGTATAGCTCAAATTTTAAATTATCATCCACGAAGAGATTTAAATTGCAAACACAATCATCGTATTGTACTGAAAATTTCGGGAATCAAGGAAGTGACACAACATTACTATTTCAAAATGTATTCATTGCTTTTCGAAATATTCTCTGCGAAATTTGACACATTTTTCCATACGATGGAACCAATCATTGAAGCAACCATTCCATTCGGAAGTTGGGGTCTCCAAAATGGCCGTTTTGTAGGCGTCCACAGCTTCTTCAGGTGATGAAAATCTCTGTTCACGCAATTTATTCTTTATTTTAGGGAAATTATTGAAATCATTAGGGCTTAGGTCGGGGCTGTACGGCGGATGGTCTAATAATTCTATGTTTTCTTGCTCTAAAAACTCTTTTGTTATGTGTGCGGTGTGAGAACTCGCATTGTCGTGATGGAGCCTGTGTGTGACCTGTGGCAAACAAATGCTAGCATACCATTCTGCATTAACCGTTCCTTGTCCGTCAAGAGGAATAGTCGTAACAAGGCCGGTTTTGGAGACAAACGTGGCCACCATTTTTTTGCAACACTCCGTGAACGAACAATTTTTGTTGGCTTTAACTCATTTTCGAACACCCAAACTCGTGACTGGTTTTTTTGTTTCGTGTTCGTAAGCGTATATCCAGGATTCGCCACCCGATACGATGTTGTATACAGCATTTGAGGATCCTGCGTGGAATCTTTCGAGAGTTCTGACGCACCAAGTAACACGCTCTTCACTGAGCGAATGCGGTATCCATCGGGAAAACAACTTTTTTACACCTAATAGTTCATGCAAGATTATTTGTATTAAATTCATACCAATGTCTAAAGTTGCCTGAATTTTGCGGTATGTCACATGTCGATCTTCCTCGATGAGCTTACGCACAGCATCAAGGTTTTCTTGGGTGACTGCAGTTTTGGACGACCTAGACGGGGATCATCACTAAGCTTGACACGTCCACATTCAAATTCAGCAAACCAGCGATAAATTGTGGTTTTGGATGGGGCCTGATCACAAAATGCAGAAATCATCCGGTCAACACACTATTTTTGTGTTAAACCACTTCGAAAGTGATAATAAATCATCGCTCTTGAATTTCCTCGAGTCAATTCCATTTTCTCAACGACTAAACAAGTATGACAAAACCTTGTGACAAGACCGAGAATCTTTTTTTTAAATAAATAAATGGTATTCGATTTTTAAAACCAAGGAGTTTTCAACTAAAAAGATTTTAATATGAAAGGAAGAGTGGAAATATTCCATTCCCGATACCTTTAGTGTAGCCCGTATGACGGTCACAATGATTTTAACAACATGTTTCCGTTCAATAATTATTTTTAACTGGTGCTTTAATCCAAGTGTAATGATGATACTCATTTAGCGGTAAAACACCTGACCATGTTTCAAAGAACATTTCGAAATAGAATCCAGATCTTTGTTTAACTTGGAAATAGCAACAGTAGCCTCCTAATATTTTGGCGTTGTGTGAACATATACTTAGTTGTCATCTGCATATAAGAGTTATTGGGGTGGAAAACCGGTACTTGAAGTACTTCAGAATCTCTTTAATTCCGTCTTTCATGGTGGCACTAATCCCGAGGCGTAGAGCAGAAGTGCGGTGGTCTTGTTCTTCAATAATGGTTACAGCGCTCTCGTGAAGAACTATAGACCGATATTCCTTCTAAGCCGCGTCTACGTACTGTTTTCGAGAGTCTTTACGAATCATCTCGCACGCAGACTCGACGACTTCCACCCTCCCAAACAAGCTGATTTCCAAAAAGGCTTTAGCACTATAAACCATATACACACCCTTCCGCAAATTGTACAAAAGTCAGAAGAGTACAATCTGCCACTTTGCCTGGCGTATATGGACGAGTACGTTTAACTGAGATAAACAATCCAACTAGGTTAGTCTAACTTTGAACGAGAAGTCAATCGACGGATTTATCTCGGCTGGGGAATTTTCGGGAAGTTACGACACATCTTCTCGTCAGGTATACTTCAAAACCTGAAAACAAGACTGTAAAACCAGTGCGTGTTGCCACCTATGGAACTGAGACGTGATCATTCACTGCTGACCGTATGAGGACGCTCAAAGTCGCTCAGCGAGCTATGGAGAGGGCTATGCTCGTGGTTTCTCTGCGTGAAAAACTTAGGAGCGAGGATATTCGCATTGAAACCAGAGTGACCGACATAGCCCAACGGATTATTAAGCTAAAGCAGCAATGGGCCAGCCATATAGCTCAAAGAACCGACAACCATTGGGGAAAAAAGGTTCTCGAGTGGCAGCCTCGTACCGGTAGGCGAAGTGTAGGGTGACCCCCACTAGATGGAGTGACGACCTGGTAAGACACGCAGAAAGTAGATGGATGCAGGTGGCTCGGTACCGTGCCTTGTTGCATACCTTGGGGAGGCCTACATATATTCAGCAGTGGACTTGTGTAAGGCTGTAATGTAAGGCTGTAAGTTTAAGGGTAAATTAAAGTATTACAAAGTATGATATTGTATGTAGGATTTTATTTCAATGCGAAATATTTTTCTGTCTATCTATAGGTTGCCTGGAAGAGATAAATTTGATAGGGTAGCTGGATAAGGTAACTTTTGGTACAATTTATTAACACACACAATTGCTTTTTTTGTAATTTTGGTGTATTGTGTACAATAAAGCTATATTTATAATTATTTTTATTTATCTCCTCATATCAGCCTCGGGCTGGAGTTTGCGTTTACGTCAGAGAGGACATCTGTTCTCGACGCCTCGGCAGACTTGAAGGTTCGGACCTGTCCATCCTTTGGCTACGCGTAGACAGCGACGACCATCCGCGCGTCTACGGGTGCCTCTATAGGTCCCATAGCGGTAATGCCGAAACAGACCGACTCTTCGACCACGTCCAAATGGCTGCAGATTTGTTGCTACAGCAGATCACGCCGAATGGCTTGGTTCACGTTTAATCGATCATGCGGGGAGATCTGTTCATGATTTTGCCTTGGCATATGGTCTGACACAACTGGTTACTTCGCCTACGCGGATTCCAGATGTGGAGGATCATGCACCTTCCCTGTTGGACCTTCTGCTGACCTCTCACCCGGACGGATATCAGATTCCCGTCGACGCCCCTTTAGGCTCCTCGGACCATTGTCTGGTCCGGAGTGTTGTGCCACTCACGCTGAAATCGCGGTTGCATTCTACAGGCTGCCGCCGTGTTTGGCACTATATGTCAGTCGATTGGGATGGGATGCGGTCTTTCTTTGCACCCTACCCTTGGGGGCGGGTTTGCTTCTCGCCGGATGATCCCAACGTTGTTGCGGATTCTGTTACTGATGTGGTACTTCAGGGTATGGAACTTTTTATTCCTTCCTCTGTGGTGCCCATTGGAGGCAAATCTCAGCCATGGTTGGGTCGCTCCTGTAAAATAGCATCATGCTATAAGCAGGAGTGCTACCAAGCCTGGGTTGATGCATCAGCGTCCCGGGATGTAAACACCAGCGCTCTAAAAAAGAAGTATAATTCCGCCTCTAGGTCCTTCAAAAGAGTCATTGCCAAGGCAAAGTCAGAGCACATAGGCAGAATTGGCGAGAAACTAGTTCGCCTTCCTTCTGGAACCCGTGCATTCTGGTCTCTCGCCAAGGCTGTCCAGGGGAATTTCTGTCAGCCATCTCTTCCATCTCTGCACAGGGAGGACAACTCACTGGCCCATACTGCAAAGGAGAAAGCCGATCTTCTAGGCTCTTTCTTTGCGTCTAACTCGACTCTCGATGACGGGGGGAGTACGCCGCCGACCATCCCGCGGTGTGAGTGCTCCATGCCGGAAGTGCAGTTCACACAGCGCTCGGTTCGCAAAGCACTCCTCTCCCTGGACATCCACAAGTCGAGTGGGCCTGACGGAATCCCCCCAATTGTGCTGAGGACGTGTGCTCCAGAGTTGGCACCGGCACGCGTCTTTTCCGGTACTCCTACTCCCTAGGCGTAGTCCCAAAATCATGGAAGACGGCTTTCGTCCACCCTATCCCTAAAAAAGGCGACCGCTCAGACCTGTACAACTACCGGCCTATCGCCATCACCTCCTTGTTCTCCAAAACAATGGAGTCCATTGTTTTGGAGAACAAGAACTGCCAGCTCATGAGGTACCTTGAGGATCACCAGCTGATTAGTGACCGCCAATACGGTTTTCACCATGGTCGGTCAGCTAGTGATCTTCTGCTCTACCTAACTCACAGATGGGCGGAGGCAGTAGAGTTCAAGGGGGAGGCATTGGCCGTTAGTTTGGACATTGCGAAGGCCTTCGATCGGGTTTGGCACAAAGCGCTTCTTTCGAAGCTCCCTTCCTATGGGCTTCCCGAGAAATTATGCGATTGGATCACCAGCTTTCTTGCAGATCGGAGCATCAAGGTCGTTGTAGACGGTGCAAGCTCCGATTGCAAGCCTATTAATGCTGGTGTTCCACAGGGCTGCGTGCTATTGCCAACGCTGTTTCTTCTGCATATCAATGATATGTTGCATACCCGTAACATTCATTGCTATGCAGATGACAGCACTGGTGATGCTCTTTACACCGGCCGAGCCAATATTTCTCGGGAAAACGTCTCCGAGTGCCGGGACAAACTTGTGTCTGAAGTCGAGTCTTTGCTGAACAGAGTCTCGGATTGGGGACGACTAAATCGAGTCCAGTTTAACCCCCAGAAAACACAAGTTTGCGCGTTAAGCGCTAAAAAGAACCCCTTTGTCGTATCCCCTCAGTTTCAAGGCACTCCCCTTGTTGCCTCAGCCAGTATCGGAATCCTCGGCGTCGACATATCGAGTGACGTGCAGTTTCGTGGTCACTTGGAAGGGAAGGCCAAATTGGCCTCTAAAAAGCTTGGCGTGCTTAGCAGAGCGGGACAGTATTTCATGCCGGCACACCGCCTGCAACTTTACAAGGCGCAGGTTCGGCCGCACATGGAATACTGTTCCCATCTCTGGGCTGGGGCTCCCCAGTACCAGCCCCTTCCACTTGACCGCATCCAGCGCAGAGCAGCTCGAATCGTCGACAACCGAGTGCTTTCCGATCGGCTCGATTCACTGGCGCTGCGAAGAGATGTAGCATCTCTTTGCGTATTTTATCGCATCTATCACGGGGAGTGCTCTGAGGAATTGTTCGGATTAATCCCAGCCGCCAAATTTCGTGAACGCACTACACGGCAAACGTCCCGATACCATCCACACCATCTGGATGCTTGGCGGTCCACCACCGTACGTTTGACAAGGAGTTTTCTTCCACGTACAACCTCTCTGTAGAATAGTTTACCACCGGCGATTTTTCCGGACCGATACGACCTGGGGACCTTCAAGAAAAGAGCTTACTCCTTTCTAAAGGGCCGGCAACGCACCCGCAATTCTCCTGGTGTTGCGGTTGATAATGGGCGGCGGTAGTCACTTAACATCAGGTGAGCCGCATGCTCGTTTGCCCCCTCTTCCATAAAAAAAAAATATTTATTATTCTAACGTATAATGTATGCTAAGGAGGTGGTTTTGTAAAAAAGGGGATTGTTTTTTATTAAAAAAATTGTGTTATCTATCATATTTCTAACTATAGTCATTTAAAAGTAAATCAAGTTTGAAAAAATAAATTAACCAGAAAATTTCACCGAGTTTTAACTTGGGAATGTACGAGGGCGGCACTGAAAATTTCGGGAATCAGGGAAGTAACACAACATTACTATTTAAAAATGTATTTATTGCTTTTCGAAATATTATCTGCGAAATTGGACACATTTTTCCATACGATGGAACCAATCATTGAAGCAACCATTCCATTCGGAAGTTGGGGTCTCCAAAATGGCCGTTTTATAGGCGTTCACAGCTTTTTTAGGTGATGAAAATCTCTGTCCACGCAATTTATTCTTAATTTTAGGGAAAGTATAGAAATCATTAGGGCTTAGGTCGGGGCTGTACGGCGGATGGTCTAATAATTCTATGTTTTCTTTCTCTAAAAACTCTTTTGTTCTCTGTGCGGTGTGAGAACTCACACTGTCGTGATGGAGGATGACGCGGCGGTAGCAGTTCTCTTTACGGAGTTCAGAAACGACCTGTGGCAAAAAAATGCCAACATACCATTCTGCATTAATCGTTCTTTGTCCCTCAAGAGGGATAGTCGTAACATGGCCAGTTTTGGAAACAAATGTGGCCACCATTTTTTTGCAACACTACGTGAACGAACAATTTTTGTTGGCTTTAACTCATTTTCGAACACCCAAACTCGTGACTGGTTTTTTTGTTTCGTGTTCGTACGCGTATATCCAGGATTCGCCACCCGATGCGATGTTGTATACAGCATTTGAAGATCCTGCGTGGAATCTTTCGAGAGTTCTGACGCACCAAGTAACACGAGCCGCTTTTTGCTCTTCACTGAGCGAATGCGGTATCCTTAGGGAAAACAACTTTTTTACATAATGATTTCTTATATTTACGCGAACACTACACATTGGAATAATACTAGTTGTTACGGAATTTATCGCGTATATTTAACTTTTTAAATACCCGACGTTTCGAACGCTTTACAGCACTCATGGTCACGGGCGGGACGAGTCCCGCCCGTGACCATGATTACTAGTTGTTATAATTTTCTAGTTTTATAATAATGATACCTATCTCCTCTTAGCTTTGAGCACCTGGTACATGCCTTAACATGTGTAAGTTAAGTAAATTATGATTGAATATCGTCATAATATGCATTAATTTACTATGAATTTTATAACGTAGATAACAATGTATAAAAATGGATGCAACTTATACAGTGAGACTTTATGACAAATCTAATATTTTCTTTAAGGCAGAAGATTTTAATGACGTGAAAACCCGGGTTGACACTTTTATTGCAATCCATTAAAAAAGATGGCGTCACTTCTATCTAGAGTTGACCTGTGTAACAACGCAATTGAACGTAGTTTGGTAGATAGATTAACAGTGGTAGAGCCACGCGCAGCTTTGCTGTTGCACGTATGGGCCGGCTCAAACCGGGGTGGTACCACGACCTCACAGAATACCGGCGTGGAAGCTCTGCTTCCGCGTTTCGTCTGGTAAGTGCACGTAGCCTGAGGCCCAATTCCCCCCTCCCCATCAACGTGGTACCGGAATAAAATGATGATTGACTACCCCAGGACCATACCAGCACCCCTCGAGATTCCCTCGCTGAGCATCCACGACCATGTTTCTCCACTTCTGAGCGTGGGTGCTCAGGCTGCCCCACGTATTCTGAGGGGAGGGCAAAATTCCGCTGAAGACTACAACTGCTCGGGCAAACAGAGCAACAAGACCAATACGACCCCTGCCACACTATTAGTGAATTTCTGCAATATCAGGGGACTTCACTCTAACCTAAACGCCGTCCACTACCATCTCGAGACGGCGAGGCCGGCTCTGCTCTTTCTGACCGAGATGCAGGTGTCGTCTCCGGCTGATGCCTTGTATCTTTCCTACCCGGGCTACATCCCCTCCGCAGAGATCGTGATCGTCCGCGACTTTAACGCCCATCACACCGAATGGCTTGGTTCACGTTTAACCGATCATGCGGGGAGATCTGTTTATGATTTTGCCTTGGTATTAGGTCTGACACAACTGGTTACTTCGCCTACGCGGATTCCAGATGTGAAGGATCATGCACCTTCCCTGTTGGACCTTCTGCTGACCTCTCACCCGGACGGATATCAGATTTCCGTCGATGCCCGTTTAGGCTTCTAGGACCATTGTTTTGTCCGGAGTGTGGTGCCACTCACGATGAAATCATGCCTGCATTCTGCAGGCTGCCCCCGTGTTTGGCACTATAGGTCAGCCGATTGGGATGGGATGCGGTCTTTCTTTGCATCCTACCCTTGGGGGCAGGTTTGCTTCTCGCCGGACGATCCCAACGTTGTTGCGGATTCTGTCTCTGATGTGGTACTTCAGGGTATGGAACTTTTTATTCCTTCCTCTGTGGTGTACCTATTGGAGGCAAATCTCAGCCATGGTTTGGTCGCTCCTGTATAATAGCATCATGATATAAGCAGGAGTGCTACCAAGCCTGGGCTGACGCATCAACGCCTCGGGATGTGAACACCAGTGTTCTAAAAAAGAAGTATAATTCCGCCTTTAGGTCCTTCAAAAGAGACATTTCCAAGGCAAAGGCAGAGCACATAGGCGGAATTGCCGAGAAACTAGTTCGCCTTCCTTCTGGAACCCATGCATTCTGGTCTCTCGCCAAGGCTGTTCAAAGGAATTTCTGTCAGCCATCTCTTCCATCTCTGCACAGGGAGGACGACTCACTGGCCTATACCGCAAAGGAGAAAGCCGATCTGCTAGGCTCTTTCGTTGCGTCCAACTCAATTCTCGATGACGGGGGGAGTACGCTGCCGACCATCCCGCGGTGTAAGTGCTCCATGCCGGAAGTGCAGTTCACCCAGCGCTCGGTTCGCAAAGCACACCTGCCCCTGGACATCCGCAAGTCGAATGGGCCTTACGGAATCCCCCCAATTGTGCTGAGGACGTGGGCTCCAGTGTTGGCACCGGTTGTAACGCGTCTTTTGCGGTACTCCTTCTCCCTAGGCGTAGTCCCAAAATCATGGAGGACGGCTTTCGTCCACCCGATCCTTAAAAAAGGCGACCGCTCAGAGGCATCCAACTACCGGCCTATCGCTATCACCTCCTTGTTCTCCAAAACAATGGAGTCTATTGTTAATTGCCAGCTCATGAGGTACCTTGAGTATCACCAGCTGATTAGTGATCGCAAATACGGGTTTTGCCATGGTCGGTCAGTTGGTGATCTTCTGGTCTACCTAACTCACAGATGGGCAGAGGCATTAGGGTCCAAGTGGGAGGCATTGGCCGTTAGTTCGGATATTGCGAAGGTCTTCGATCAGGTTTGGCACAAAGCGCTTCTTTCGAAGCTCCCTTCCTATAGGCTTCCCGAGAAATTGTGCGATTGGATCACCAGTTTTCTTGCAGATCGAAGCATCAAGGTCGTTGTAGACGGTGCAAGCTCCGATTGCAAGCCTATTAATGCTGGTGTTCCACAAGGCTGCGTGCTATCGCCAACGCTGTTTCTTCTGCATATCAATGATATGTTGCAAAACCGTAACATTCATTGCTATACAAATGACAGCACTGGTGATGCTCTTTACACAAGCTGAGCCAATATTTATCGGGAAAACGTCTCTGAGTACCGGGACAAACTTGTGTCTGAAGTCGAGTCTTTGCTGAACAGAGTCTCGGATGGGGGTGACTAAATCTAATCCAGTTTAACCCCCAAGACACAAGTTTGCGCGTTAACCGCTAAAAAGAATCCCTTTGTCATATCCCCTCAGTTTTAAGGCAATCCCCTTGTTACCTCAGCCAGTATCGGAATCCTCGGCGTCGACATATCGAGTGACGTGCAGTTTGGTGGTTACTTGGAAGAGAAGGCCAAATTGGCCTCTAAAAAGCTTGGCGTGCTCAGCAGACCGGGACAGTATTTCATGCCGGCACACCGCCTGCAATTTTACAAGGCGCAGGTTCGGCCGCACATGGAATACTGTCCCCATCTCTGGGCTTGGGATCCCCAGTACCAGCTACTTCCATTTGACAGCATACAGCGCGAAGCGTCAACGACTAAGTGCTTTTCGATCGGCTCGATTCATTGGCGCTGCGAAGAGATGTTGAATCTTGAACAAATTTATTATTTACGGATTTTATCGCGTTTAATTCAACTTTAATTTATTTTTATTATCCCGGCGGTTCATCTCTGTTGTTTGATGTTGCATCTCTTTGAATTTTCTTTGGCATATACGATGGAGAGTGCTCTGAGGAATTGTTTGGATTAGTCCCAGCCACTAAATTTCGTGAACGCACTACGCGGCAAACGTCCCGATACCATCCACACCATCTGGATGCTTGGCGGTCCACCACTGTACGTTTCAAAAGGAGCTTTCTTCCGCGTACAACCTCTTTGTGGAATAGTTTACCACCGGTGATTTCTCCGGACCTTCAAGAAAAGAGCTTACTCCTTTCTAAAGGGTCGGCAACGCACCTGCAAATCCCCTGGTGTTGTGGTTGATCATGGGCGGCGGTAGTCACTTAACATCAGGTGAGCCGCATGCTCGTTTGTCCACTCTTCTATTAAAAAAAGTTAGGCAGATACAGACTGCAATGTACAGACGCTGGGTGAAAATTGCTGGGTGACAATAAACTTTTTGTTGGTTTAAATTTTACAACATGTTTATTCTTACTATATTATATAATTAATTTTCTTGTAAATGTAGATCTCTGTGTTTGCAATAAAGAATTATTATTAATATTATTATGGGGCGAGAAGATTTCTTATATTATGTGCTGCACAATATAAACATAACTCTAATTATAGCAATATACTGCAGTCGCGACAAATGCCCTTGGCAAGCTTGGTAGAAACTTATGCAAATATTTAAATCAGCTTTTTTCTTCTTTATTTATTTAGGTGTTTTTGTCTCGAACAGATATATCAGCCCCATGATAGCCTTATCTTACTGATACACAGTTGAAAAGACCGCATGGAGAACAACGAGAATTATTGGTGTTTCAAAATCATATTATAAACTAAAAATTTTGCACAATTTTACGGTGATTCTGATAACACAGCTCAACAAACTCCTAAATCATATAGGATTTAGGATTTTTGTTAAAATTTTGCTTTATTACTTCTATTTTTATTATTATCACTATTACAGCTATTCACACATCGACCTCTGAACATCAGCTTCCTCTACGGAATATCACAAAGTACGGCCCGAAGCCACATGTATCCATCAACTTTTATTTCTAATCAGGTGACCCTTCATTTCGTTTTATACTCTGTTTCACTCAGTCACTCTGAAGAAGGCGCGAGACCCAAGTTTGTTGTCGGGCAAAACTTGCTTGATGTACTGGAGCTCAGTGGCTAGGTGTTTACTGTCGCAGATTCCTTGTGCTCTCTTAAACAAAGATTTTTCCACAACATCTAGGTACTGTCCACCATCCTTTACAACCGTGAGATTCATCGTTTAAATATCGGTTGATATGGGTCTTTTTTCTATACACATCATAACTGATAATGTTATCGGCTGGAAATCGCAAGTTTTTTATAATTTTTTAGTTTTATAATAATGATGCCTATCTCCTGTTTCATTTACATCACGGTATGAGAGGTGGATTCTCTTACACCGCAACTACACGTCGAATGCATTTACATTATCAAAAGAAAAATTGGCACTATTGATTTAAATAAATGGAATTTTTGAACGAGCTGTCAAAAAAATTATATTTACAGAAACCCAAAAATCTTTTTTTTATATACGTGTAAAATTTTTCTTTTATTCAAATAATCATATTATTCTTATATTTTAAATATTAAAAATCCAACTGAATCGAAAACGAAACACAAATCAAGTTTTTGGACACATTTAAAAATACAACTCAAATAATATGATGTATTCTTTACATTTATACGTGAAGATAAACTTTATAGGCCTTTTTAAGCGTATTGCGCTCACAAAGTAGTTTCAGATTTGACTACAAGTTTATATAGAGTAGGAATACAGAAACCTAAAAATTATTTACGGTATTTGTTACAAATAAATTAAATTAATTAAAACAAAATATAAATCGTTTACGATCATATTGTCAATGTCAAATATTTAAACATTTCTTGGGCAAATAATGTCCAAGAAATATGTAAATAATTGTTAATGTTAATACCGCCAATGTTTGCCCGAGTATATATACAACAGTTAAAACAAGAAGCAAAAAGCGATTATTTTATATTTTGTTTATCAGATATCTATTTTCTGTGATTACATAATGCAGTTAGTAGTATATAGTGCAGTTATAATGAATTACAGTTTTTTTAATGAATGATAAAAGAAATATGAATTACGGCTGAATTTCAACCCCTTGGTGACCATTGATAATGAATTAATAGAGATGCGAACGTGCTAAGAGTCAAACATTACGTATCGTCTCGCACTCTAATTCGATGACTTCCAGCTTCTTAATCAAGCTGATTTCCGAAAAGGCTACAGCATCATAGACTACATACATATCCTTCGGTAGGTTATACAAAAGACTGCAGAGTATAATCTGCCGTTATATCTGGTCATATGAGGACTATGCAAAACCCTTTGATTAAACGATTTTTTTTTAATTTGAATGGTGCTACAGTCACTTCGGCGACGCCAAGTTGACAGCTGATATATCGAGCTGTTGAAATGCTTGTATAGTAAGGGTAGGATATATATACGAGTACAGAATCAGAAAAGACGAAACTTATTCAACTGCCCAAAAGGTAAAGTTCTATCCATGAAACTCTACACCGCTGCATTGGAAGATGTTTTCAAGCTTGTGTTCTGGATAGGATACGGTAATTACATGGCGAATACTACACTTCGATACACTTTCGATGTGCCGACAATAGTTATATTGGCAGAATCTAGGAAGACCTGAAGGATCCTGGAAGAGTTTAGCACTATATTCAACGAACTCTAGTGCTTATCTTTACCTTAAGTGGTACTTGTTGGAAACAATACGTTCGTAGTTTTTGGTGAAAATTTACACATCATACTGGGACGAAATGTCCGATTAGGTAAGTTCAACTTTGACCAACCGATATATTCAAGTAGACTACGTTTCGGAAACTGTAACAAATCTTGTCCGATATTACTTAGAATCTTAAAGCGAAAGGGTACATTTAATGCGTGTTGTCAGTAATGCCTTACGAAAGATGATATTTCACTGCTGGTCGTAAGAGGCAGCTAAAGTTCACTCTTCGCGTGATAGTAAGGGTATTGCTAGGAATTTCTCTGCGGGTTGAAATCCATAAAGAGGATATTGATATCAATAGGCTCGATTTCGATGAGAAAGAATGTTTCCTGAGTGGCACCCTCGTACTGGAAAACGCTACGTGGGAAGCTTCCCTCAAGATGAAGTGACGATCTGGTAAAATATGCAAGGTTGCTCAAGGACGTACTTTGCGGCATTCTATGGGGGCAGGCTGTAGTGTGAGTGTAGTGTGTGAGTGTTAAGCGTACTATACAAAGGGCATATTTGTAAAATTAACGCAACAATATTAAGAAACATTTTACACCGAAATCTTTTTATATCTGAATCTTTATATGTATATTTTGTGTAAAAAAGAATACAAAGAAGAAAACTTATTTCATTTGTAGTCTTACATAGTCAAACATTTAAATATTCATTGTTATGAAAATTTACGTTAATATTATGCCGCGAGTGGAGGACAGATGTTCAGTAATTTTAATTTAATATTTGATTCCTTACAGAAACTTTCAAAATTACATTTTGCGAAGTTAGGAGACTTATTTCCTCAAGACTCTTTAATTATTATTCTGTTTCTAATGAAGGATATCAATAATTTATTCATAAAATTGTAGAATTGTGTTGTATTTTGTTAAAATTATTAATTAAAAATTTGATTCCAACTAACGTTAAGGCATAAACTTTTAAGAATAGCACATTGTAAAACCTCATCTAACGTTACTTGTATTCATGGGGAAATGGTTATGCATACCCTCCTGACCATTAGGAAAACGGGTGATGATGTGTGATTAAAACTCCATCTCGCTCTAGATATTGACGGGACTCGTATGATTAGATTAATTCTTAACATTAAAAGTTAAAGTCACAGTAAAGTAAGGGTTAGCGGTAAGTAAAAAGTCAACGATTTGAAACTGTAACCGGACTTAGTTGAAATGGGTAACCATAACATTTTGATGTAAATAAAATGTTAAATATTTTACTCCTGCTTAATTATCTGGGGTGACAAAATATCTGTATTTTGATTCTTATGAGCTAATATGTTATACTTAATTCTATATAAATACATCTTACATAATCAATTAAATAAATACTATAATATGAAAAAAGATGAATAACTAAATAACTTTTGGTAATGATAATTCATATCTACGAGCCCTTAGTCTCTTAAGAAACGACTATTGGAAAATAGAGTAAAATGCTTTTACTTCCGATAGTTTTTTTTATGGACTAAGGACAATCCAGCATACGGCTCACCTGATAGTAAGTGATCACCTTCGCTATGAATATCTACAACACCAAATGAATTGTAGGTTGGTTGTTGTTGGTTGTGTATGATGGTAGTGTTACGAGCTTGAGGTTCGTGACAATAAAAATTGCCGATAAAATTACCTAAATTAACACTTTAATTTACTTTACACAAATTAAAGTTAAAAACACTAATAATTAAACACACTAATTCACTTAATTCCGCTCCGAAGCTTCGCTTGTGTCGCCGAGTTCACTCTTCACCGATCGCATCTTGCAGCGCCTATTTATTTAAATTAGCAAAGAAACATCCCGAATATTCACGTAAATGCGCGCAAAGGGACGAGTGTGCGAGTATAGCTTTTCTAGAAACTTAGTTCTTCGGATGGCGCTGTCGGTTGAGAGATCTGTGATGTCATTTTCTGCAACGCTCTACTCGCTCTCGTTCCTGACACTAGATGGCGCTAGTATATTGTCGACTTGAGCGCGTAACACTGCCCCCTCCTAAGACATGCTCGTCCCGAGCATTATCGGCCCCATAATAACGCGCCAAGCGATCCACATGGACGATCTTAGGAGTCCCTCTTGCGCCTTTCTGTAACGGCTCCGCAATGTCAAGGGCTGTCCTATCCCGTGGTGCACCAACATTGTACAATTTCGGTGCTCCTCTACTGCGTGTCTGAGGTCCCCGCACGGCCGCACAACTTGTACATGTACGACACCAATCCTCGACATCGTCACGATAATGGACCCGGTAAAACGGTTCTCGGACCTTCAGTAGAGTTCGTTTAACTCCCAGATGGACTCTTGAACGACCAGTATGGCACAGCCGTAGAACATTCGGCACTTTAGCTTTAGGGACAACCATTTGCAAACGACAGCTGTCTCCTCGACCATTGTCCCATTTACGGCACAGGACTCCATCCTGAAGTAGCAAGCTGTCCCATTGGGCCCAATAGCTTTTCGTGGTTGAACTCATCGCTGAGACGTCCCTCCACTTAGGCTTGGTAGCACGGGCCTTCATCCATCCCAGAATCGGCTTGATGTCTGGATCTTCCTGCTGTGCATGTCGTAGGCTGTCCTTCCATCCGTTGCTGAGGTGGTCTGTCCTGAGCATCCTCACGGATACCACTTCCTTACTCTCTTGCCTACTACAATGGTTGCAATCTTTAGGACAAGATCTTCTTGACGATGCATCTGCGTTGCCATGAGATTTCCCGCTGCAGTGTCTGATAGTAAAGTCGTATTCCTGCTGCTGCTGGGCGGTGCTGTTAGCCGCACTTCTTTTCTGAGACCGTTCACCTTCCCTTCCTAGGGTGTGCTTAGGGCAGCTGGACCGAAGATGGCCCCTTTTCCCACAGCCATAGCACCTAGGGCTGTATCTTTTATTGTGGTCGCGAACCGTAACTGCTGTAACCTCCCTAGCGTGAGGTGAACGATGATCCTGTCGCCGCCAGGCAGTGCCGTTAGCTGCACTACCCTCTCGAGATCGATCAACTCTCTTTTCCACGGTTCGCTTAGGGCAGCTGGAGCGAAGATGGCCCCTTTCCCCACAGCCATAGCACCTAGGGCTGTATCCTTTGTTGCAGTCGCGAACTGTAGCTGCTGCAACCTCCCTGACGCGATGGAAACGATGATCCTGCCGCACGGCTTCCACCTCCAGTGCATGGGCCAAGGCGTCCTTAAGCGTCTCATGGTGCCCGAGCCTCACAGCAGCTCTGACTTCCAGGTCGCGGATGCCGTCGATGAATGTCTGCACCAGGTTCCCTTCAATGAGCGCAGGTACAGACCGGTATGCTTTCCGCACCAGCTTCTCCACCTGTAGAGCCCACTGCTGCAAGTTTTCATTGATGCGCTGCACGCGATCTTTAAGCTGCGCACGAAAGACGTATTCCAGGTGAGCGTCACCATATCTCGCCTCCAATGCCTCAAGGAGTTGCTCATAAGTAACTTCCTCACCGAGAGCTTCCAGAACTGTTAAGGCCTGGTCGCGCAGGCCTAGTGTGAGAGCAGTCATGGCCTGACTTTTATTCCAGCCGTTCGCCTTCATAACAGCCTCGAACTGGATTTTGTAGGCTGACCAGGAAGAGGTACCGTCGAACGGTGGCACCTTGAACCCACGTAGCGAAGGTGTTGTAGCTACTACGGGAGCTGTAGCTCCATCTCCAAGTTTGAGTTCGTCCAGTGATTTCTCCATGTCAGCCATTACGTTGTCAACCCGATAGTTTACTTGGTCGATTCGGGTTTCAGCTTTCTCGATTCGGATTTCAGCTTTCGCGATTTGGGTCTCAGCTTCCGACAGGCGGTTGTCATGCAGAGCAACCCTATCCTTCACCTCCTTTAGCTCCTTCCCGAAGGTAGCGTGAAGGTCCTTCATGAGGAGCATCTGCTCTTCCAACCGACGGGCCTGGTCTTCCTGTCGGCGGGCCTGTTCCTCCTGTCCGCCCCGCAGCTGCTCTTCCAATCGGCGTGCCTGTTCCGCCTGCTGGCGAGCCTGTTCATCCTGTCGGCGAGCCTGCTCCTGCAGCATCACCATCAGAGCACCTAAGTCAGGTGCGGCAGATGTAGGAGCTACCGACGGGCCTGCAGCCGGTGGCTGGCCCTCCGACGTCTGCGGCGTTGCACCACCAAATCTTCGTTGGTCCGTCTCCTGCTGGCGTTGACTTCGGGTACGGACACCCTCCGTTTCCTCCTTAGGTAAAATCGGCATTATTTGATCCCACTTCTGACACCAATTGTTACGAGCTTGAGGTTCGTGACAATAAAAATTGCCGATAAAATTACCAAAATTAACACTTTAATTTACTTTACACAAATTAAAGTTAAAAATACTAATAATTAAACACACTAATTCACTTAATTCCGCTCCGAAGCTTCGCTTGTGTCGCCGAGTTCACTCTTCCCCGATCGCATCTTGCAGCGCCTATTTATTTAAATTAGCAAAGAAACATCCCGAATATTCAGGTAAATGCGTGCAAAGGGACGAGTGTGCGAGTATAGCTTTTCTAGAAACTTAGTTCTTCGGATGGCGCTGTCGGTTGAGAGATCTGTGATGTCATTTTCTGCAACGCTCTACTCGTTCTCGTTCCTGACACTAGATGGCGCTAGTATATCGTCGACTTGAGCGCGTAACAGTAGTTTTCAGAAGCTGTAATTAACTCGATCAGTTCCTCTGGGCACTCTCCGTAATGGTGGTAATAACATCTCACTTATTCCAGATGTAGAATACCTTGACAAGCCATGTTATCTGGCACTACGATCGTTAATCTACATATGGTTTGGTATACGGTGTGACTTCTATAGTCTTTCCTATTTGTAGGAGTGGTAGAAAGTTTGATTTCATGGGCATAAAAAAGAAAGAACTATCACGTAGGTAGCCAAATGATATACCAGGACCACGTTAGTTACATCAGACAGCGTAACGTAGTAATTACGATATATCGTGATGTAATCTTATTTCCCGTAGACTATATCCACAGTAGAGAGTCTAGCGATAATTATTATTCGACCTATATTGATCTAGTACTTCAAGACCCCTATTGTATTACTATCCTGTGTAGGTGATGGACAAGTAACTTGTTATTTTGGCTAAACTTGGTGCGAGAATCTCTATGCTCTTTGAACTCTGCCAGTTCTCAGCAATAAAAGATGTAAAAATTTGTATGTATTATTATAGTTTTAGCTTTTTAAAATGAATTTAACTAGTTGCGTTTTATTGCATATAGCAGATATTTCATTTTATCCTAAAATACGTGCTCAATACAAATTCTGAATACCGCTTCTCTGTCATTGAAGTAAAGTTTTGGCTCAGTCTCCAAGCATGGTAGGCGGATCGGGGACCACAGTACCAGAAGTCTCGCAACTTTGACGCTGCTACTCGTCGATGGTCTGTGTACTGCTATCTTTAAATAAACAACGTACTAGACTTCATAAACAAGACAATTACATCATCATCGGTAATACAATAACAAGAACACATAGTCTTAAAATTGCAAATCATGTTCCATTATCCTCCCAATTATACCCAGATATTACAGACGTTACCAAAAATTATTATATTCAAACCTGCTTTGGGATTTAAACACAATTAAAGTTTAAACTGTAATATTCGATAACCACATGAATATGCGTATATTGTAATTTTAATTGCAATAAGCACAAAAACTTCTTCATGTCCGTAAATCGTTAAATATAATCATATTACGAACTGATTAACTATGACAACTTTTTTATCACATAGACAACAAATTTATTTTTGGTTACTAATATCACAGACCAAATGAATCTAATATTTGATATTGCACTGATTAATATAACATCTGAACGTAAAAAGCACTTGAAACGTTAAGAATATAAATATAAAAATTAATATTTAACTATTAACTAAAATTAAATAGCGCACTTTAATTCATACTCAAAGTGATCACATTTAAAGTTTTAATTATAGAAAACAAATTTTGACTTTACTATAATAAAATGCGTTAAAACAGGAGCAAAGCAAAGCGTATGAAAGTTAGAGATAAGTAAGTAATACAATGAATTATAATTTATCAATCCGTAATATCATACCGCTGAACACGGACCTATCCCATAGCAGGTACCATTTACCCTATTTGCTACGCGTGACAAGCGAATAAGTGATTTCTGAAGATATCTTGCATTTTTGACACCACTCCATATCGCCGTTCTGAGTGTTTTAGATCAGATTTTTATATTGAGGCGTTGTAATAATACCTACCATTTCATCGTCCTGTTGGTTATAGTTCACAGATGGAAATAAACCAGGATATGGTCAGCAGTGTTTTTCTAATAGAAACTAAAAAATTAAATATCTACGTTTGCCAATCCGCCTGACGAGCATCGCACATATGATAAATATTGCCCGTGTTCAGCAGTGGATTTTTAATAGGCTTTAACTGTAACGCACTATCCATCGGAAGCCATGAGATCTACCTTGCTTTCTCCATAGCAGGCACTAACGGGGCGATAAAAGGTGATGGATTCTTTGATCAAAACTACTTTAACGGATTTTATCACGTTTGATTTTAAATGATTATTAATTCCCGACGTTTCGGGTGCTTTCCATCACCCACATCTATAGTTACCCCGTGGTTATGGACTTTAGAATGCATTCCGAAACGTCGTGAATTAAAATTCGTGAGATAAAATCCGTAAAATTAGATAAATCATTATGTGATAGATTCCCTTACGTCTTCTATCCTAAAGTACTGGTAGGTTATGGGCTGTATTTATTTAAGTTATAAAAATTATTTTACATGTTAACGTGTATCTTAATACGAGTAAGTGACGAACTGGTAAGAAATGTAAAAAGTCGATAGATAAACATGGCTCAAAACCTTGTTTTGTGTTATTTCTCAGCAAAGGTTTAGCAAGGGACTTGTTGGTATGTATATATATATATATATATATATATATATATATATATATATATATATATATATATATAATTGGAATCTCGGAAACGGCTCCAACGATTTTCATGAAATTTAGTGCCCAGAGGGTTTCGGGGGCAATAAATCGATCTAACTAGGATTCATATTTAGAAAATCTCGTTTTGTCCATGTTTTCGATTAATGAAAAACTGCTACAATATAAGAAGGTAAATTTTGATACTGTAGTGATCGTAGTAGCTCAAGTGGATATCGGGCTGTCGCGATATCGTAGTGCCATGGTTCGCGTCCTCTCATCGGTCCGACATTTTTCCCTTTTTTTCAAGTTCCCTTCTTTTGTGAGAAAATCTATTATTTTGAGCCCTTTTTTCAGTATTTTTTAAAAATACAAAAATTTAAATTAAACTAATTGCACTCATGCTTTTTTATTCAAATAACCAGTTCAGTTTTTTCTATTATGTCAATAAGATCAAAAATATTATTCGTATTTCATGAGTATGTATTTTATATCTAAATATAATTTCCAAAACACGATTTTCAAAAAAAAAATACCGAGGAAAGCTCAGTCATCCATGTACTGATATATATTAACATACTAACACGTTTTAATTAAAAATCAAATAAGGAGTTATATTTATTAATTTCTGAAACATTTTATCGGTTGAGTAAATACGTAGATTATGCTTGCTTAGTTTAATTAAATAACGTGGTAAGCTCATAGAACCGACTGTAATCCCGGATTCTACTTAAAAATTATTCATCCACAAAATTATTACTTTTTAAGCTACTTAGGAAACTTTATTAACATTTTTGAATCCACCTTTAGAACAATTATCGTTTAATCGTTATCGTTATCGTTATCGTTATTATACGTAGTATTTTATAAGGATATATAAAATTAATGAAATGTCATATTTTAAAACATAAAACAGCAGTAGGTCAGCGCCCAAATAGTTGCAAAAATAAGCCAAACGGTCTACCATTTAGTCCTTGTGTTTTTAAGGGTCCCAGAACATATACATAGTTAAAAGAATTTTTAAGTGCCGGTATATTATGTACTCGGCTAAAGAAAATACTTATATTGAATATTAAGATAACCATAGGTGAAGCTATACGCGGTGTCAGAGAATCCAACACGTTATCAATCTCGTAAATTTCGCCAGAGATGACTATAAAGAATGCCAGAAAATTATCTTCCAATGAAAAGTTAAATAAACATTCCGTTTAAACAAGGAAAAAAATTTTCACCAGCGACGTGGATGAGAGTTAAAGGTAAAAGACATCCTGAAATACCTTTTTGCATTAAGGCGAAACTCCTCTACAATGGAAGACGCCCATTTTAAAAGATATCTACTATCCTGCAGCATCTGCCAATTTGAATTTGAAAGTATGACAGACTCCGCAGTTCTTTTTTGCTTCATACCATTTTTAGAAAAATGACCTTATGTCACGAGTCCGAAAAATAAATGTATTTAGGTGGTTACTTGAAAAAACAAACTGAGACTGTCAAATATAGCAAAAATATATAAAAGATATTTTTCTATTTAACAAGAATTTTAAAATCTTAAGATCTAAGCAGAAAGAAATATGAACGGTTTTTGTTTTAAAATTATATGTTGTTTATATAAAACCCATACTTAATTATTTGAGAGGCAATCATACTCTTTTGTATTATAAATTATATTGCAAACGATAAAATCGGAACAACGCCAAATACCTTGCTCTAAAAAAGCCTTTTCTTTTGTAAGCCTTACTTTGTGCCGTAATGGAAGAATATTTCCTCAGGGAAAACAAGTATATTCGAATACATCCATTTGTTTCTTCTCAATTCAGTGCAAAACAAAACTGCCAACAAAGTTACATATTTATGGAATATTAATTTACATATATATCTTTAAGTTCAGAACGTTTCTCATTTTATACACGCTTTTATTATCTTGACTTCTATGATATGTAATGGATTTTTTAATTAGATTTTCATAAACTTACGGACGTTTGAATAATCTGAAATTTTGGATACGTATTAGGAACTAATGAGTACACAATGATTTTATGGCTATGACCCAGTTCCTTTAATGCGTATAGTTAGTTTTAAAATGTAATATTATTAAAACACAAATGCAATCCGAGATCAATCCCTTACTGTACTACTAATTAAATATTAATAGAAAACTAAGATATCGATTTTCCACTTGATAGACGGTAATGTAATTATTGCAAGAAGACCAGCATATCCACAAAATTATATCTAATTGAAGTAATTTGAAGTACGATATACATTTAGATACATTACATACATTTAGATAGTGTTAATTGCAATTTTGATTTTTGACTATCGGGCGCGCCGGTTAACATTATATCCATATAAAACAATATATCTCGCTATAGATGTTTGCCCGGATACAGATATCATAATGTGTCGACTCAGTACGAATAGAGCCATCATTGAGTAAAGACAGGTTTCCTTCATTATTTCACCTGGAAGCAAAAGTGCACCTTATTAACTACATTCGTTAATAAGGTGCACTTTTCCTTTTTTTGTTCTTCAAGCATGGATCATTCAACTTATCTTATTTTAATTATGTAAATTTGCGAGTAGATATAATAGTAATTCTTTTGAAAAATACTGAATACGGACTAATTAGTAAAAACAAATAAACATTCATTTCATCGAAAAAACGTCGTATAAAAAAGAATAACAGTAAAAGAACGTAAAAAATAATAATAATAAAAATCATCATTAAAGCCCTACAAAAGTCCACAGCTGAACATAGGCCTCTCCAACGAAAGCCATAAAGCACGATAAAGAGCCACCTGCATCCATCGACTTCCCGCATATCTAACTAGTTCGTCACTCCATCTATCTATCGAGGCCGTCACTCGAGAACTTTCTATGTTTATCACGCAGAGAAATCCCGAGCATAACCCTCTCGATAGCTTGCTGAGCGAGCTTGATCTTCACCATACGGCCAGCAGTAAAGGACCACGTCTCAAATTCATAAATCATCACAGGCAACGCATACAAATCACTTGAGCAATGCCGGTTGGATTGCTAATTAGTGAACAAAATTACATTACACGTACAATTTAAATATAAAAACGTGTGTGTGTGTGTGTGTGTGTGTGTGTGTGTGTGTGTGTGTGTGTGTGTGTGTGTGTGTGTGTGTGTGTGTGTTTAACCAGTTAACATGTTTTCTACATAATTAAGGTATTAAATCCGTAATAATATATACTTCTTAATAACATTATTATTGCACTCTTTTAAATTATGCTTTTTATTTAGTCTGTTGTGCTGCTGTGTGAATAAGATAACGGTCAAGCCTTGCAGATGAATTAGGCAGGTAAGGAACAATTTTTTTAAGGGGGATTTTCTCAAATCCGTTTCTAAGCTGATACATACGTCCTAAAGTGAACTTACCCGCCTTTCAAATGTCCTTTTTTTTGGTTTTATAGTTCCTGAGATCTAGTTATGATTTAATCATTGAGTGACCTTTCACTTTTACATACATAATTTTGATCCAAAAGTCGTTTTATTCTAAGCCTTTGTTCTCCACCTCCGCTATCTCCGCCTCCACCATAAACCCCGCTCTCTCCGCCTCCACCATAAACTCCGCTCCCACCGCCACCGCCACCGCCCGCCGCTACTATTCTCTCCGCCTCCACCACAAACTCAGCTTAATTCACCTCTGACCATGCACTCCCCGCTTCTGCTATCTCCAACTTCACCGCGAATTCCACTCCCTCCGCTTCCGCCTACGCTACCACTTTTGCTACCTCCGCCTTCACCACAAAATACGCTGCCTCCGCCACTGTCTGCGTTCTACACCTCCCTTTTCTCGGCCTTTATCACCATAGACAATGTCGTCATTGCCACCACTTCCGCTACAACCAGTGGCGTTGTTGAGTTATTCGTTTAATCTGTAGCTTATAACGCCAAAAATACGAAACGGCAACGTCGCGGCTGCTTTCAGGTAATCCGACCGTTTATTTTATCGTTTGCTGTGCTCTGATTGGCTCGTTGGAATTGGACCAATATTTTTGTAACTACCGGAAGATGGATTTGTATATCGGAATAACTTCGCCAAACGCTAGTAAATAGTCTCGTGAGGGTAGATGTTGATCCGGTCAAAACCACCTTATTTACCAGTGATGCATATTGGATCAACAAAAGGCGCCGGATCAACATGAATTTTCGGATACACAAAGTATAACCCACGGTTCTCCATTTATGTACCATGTACATGTACAGAGTAAAATGGAAACTTTAACAACATATTCGAAGAAATTTAAGTCCGGTCATGAGAAATTAGTTATGGCTATATCTAAAAGGCACAGATACATGTTATAGTATTTATCGGAAGATATGATCAATAATTTTGAATAATTATATTTTATATACAAGGGCGAAATGAAACCTTCATTAAATAATGTCCGACATGAAACAATCAGATTAAATGCACAAAATAGACGAGTCGAGAACATGCGTTTCCACGAGTAATTTAAAATTACAATGTATTTCGATTCACAGAATCACAAACGTTTCACGATCTCTTTATGTCATTAATACACAAGAAATTGTCATTAGAAGGTATTCAGAAACTACATTATGGGGGGTGGGCGATGGTGGGGTTGTCGGGACTGGTAAACCTATCCGTATTACAGCTAACGATATAAAGCTGGTACTAAAGCAGATGACCAGAGGAAGGTCACCGGGTCACGATAGCCTCATTGTCGAGCACCTTCATAATGCAGGACCGCATCTTCCAAGGGATTTGTTACTATTATATACTTTCTGTATTCGGCACTCTTACTTACCATTCGAGCTAATGAGGGCCGTTGTTGTACCTATTTTAAAAAACAAGACTGGTGAAAAGGAACCAGACTAACGTTAAACTAAGAAACAGAAGGGGGAATCGAGGCTTCTCTCGATCCGGCCTCCTATAACGCCTACGTTGGGTTCGGGAACAACGTATGCGATCTCCGCAACGGAGTAACACACAAGAGCGATAACCTCTTCCTTTTCAGAAAATAGGTTCAGGCGGGGATTACGGGTCTTCCGAAGTCGTCCCGGTCCCAACGCCTTAATTCTTCGATATGGACTGTATTATTTTAAGGGAAGAATTCCTTGGGAATAAAACAGCAATTATCTTCAAACCGTTCCGTGAAAGAGTAATTACTTTTCCCTATCACTTCCCTATACTTTTTCTTTCTTCTTCTTATTGACTGCAGGTCTTGCACTTTTCCCGAAGTTTCTCCGAACTTCCACGAACGATTCCCGAACGATTCCCAAACGAATTGCAAGAAAACTCGTTTACTGAGCTACCCCAGAGCTATACGCGAAAGTGAGCCGCGCCATTTGTGTGCTTGCGCAACTCAATTACATCAATTTGTACTATCACTTTCTCACGGTTTACTCAATAACTTTATTTGTATAAGACATACATTTATACAATTTACTTATAAAGATAGCACAAAAATATCTTTACAACGATATACGTTACATTTTCACATCACAAAAAACCTTTTATTTATTAAACAAAATGTGCCTATTTTACTCACATTGAACAAGTTAAAATTTCTTAAATATTTAACATAGAAAGTTAAAACAATGTTTTCCACTTGAAATTATACATATCTCAACAAATACAATAGTTTAATTTACATGTTCTCTATACATTTCACTATTAAAACACTTTTAAATTTCCTATACAAAACTATCATTATTTCACTTATTCACAGGAATTTTCACATAAAAATAACACAGAATTCACCTCTTTTACACGTACAATCAATTTGAAATGTTTTACAAGTCATTTTTACATAAATTGCTGAAATTTGCAAATATTTAAATTTCTACGTATTTGGCCTCCTAAGTACGTGGCTAGCGTGCGTCTATGAACTCACACTATTTGAACAACTAACTTTTGCACGGCTATCGACTATCAGTAAAAATGGAAAGTCTTATATCAACAATACTAGGTGAATAAATGATTCTACACAATTCTCAAACGTTGAAAACTATTTCTAATCAGATTCTTATCAGTTATCACGTTTCTTATCAAACAATATAAGTGAATATTTTCATAAATCAATCATAGAAAATAGACATTTGTTTTCATACAAAACATATGAAACTCATATAAGACAATACTTATGCAATTAATTTCCATTAATTCTACTTATTCACAAAGTGATCATTTCAACCGGGGAACAAATCCTGGTCTCTAACTTTATTTTAATATTTCTTTAAATTAACATTATTGGAAAGATGATTTCAACCGGGGAACAAATCCGCTAACATAATTTATATCTTAAAAATTCCTTATATGAATTTATTAAGAGATATTACTAAGAAAACGATAAACTATTCCGGCCTGGGAGTCGAACCCAAGACCTTCATATCATTAATTCGATATTTCTTTAAGATTCAACTAAGCATTTTCTTATCGGAATATTGTTGCTTGATAATTTGCTTTTTTAGAAGCTATTCGTAATCGGTTAACTAATAAATTGAAATATTCTTATAGGCGCGTCGCCAACAACTGGAGATATTTCAGACAAGACAAATTATAGGCCTATTTCTATGGCAACTGTATTAGCTAAAGTACTTGACGGCTTGCTTGAGCGACGGCTTAGTAACTTCATACAATTAAATGATGCGCAGTTTGGCTTTCGACCTGGCCTATCAACAGATAGTGCTATACTGTCGCTGAAGCATACCGTCAAATACTACACCCAGAGACAAACGCCAGTGTATGCTGCGTTTCTGGATCTCTCAAAGGCATTTGACCTGGTTGACTATGAGCTGCTTTGGTCAAAATTACGTGACATAGCTGTTCCAAATGAATTAATCACCACGTTGAAATATTGGTATGGCCATCAAATTAACCAGGTCAAATGGTCTGGTGCGCTATCTCACGAATACATTTTGGAATGCGGGATGAGGCAGGGGGGTTATCCTCACCTTTGCTGTTCAGTCTCTACGTTGACGGGCTCATTGGTGCACTCAGTAGCACCAGGATAGGCTGTTCCATTGACAGACAAATGGTTAATAGTATTAGCTATGCTAATGACATGTGTTGCTGAGTCCATCGGTGAGCGCATTGCGTAAGCTGTTGGCCGTCTGTGAAGTATACGCTGCTAAACACGGTCTCCTCTATAACACCAAAAAGAGTGAATTAAGGGTATTTCAAGTTGGTGCTAAAAAACCCCAGGTTGTGCCTCCGGTCAAGCTCCTTGGGGTGCCATTAAATAGGGTGTCACAGTTTAAATATTTAGGACACATTGTTACAGAGAATCTTACGGACAACTGTGATATAGAGAGGGAGCGGAGGGCACTGGCGGTTCGATGCAATATGGTTGCCCGCAGGTTTGCTAGGTGTACTAGAGAAGTCAAAATTACTCTTTTCAAGGCTTACTGCCAAACCTTTTACACCTGCAGCCTGTGGTATAGCTATACGCAAAGGGCCTATAATGCACTTCGCGTCCAATATAATAATGCCTTCAGGATGTTGATGGGCCTTCCCGTGTTCTGCAGTGCATCTGGCATGTTTGCTGAAGCGGGTGTTGACGATTTTCATGGCATCATACGGAAGCGAATATCGTCCAGCTGGTGCAGATTACGGGGAAGCTCAAACGGCGTCCTGAAGGTAGTTAAAGATAGGCTTGATTGTCCCATTCAAGGGCATTGGACTCAAATGCATATGGGTGGGACACTTAAATATCTTAATTAATGTTTTTAAAATTTTAAGTTATTTAATTTGATTTAATTTAATTTACTAACATAGCTTTTAAGAAATTTACTAACAAATTTGTATGGATTTTTTTAATCTGAAATAAACGTTTTGTTATTAATATTATTATCTTAAAATCGGCCTGTTTTCTGTTACGAATGAAAATTGTGCTGAGGCTTGGTCTGTTGTTTAAAAGCGTTATAACAAAAAAGGTACTTTATTAATTGCGTATTTAAAATGTTTTCGTACCCAAAAACCACTATATAAGGAATCAGCTTCGTCCTTAAAACAGTTTTCCGATACGTTAATTGAATGTATGATAATGTTAATTGAATATACATTAAAAATCTTGGCCTTCCAACTGCGCAGTGGGAAGCGATAATGAACTAGATCATCGTATCAAAACTATTTCCTGAAATACATATACAGTGAGAAACTACGATGAGTAAAGATAGTACTGATAACTTACTTTATGGTACAGAAGTCCTAGTAGTAGTCCGTGGTAGAACTTGAAAATAAAGCTTACATACCAGATAGACCTAAAACTTTTCACGCCACTTCCACTAGCGAACATAAATACTGTCCCTTCTGCAAAGAATTTTTTTTATATCTCTTGCACGGAATTCACTAAGTAACTAATAGGATATACATTTTCGTCAGTCAGTTCATACCAATAGAACCTTGTCAAATGCCCGAAAAATGCAGTTTTTGAAAATTAAACTTAGAGGGGAATCGTAAAAAATGGTACAGCATCTGCATATCAGTTCGGACAATTATCAAGTTTGTTGGGATTTGTTGAATCATCGATACAATAATAACAAACTAATTTTTGGGTCTCATATCAACATTCTTTTAAATTTACCTATCGCTCAACAGCAATCAGCAGCACATATTAAGAAAATCTATGTCAGTGTAAACGTAAGCCTAAATGCCATAAAAATCTAGGCATAGACATAAGTTCATGGGATCCCTTGGTGGTACATATTTTGTCTCAAAAACTAGATGCCGATACTCACAAAGACTACATCGAATCCCTAAATAATCCTAGGGATTTATCAACTTTAGCAGATTTTTTAAATTTGTTGGAAAATAAATTTACGTCACTAGAATCATCTCGACGCAAACAAGACTCCACAACAAAATCTTCTCAGCCTGAAACAACATCTCATCTTTTGAAGCCACTTTATTTTAAACCATTTACCAGCAATCAAAATCAAGTCACAAATTTTGTACCGAAAAACTCACTAACAGGATGTTCACTATGCAAAAATGAAAACCACGCCATATTTCACTGCAGCAAATTTCTCAAATTACAACCAACGGAAAGGCAAAATACAATTGCGAAATTAAATTATTGATTCAATTGTCTACAATCACTACGGCAAAAATTTCATATCGGAAAAACGTTGCCGCGAGTGTAATGACCGACATAACACTCTTCTAGTCGCTGACAATGAAACTATGGTCAGTTTTGATGTTCAGTCACTATTCACATGCCTACCTATTGAAGACTGCATCTCAATTGTAACTAGGAAGCTAGAAGATAACAACATGCCTGTTGAATATACTCAAACATTGCCTCACATCTGGCTATCTATTGTAGAAGGAAAAGTTCTACAAGCAAGTAGATGGTGTGGCGATGGGCTCACCTGTATCTCCCATAGTCGCCGATATATTTATGGAGGACTTCGAGGAGAAAGCCCTTCATACTGCTCCTATAAATCCAAGATTCTACAAGCGGTACGTATACGACACCTTCACAATTTTACCATCTGACAAAGTAACTGCAATTTTAAACCACCTTAACTCTATAAACTCTAAAATACAATTCACAATGGTGTTAGAGGCAAATAATTCTTTAGCTTTCCTAGATGTTTTAGTCATTCGAAATCCTGATAACACTATTGGTCACACTGTGTATAGAAAAAAAAAATCCATACCAACCGATATTTAAATGGTGAATCTCACCATCATCCTTCACAGTTAGCTACCGTGGGTAAATCTTTGTTTCAGAGAGCACGAGGGATCTGTGACAGAAAACATCTGGCCTCCGAGCTGCAGCATGTCAAGCAAGTGTTGCAAGACAACAAGCTTCGGATCCCACGCCTACGTCACAGTGACTGAATGAAGCCGGCCACAGTCGAGCGTGTGCCTGCTGTACTACCATATGTCAGAGTAGTCACAGACAAGGTTGGCTACATCTTGAAGCGAGCTTCCATTAAAACATACTACAAGCCGCCGAAGAAGATTAGTCAATTTTTACCATCCGTCAAGTGTAATATCCCTCTACAAGATGCGGGAGTGTACAAATTAGATTGTGAATGTGGTCTCCCTTACATAGGTCAAACAAAAAGGTCCATAAAAACACGCGTGAAAGAACATATAGCTGACGTGAAGCACCGACGCTCCGGGAAGTCTGCGGTCTGTGAACATGTTAAAGATCGTCCTCACCATTATATCAGATTTGATAAACCACGAATCCTCGCAAAAGAGCACCGATTCCTACCAAGGATGATACGCGAGGCTATTGAAATTAAAAAACATCCTAATTTCAATAGAGAAGATGGTTGGGTGCTGCCATCTGCTTGGGATCCTATAATTAACAAAATTAAACCCAAACCCAAGCATACCACTGCAATACTTCAAGACACTGTAAGTTCGTTTTGCGTAAATCGGACCAAAAATTAATATTCAAAAACTGAATGTAGCCGGGCTAACAATGACATTTGGACGTCAAACATCTCAGTCCCCCCCCCCCCGTGACCATGGTTGCTGTAAAGCACCCGACACGTCGGGAATTAAAAATAAGTAAAATCAGTTAAAACGCGATAGAATCCGTAAATTTAGTTTTATTCAATGTAAAGGTGCTATTAACATAACTTGCTCATATGCTTACAGCGACTATCAATTTACATCAGATGTGTTTATCATGAAAAACTTAATTCACAATCTGTCCAACAAGACATTCGACAAACCAGACTGGTCATATCTAGAAAACATTCAACTCGCTGAGCCCGAATTCATCGTAAGCCGCCCAGTAGACTTCTTGCTGGGGTCGGACGTCTATTCTCATATCATATTAGGCGGTATCATTTCATCAGAACAATCACAACCTGTGGCACAGCAAACGCGTCTCGGGTGAATTTTATGTGGCAACGTAAAATCCTATCAATGCAACGTTATTATGAACAATATAGATGAGATTCAACGTTTTTGGGAGATAAAAAACATACCTGACGAACTCACTATGACCCAAGAGGGATGCTCAATGCCTGGAATATTTTACAAACACACAACAAGGTAAGAAGATGGTAAATACATAGTTAGATTGCCATTAATATCAGAAGCAGTTCAAAAATTGGGAGAATACAAAATCGAAATAGCGCAGTTTAAACAGTTTGAAAAAAGATTATTTACCGAAAAGATTTTGAACAAGAATATAAATCATTTATCCACGAGTACTTGGAATTAGGTCATATGAAAATGACGCCATGCAACAAGACGTGTGTCTACAGTCTGTATTTACCCCATAATTGCATTCAACGACCGGAGTCAACAACAACTTCGCTTCGTGTAGTAGTAGTATGAGCGTCAAAAACTTCGAGCAGCTTAAGCTTGAACGACGTTATGCACCGGGGTCCCAGCCTGCAACAGGACCTGTTATCACTAATTATCATCTGGCGACAGTACGAATATGCCTTTACCGCTAACATCGAGAAAATGTTTCGGCAAATTCTCATTCACGAAGAAGATCAGAGGATCATATGGAAAAATTCACCAACTGAAACTTTACAAGAATATCAATTAACTACTGTCACATATGGAACTAAAGCAGCACCATTTCTTGCCATGGTGGTATTGAAACAGCTAGCCAAAGATGAAGGTCATAAGTATCAGGAAAGCCCAGCAGCGAAGGTCCTGCAAGAACATTTTTATATGGACGACCTGATCAGTGGGAGCCATGACCTCGCATCAGCTAAAAAGTTACAATCAGACTAAAAAAAACTTACTAAAAGCAGGTGGATTTAATTTAAGAATATGGTCAGCCAATTCACCGTTTCTTCTAGAGGGAGTCAACACAGCAAATACCAACCATCAAACATGTGACTTCAAAACTGAAGTATCTACGAAAATCTTAGGTCTGCAATCGCTTACGCAATCAGATCAGCTTACTTTTGACTTGAAAATCGATTTCTCAACATCAAAACTAACAAAACGAAGCTTGTTATCAAATATCTCAAAGCTCTACGACCCAGTAGGATTTTTAACGCCAGTTAGTACAAAATTGAAATTATTATTCCAAAAAATTTGGCAATATGACTTAAAATGGGATGACGAGCTTCCTCATGAGATTCAAGTGGATTAGACGAAGATCATAGAAGATATCAAAAATATATCACAGATACGTATACCAAGATGGTTAAAGAGCAACAAAAACGACGTCATCATTGACGAGTGGATGAACGTATACGCTTGCGTAATTTATTGCAAGATAGTTCGTGAAAAATAAGAGGGAAGTAAAAACATATCCGTCGTTCTCCTTACAGCAAAATCCAGGCTAGTACCACAGAAAAAGAAGATCGCTTAGAACTGTGTGCAACTCTACTTTCATCAAAGCTCATGGAAAAGGTGAAATCATGTTTGGTAGATTACAATATCAAAATGTTTGGATGGTGTGATTCGACAGTAGTATCGGGTTGGCTACAAGGAGATCCGAAACGCTGGAACGTCTTTGTAGCCAACAGAGTAGCAAAGATCACAGAAGTTTTACCACCGGAATTTTGGCGCTATGTCAAATCGCAGGATAACCCAGCTGACTGTGCCAGCCGCGGAATCAGCACTAAACAGCTTCATCGACATCAGTTGTGGTGGCATGGACTAGCATGGTTATCATACTCCGACGACGATAACGATAAGAAGATCACTTGCACCACCGATTAGGAGGTCAAAACCATAAAGCAAGTACACACCACAACCCGCTCAAGCGAAGACGACGTTAATACCCAATTAATAAGCAAACACAGCAGTTTCACGCGAGTGACACGAACATTAGCCTACAAACTTCTTATAAAGCAAAATAATAAGCAAACCTATTTAACAGCACAAGAATTACAAAAGGCAAAGCAAAAAATTATCAAGCACGTACAAAGCAAGGAATTTGGAGAAGATATCGGCTATTTACAAAAGTATATAGTAACAAAGCAAGGCCAAAAAGCAAATTATTACCTTCAAATCCTTTTATTGATTCTGAAGGTATGTCGAGATTAGGTGGTAGACTGCAAAACGCTTCGATCAGCAAAGAAATGATGCATCCCCTTATCATCCCCCACGAGAGTCACCTGACAAACCTACTCTTTTATCAAGCCCATAAAATGACATATCACGGAGGAGCCCGTGTCACCTTAGCGTGGCTAACAGTATTGGATCTTACGTGGAAACAGAGCAATCAAAAAACGCCTGCGCAACTGCGTAACCTGTAAAAAACACAACCCTACAAAACATTATCAGCTTATGGGCGATCTTCCTGAAGCAAGAATAAATCCGTCGAGACCATTTCTTCGAACAGGGGTGGATTTTTTAGGTTTTGTGGACGTAAAATCAAGTAAAGGCAGAGGAATCAAGATCTTTAAAGGATACATAGTAGTAAAAGCGAAAGTAGCCTAATGGCAGGGCACGGACCGCGAACTCAAAAAGGTCGTGGGTTCGAATCCACCATTCGACTACTGGCGTGAACCACTCGTAACACAAACAATTTAAGCTTACCACGAGTGGTAAAGGGGAATATTAGTAATGTTTATAGCATTGTTGATATTCTTTATTAAAAAAAATACAAAAAAAATACAAATACATAGTAGTGTTTATTTGTATGCCCACAAAGGCCGTACATCTTGAGTTAGTATCCAATTTAACTTCATCAGCATTCTTAGCAGCATTAAGAAGAATGGCGGCGAGGCGTGGCACACCACATCACATTTACTGCGATAATGGTACGATTTTCGTAGGTGCCAACAGAATCATCAATCAAGAAATAATTGATCTTAAATCCGTTATCACTAATGAGTTCTTATCAGAAATAAGCGAAATGAATATCACATAGCATTTCAATGCTCCATCATGACCCAGTGCGGGTTTTGTGGGAAGCGGCTGTGAAGAATGTTAAATACCACCTTCGCAGGGTCATCGGCGAACAAAAACTCACCTTCGAGGAGTTCTCAACACTGCTAACACAGCTAGAAGCCTGCCTGAATTTCCGACCGCTCTGCGATATCACTGAAGATCCAAATGATATCAATTACCTGACTCCATCTCACTTTCTGGCCAGCTGTTCAGTTTTGAGTAACGTGGAGACAGAGAAAGACGAAAGAACACGTTGGCATATGACACAGAAGATATTCAATGATGTTTGGAAGCATTGGAAGTCTGAATATCTGACAGCATTATCCGCCAGGAACAAGTTGCAGCAATCAACTGAAAATATCAAAATTGATGGCATTATAATCATTCATGAAGCAATACTGTTAAAACAAAAAACGGAACTATTAAGAGACCTATCACGAAACTAACCATTTTACCAACTCAGTCTGAAGCAAATTATCAGAATCCCACAAACTGTCAATCAAGTCCGAAAAACAATCAAGAATTAAGTTTGAAAGCAGATCACAAAAACGACAAACCAGGAAAGGCACGATCTAGTATCAAACTTTGTAATTTTATCATGTACACAATGCTTATTTTTACGTTATTCGCAAAAACAGCACAAGGAGCATATCATGTAGAAAATTTTAAGGATACCCAGAGTTTATACTTCGATAAAACATCAAACATGAGGCTTATCCGAGATGAATGGAAAATCATTGTTTATTACGATTTAGATCCGTACTGGCAAGGTTCACAACTACTTAAAACATATATCACTCACCTTGAAAACATATGTTCAAAATTGCAAGAGCGACAACAATGTGACGTCATCTTATTACAATTACGACATGGGAGCATCGATTTACACTACTACGATCAGCTGTTGCTTGATCAGCAGTTGGAGGCGGGAATATGAGTACGTCGCGGGCTTATCAATGGCGTGGGAAATGTCGCGCATGCACGATTCGCCGTACTTGACAATGACTTCGCTGAACAATATGCAAAGAACATTGAACTAATTAGAAACAATCAAAACCATTCCGTAAAATTATGGAAAAATCGGACATCAGTAATAGAAGCACAATCTAACTTTTTAAAAAGATTAGAAACAACAATTGACCAACAACACAAACTCTTCCATCAGCATATCAATAAATTAGAGCAAGAAAATTCTGTTATTAAAGAAGAGATACAAAATTTAAGAGCTAGCAACGATTTTACCTTATCATCTGTAATATCAAACAACATCTTAGTTAATTTGAAAAATATACAAAATACCTTGCTCGATGTTGTTACTGACATTTATCAGGGGAAATTTGATATACATATACTATCACCTGAATAGTTACAAGATGAGCTTAGCATTATTTATGGACATTTAACAAAAGATCTATCATTGCCAATAGATGATATACACAACGGCGTATCAAAATTGTATCATTTACTGAGAGTAAAGGTCAAGGTCACATATCAAAATCTTTTACTCGAAATTAAAATACCACTTTCAACCAGAGAAAGCTGTGACATATACAGAATTTTACCTATTCCTCAATCATACGACAATAAGATGATAAACATAATTCCCATCTCTGATTACTTTGCTGTAAACATCCAAAGAGACTCATACATACCTATGACTGAAGCTGAATTACAATCATGTTTAGATTCGGACCTCACCACGAAACTTTGTGAGTTACGAGGTCCTGTTTATCATACGCAAAATGATCAAAATTTGTGTATCAAGAATCATTCAACAGACCAATGTCTCACTAATATTACAGTTGTAAAAATTCATGGAATGCGCTCAAACACATACTTATTTTTCTGCTGCGAACAATGCACTCTTCGATTCATATGAGGCAATCAAGTTACATCGGAGCGCGTCAGCAAGGCCGGCGTTTTATCAGTCGGGAATAATTGCGTGCTCAAAGGAGATGCATTCATAATCTATCCACACAACTATCACATGAACACAATGCACGCACACCTCGATTTATTAGCCATAGATATTCCACCTATCAACAACATAATCAACTTGACCATACCTATCAGTAAAGGTGAGATAAGCCAACCAGAGGAGAGAGAACTACAAGCGTTCTTGAAGGAGATCGGGAGTTAAATCGATCAAATGAAAAAGGAAAACATAGATGTTGAAGTGTATCAGCTGTCAACCCACGACTTACACCACTATGTCGTTATCTACGTATTAGTGGGAGCATTCGGAGGAGCGGGCGTAGCGGTACTCTGGAAGCGAGTGACACAAGCACGCCGGCGGAGCCCAGCGTCCGCGGCCCGCCCGGAGCCTGCACCACGGTTATCTCTTCAAGACATTCCTCGTGCTTGGGCAAGTGATGGTGTCAGTGCCAATCAAAACATATCAGTGCAAAGTGCGCGAGTACAAAACAAAGGCACCTCACCCGTATTTGCGAGAGTGTGCTTGAAGGACATACGAAAATAGATCTGGACATGGACCTTTAACTACTTATTTTTATTTTATTTATTAGTGACATACTATGATAGTTTCTTAACTTTGTCACTATCTTATATCATTATCATTTTATCTTATATCATTTTTGTTGTTTGCTATCTATATTATCACTCTCATCTCTCGCCCGGGAGCATGTACAGTGCAACCGTATATTTTAGTGTGTAAGCGATTTATTTAGGTCTTGAGCAGTTGACGTTGTCGCTCCGAACACAGTAGACGCGTTCTATATCATTATATAATATCATTATTTATTTTAAATAAAATCATTTTTTCCTATATCAACTATCATTTAAAGGTGTTCCGTACACCATGATTTGCAATTAACAAAACTAGTATGAAGCCAAAAAAAAAAGTTAATCGCAGCTGAATTTCTGAATAGTAAAAAAAATATCAAAACTTGCCAATATAGACATTTGATGAGCGTTGTAATCAACGTGCACTCGATGTAAGAATAAAACAATAATGAAACATTATCATAAGGTCAGCTTCACACACCCGGCCATAAATAGAAGAATTTATGTAGGTGTTATATTAACACGATAGATTTTGCTAATAAGGCAATGATAATTGTACTCCAGCAAATAATAGGAGTTAGCACTCTATTAGGTAAAAATATTCAAAAAAACCATTGTTATATTAGCACTTACCATAATGAAGTTAGGCTCAACAACTTGTATTATTAGAAATTGATCATATAGATGCGGACAATACCAGTAGTATCTCACAAACGCTCCGAATATAATGCTTAATAACTCAACTGGAAGTGGAAGTACACTTGTTCACGCATAAAAGAACTGTGAGTATGTGAATGTGATTTTATATGAAACATTAATAAGCTAAATATTAATGATTTATTATACTCGTATTTACGCGAACACTACCCATTGATACGCAGAATAAAACTATGAGTATGTGAGTGTGTAGGCGCTAATTTGTTTAGACTGAAAATTTGTACCTCTACTGGAGATAACTGGGGTCTTCAGCGACATGTAGCTCGAGCAACGCGAGAGCAAATGAAGCAGAGATACAACAATTTCAACTAGACGCGCCGTTTATTTTTACTTTATGGGTAAATGCAAAGGTTTTCCAACGAAACAAACAATTTATCCGTAAACAAGTTTTATTTAAAAGTGATCGATATTATACAACAGCGAAGACATTTAGAAGGCGATATTTGTACCCTACACTAAATAAATAAAATAAAATATTTATGCAAGAATGCGCTAGTATATAAATTCGTATAAATATTACGAATCGCAGGGTTATAAGTCAACAGAAAACTACTAGAGGGCAAACAAAATAAAACAAGCGTCCATTTACCTATAGTGTATGCGAGTGTAGCTACAAATCGAAAATGAAACTATTGCAATTCGAAAATTCAACAATATGGCGTACAGTACCCCAATAGTGCTAAGCGAAACTAAATATATTTAGGAACCTAGGCGCGACCAAACCAAAGTATATTTCCCAAATCTCGGTTTAGCAGTTCAACTCGATCAGGCCATAGGATGCCAACTCAAATCCGGGGCGAATGAATCACAAATGGTTGCAAATTGAATTGGAAACCAAGGGTCACAATTATGATTGGGCCACAGGGCCCCAGGTTCGATTCGGAGAACAACGACGAAATCATCTATTGTTATAAAGTACTTTATTCATTTAATAACAAAAAGCATTAATTTATAACACAAATAAAGATTCGAGGGATAATGACACGGAATAAATACGTACTTATTCAAAAGATAAAACTTTATTTTTCATATTATATAAGAAATTTATTTTTATTCAGTGCAAACATTATTCGTATTTTCACTTGATGTGTATTCAGATGAACTGTCTGTAACATTAATTATAAAACGATCTGCAGTTTCGTCAATTATAACATCCATGCCACGCATTTTTTGTTCAACTTTAAGGACATGCTGAACACAGTTTTTCCATTTATCTGGCGTGATTTGAGTTAAACCACCTTTAAGTAAATTTTTAACATTTGTTAACTTGAAAGTTGTATTTTTTTGTGTTACGTACCCTTTCTTATCTTCCCACACAAGTTCAGTGGGATTAAGCTCACAGTGATAAAAAGGTTACCTTACCACTGTAATGCATATCTCTTTTGCCATCTCGTCGGTGACGAAACTTCGATAGTTATCTTTAACTGCCTTTATTTTTTCCATTAAGTGGATCTTTGTGTCCAAAGGTACGTTTGCGATTTGTTTGGATTCTAGCCATTCCTGCATATTTTGTTTCCGCCATGACGTTGTTGGTTTTTTTTTTTTCTAAAAGTCTGTAATGGTAACTAGCATTATCCATAACTATGACATCGCCGGTTTACAGTTTCTCTATTATTTTCTAAACCAGTCCTCGAAATAGAGAGCGTCTATACTCTCATGGTAGTCATCAGTAGCTGATGATTCAAATACATAATCACATCCCTCCTAAAAGCCTTTTCATTGCCAACGTGTACACTAATAATCGCTTTCCTTTACCCAAAGGGGCTTTCGCGTTCCAACCGTGCTTGACGAGAAGATTCAATTGTGGTGTCTTCCTATACCTTTCCCATAGTATGACCTGCGTTAATCCATGTTTCGCCAAGGTAAAAAATGTTACGTCCCTCGTTTCTTAATATTTGTATTTCTCCTAAACATCTGTTACGCCACAGAACTATCTTCGGGTGATGTATTAGATCATTTTTCTGTTTCTCTTCATATATTTGAATTTTAAAGAGCGCAACACACGTTGCAGGGAAGTTTTGCTCAGCTTTGGTCATCTTGATTTATACTGAGCAAAATTTTGTCCAAAGTCGGTAATTCTCCTGCAAAAAAGAATTGATTCTCTTTCGCTCTTATAGCCGATTTATCAAAATCGTCTTACTTTTCAATTACAGACTTCTTTCTTTTATTAGTATAAAATACCAGAAAAGGGAATTCCTTTTCTGGTATTTTATGGGAATCTCTATACACGCTTAATACGCGATATATAGTGCTCTTGCTGACTCCTGAGATCTCCGAAACCTTTTCTACCATTTTAATATTTGAAGGATACACGTCTTCAGGCCAAGTTTTTTTGACATATTTGTATACTTTAATGATAATCTCTTGTTCCCCGACCGACAAAGTGGTAGGTTTTCTCTTTTTTACTGGTGACGTTAAAGGTGCTCCAGAAGATAGGCCTGTAAATAAATGAAAAAAATATACTAACATAGTACTACACAACATAAATGAATATTGTTTTAGAAAATAAATACCACATCGTCACATAAAAAGAGCGCTTTAAGAAATGGAAGGGCTGCGTTATCGCATTTTTACCTATTTTTACGTACCTGCTTCGTTTATTATGGGTCGGCGACGTCTATTTCCACTTGACGTTGATGAACCGGGTCCTTCATAAGATTCTCCTGAACTCACGTAGATTTAGTAATGACCGTCACAGTAAAACTAATATTACAGATTCAACAATAAAAACATAACGATATAACAAATGTAACTGTAAAAACTCAACTAAAACAATGCAGTGCGTGGTTTGAATACCCGAGACGTACACATGCAAGCGATATCCGAACCAAAGACCGGCCCAAAAAAGGTGACGCATCTCTGGCTGCCATTGTCACGTTTCTTTTAGAACGAACTGACGTTACGCGCGTTTTCTAAAGGGATAAATTTGCAAAAGCTCAATATAGTGATAACATTGCTTTAAATATTTTTTTTAACATAAAACTGTTATAAAATGAATTGCTACGTTACTTACCATAAATTGAAGTATAAAATATAACACATTTTCGTGATATAATGGAAGATTTTACGATGTTTATAGGAACCACAGACAATATTATTTAAGAAACAAAAATACAAATTATATGTGCTGAACTAGAAGTGTGAATAATATCAATATTTAAATATTGTTATCACATCTAAATTGAGATTTTGTAAGTTACGCTTTTTGACCCTCGGCTCCTATCTGAGGTCATTGTCCGTTTTTCTCAATCGATTTGGCACATACAATAATCTAATTTACTATATTAGCCGGCACGTCAGAAAACATGACGTGACATGCTGCCAAGAAAAGAACAACAAATAAAAAACAGCTCAAAATTTAAACAAAGAAGCACTCACCGGGGTTGGTCTGCGAGCGGCCTCCTACTATGGCCTCGAGGCTGGTGGAACTAAATATAAAAGGAATAAGGAGGATAAATGCACTTGTGCACGACAAAATTGTACTGTAAAAGCGGTCACCACGAAATGTTCGTTTTGTTCTGTGACTCTATTACTACAGGCTGCTATGACAGCCACCATCGTGCTCCAACTGGTCGAGCGGCGGCGGCACACGTCGTTGACTGGTCGTGCTTCCATCCTTTCATTTTTTGCCAGCGTGTGTCCCATTGGACGAACAAATGACGCCACTGATATAACCCCCCTTTTAGGCCCTTTTTTAGGAATGTGAAAAGGCAGGCTATTGTCGGCTAATAAACTAGTTAATATAAATGCAGGTGTGTTAGTTTCGGCGCAATCAAAATATATAAAATGAACGCTTGAAATTGTTATTTCCTCAAAAACATAAAGTTTATGTAGAACAAAGGAACGGTTGATGTTTCATCAATATTCATGAGTTCATTTTATTAACACATGGTAACTACCAATACTGGCAAAGTCAATGTAGTTTGATGTACATTACTATGCAAATGAACATTCAATGCTTAATCTAAAACCAAAGTTCAGGGACAATAATCTTACATAGGTCTGTAAGAATTATTAATTAAATTTAGGTCTTATAAGTATGGCTATTATCACTTTATTATAAATAATTTACATTTTAATCATAATTGTCATTTTTTTATTTGTGTCAGAACTTTTTGACCCGGCTTCCCACTCGATGCCCGCTTGAAGTTGACTTTTGAAACACTAGCTGAAGTGGGCTTGGTATTTTTATGCATTTTTACTTAACTGAGTGAATTTTTTTAATTTTTTTTTAAATACTGAAAATGTTTATAACTTATGTTTTTAGAAAATTCTTTTAACATTGTAAAACATAGGAGTATAAAATATTTCACATTGCCTTTTGTTTCAATAGAAACCAAGGCAGGAAAATTAAAAATATTTTGGCCGTCATTCGACGTCACACTAACGAAACGGCTTAACAACGGCCTTTCATATTTAGTAATTTCATTGCGATATTGAGTCTGTTCTTGAAAAAATTCAACATATATTCTTTTTATTATCATGATCGTATTGCTGAATTACCCCTTAATTTGTAAATGACATTCATTCTGTTTTTTTGCGATGATAAATTCCTTTCCGTAGCAATTTTTTTAATATATCACATATTAGAAGCATTTTTAAAATTTCTAAGTTTTGAGTTTGGGACCTTTTATTAGATAATGATGTTATCTTAATGTGACGTTGGTATAAAAATAAATATACTAAACAAAACTATACGTATTTAAAAATTAAACTTATTACTTTGTGAGGGATTTGCGAAGGGATGCAATTTTGTAAGTTACTTTTATTACACGAAAAAGCACATTACAATAAATTATTCTTCTTCCTTTATGAGCAGAAATTTCTTTACTTTAATCATATTGTACTAAGCTTTGCTTTTTTATTGCGGTACAGAATAATATACAATTGAAGACAAAAGTCTTTTATTACATCATTGTGTTACATCAAATAAGACGAAGTATTAAGAAATTCTACATTATATTACAGCGACATTTTTGTCAAGACGGTAATAATATGACGTTTCAAATATCACATATTTTTTCAATAATGAACCATCATTAGATCGTATATTAAATAAGTAAGATTTAAATATTTCTTATTCTCTTTCGCTTTTGCATTGAAAAGTCTCGAGATGTAATATAAATGTAACTGCGTTAATCCATTTAGGATTAACGCAGGTGAAAATTCTAGTAAAAATTTCACTAAAATGACTAAGCAATAGTTTGTTAAAATACGTAATATATCGGTTGACTTTTTACCGCAAGGATAAAGTAGAACGTAGTAAGTGTAGTAAAGAAATAAAAGCCTTTGATATAAAAATATTTTTCAAATTTATTTATTTATTCACTGTCATTATATGAATTAGATTTTGATCAAAAATAGTACTAATTTAAAATAAATATCTAACGACTGGTTAATGATCAAGGGGGCTCGCAAATTTATTGATATTTCGACGTCTTTTAAGTATGGATGCACATGATTTGAATTTCGATATTTTCAATCGTGTTCTTTAAACTTTTTATTAAAAAAGGTCAACCCTTCTTCTTTTCTTCACGATAAACAAGTCACGGTTAACATTTCAACACTGGTGAACATCTACAGTCTTTCATTTTTTAAGGATACAGCTTTAATTACAGTTGCTAGTTTGTACGTTTGCTTGTAGGTCGAGAGCCGTGGTAGTTCAGATAGTTAGCGCTCGCTGTAAATTTCACAACACTCGAGCAAACTGGGTTCGATCTTCACCGGCACCAATGAAATTGTTAATTGCAATTTTAAGTGTTGATTTACCACGTGGTAGCTCAGATCGTTAACGCTCGCTGTAAATATAACAGAACGCGAGTAACCCGGGCTCCATCCCCGCCGGCTCCAATGAAATTGTTAACTGCAATTTTAAGTGCTGATTTACCACGTGCTCAATGCCGAAGGAAAATATCGTGAGGAAACCTGCATGTCTGAGAAATAAGGAAAAAAATATTTTCGAATACATGTGAAGTTCGCCAACATGCATTGGGGCTGCGCGCCGGACACTTCCTTGCCCTAAAACCCTCTCAGAAATGAGGATAGGCCTATGCCCAGCAGGGAGACGTATATAGGCTGAAGCTTTACTTTACTTTACTTTTTACCACATGCTCGGAGGTGAAGGAAAACGTCGTGAGGGAACCTGCATGTCTATTTCTCATAAGAAAAAAAATATTTCGAAGACATGTGAAGTTCGCCAACACGCATTGGGGCAGCGCGGGGGACTATTCCCTGCCCTAAAACCCTCTCAGAAAGAGAGGAGACCTGGGCCCAGGAGTGTAACTTTAACTTTAAAACTTTTGTAGGTCGTAATATATGAAATTGTTGTGATGTGATCCGATTCCGTTAATTCTTTCTATGTACACAACAGCCAAGTGACCTAGGCTATGTTAAATTTTGATCAAAATTAGTTTTCCTTAGATATAAAAAATACAGAAAAATATGGCTTAATTATTAGAGAATATAAAATTAAACTAAAAGGAAAGGAAATTAGTAAGAAAATCGCAAAAATACGTCATATTAAAAAATTGAACGCTGTTCTAAATTGACACGAAAGACTTGAGAAAGCTTAATTAACAATTTATAATGGGATTATTATATTTGTGTATGAATGTTTAGTTTTTATATTTACTCGTTTGAATTTAAAAAAATATATAAAGTTGAAATTTTTCCACTTGTAACTGTTCTTTATATATTTCGTATGATATGGGTATAAAACATAATAAATATAAATCTGGTTAATCTCTAATTGTATAAAAAATTTGAAAAAAAGAAAAATGGAGATAAGTTAGTAATTCCTTACATAACGCTCCGCCTTATCCACTGCGTATCCTGAGAAATCCCAAAATACACTTCACCCCGGTAATGATTCCTTTATTGTGTCACGCAGCCCCAGCCCAACGTTTTTGATTATATTATCTTTTGAGGAAATATCTCTGTGGCGGCTAAGAAAAATTTATTAGATTATTTAAAACGTATCGTGAATGATCTTACCTGTAATAATGTTACCGTTTATAACAAAAACACGAAGATGTGGTAAGGTGATAAATCAGTGCCATTTTATAGAAAAAAACCTTACTAGTTAGTGCATAAATAAACCCATTGTTTTATGTTTTATATTTTATATTATATTATAATGATTTACAAAATAAGCTGGTAAAACTTTTATATTAAGGCATCTGAACGTTTTTAAAAACACTGTATTTATACAAAACTAATCGTCTATAATGTTAACATGATTTTTTTATTTTTTATTTATGAGATTTATGGTTACAAAGATAAATAGTTTAAGTGTAAACATAAACTCATTAGAGTTTTTTCCGTACACCATTGCTGTCGACATTACGTACACATTATTCTCATTAACACATTACTATACATTACAATACATTACATTACCGAATAATATTATTATCAACTAAAATTAGGTGCATTAGGTGTTATGTTTCTATTTTACAAATTATTTGTGGCTATATAAATATAAAATAGTTCTAAGCGAAAGCGTAGAATCACATAGTGAAAATATTACATTCTCTGAATAATCGTGACACGGAATGATTATAACATATATTTTCATAAATTTATAGTAAGATAATACGTAGGTAACGTAAAGCAATAACATAGAACGAGAAGTTATTTAAAGTGTTTAGTAAGAGTTAATTGAATATAAAAAATTTAATTTATATTTTATATTTTTTACATGTAATAATGTCTTTCAAAGATTTAGGGAACTGATTGATTAGATTAGGTATAACATAGTTTAAAGTTCTTTTCCGTATAAGTTGTTATATTAGGTAATTGTGGTTTTAGATTATTGATTCTGCAAGCGGAGTATAATAACTTATCAACCTTTTTAAAATTGTCAGTAAAGAAATTTTCACTTAGTAATGTTAGTACAACTTTGTCGAGAATAGATATTATTTAGCAAAATGCAAATAGTTTTCGGTAATCATCTTTAAAAGTTTTGAGATTATTAGAGACTATTGGTTTTAAAATGCGCAACTGAAGTGAGTATATTCGATCAAGATATGTTTTGTAGGTTCTCACACAAAGATGACAAGGGTAGGGCACATTGGTGTGATAAAAAAAAGAATACACATTTCATATATTATATATCACAAGACATACTATACTAGAAACATATATACATACAAAAAATATATATATTTATATATTTAACTAAATGCAATCATATACTGCATGTATATTATATTAATTTATATTAAATGGCTAGTGTGGGAGCGAAGTTACAATTTAAAGTTCAAGGTAATGGTTCTTTACTAGTTTTTTAAAACCCGATAGATTATAGATAGATTTTTAAAACGAACGGCCTGTAGTAAAAGACTTGTACATAAATTTACTGGTGTGTAGTGGCATATTTAATTTCAAGCTCTCTGATGATCTCAGGTTACGCGAAAGGGAATCATGAAGAAACACAAACGATTTTTGTGGTAAGAATGATTAAAGAGAATACTATAGAGAAGATGAAGTATGTGAGCTTTCCGATGTAGTCGTATCGACAACAACTTGAGCAGCTTAGTATGGAAAAGAGAGACAGGGTCATATTTGCGTAATCCAAATATAAACCTTATATAGAAATTCTTAATTCGCTCAAGTTTATCAAGCTGAGCTTCGGTGAGATCTAGATATCTGACGTCCGCATAGTCGAAAACAGGGAAGAAAAGGAACTTGGCAAGCGCAGTTTTGGTGTATATTTGAAGAAAGTTACGTAATCTACGCAAGGAGACTGCAGAGGCATAAACTTTATGGTGAATCTCTTTGATTTGATGGTCCCATGACAGATTTTTATCTATGTGAATCCTCTTTTCAAACCCTCTTCCCCTTTCTCCCTTCCTTTTAGTTCTTCACTGAATCTCCGTAAGAATAATAGTTTTATCGAATACTATTTGGGGTAGGTGATCAAGGCAGAACTTATTCAGCATTTGCGCGCTACCGATGATAATGGTTTGTGATTTTGCTGAGTTAACGTGAAGGCCGAATGCTTTACTCCACTCGAGAATACGTTCAAGATCTGCATTAATGACATTGATAGCATTGGGGAGATCGTTGGGTCAAGATTTAGTATATATTTGCAGATCATCTGCATAAAGGTGGTAGGAAGAAGTAAAATTATTAGATATTGAGACTATAAAAACTGCAAAAAGTAAAGAAGATAAAACGACTCCCTGCCGCACACCTACACATGCGTTACACCATGCTGATAATGTATCATCGATGCGCATACGTTGCTGGCGCCCAGACAGGTAACTTCGAAACCAACCAATCTTTGTTGGAGATACGTTAAGATAGCGCATTATACCAAGTAGGACATTATGGTCAACGGTATTAAAGGCATTACGGAAATATAATAAACAAAGAACAGTTACTTCGCTGCGTTCCATTATTAATCGGATATCAGCTTTGACTAATGTAAACTTTGCTAATATCACAATTACGATTTACTTGCTCTTTCATTTAAAAGAAGAAAGAAAACAATTAACAACAAATTAAAAGAAAAGACTGTTTACGTGTATACGAGGAAGTGTAAAGGTTCAAGAACTGAGCCCTGTGCTGTGCCTTCCGTTACCTGGACAGGGAAACTAAGAGAATCACTCACGAATTTTCACTCGATAAGATCTTTCATGGAGTTATCATTTTTGAATTAATTTCTTGTGTCTTAGCGTGTCAAAGGCCTTGCTGTAATCAATAAAAACGACTAGAATGTGCTTTTTATTGTCAATATGCATGTATAACCTATCTGTGAATGGAGAAAGTAGTTTTAGTTGGTATTCTTTTGTGGTTGGAGACCATATTGTTTGCTAGTTAACATATTATTACTTTCATAAAACCTATGGATTTGTACGCTCATAAATTTTTCGACTATTTTGTCTATGGTAGGTTATTTAACTGTAATAACGCTTGTATTTTTTAATTTAGCAATAACTGTTTTGATTTTTCCGCACAGCAACTTTATATCAATGGCTCTTATCCTGTTTATCCCAGGGGCTTTGTTACTGCTTCTTGAGTTAACTGTTTTTTCCACAGCTTTAGAATCAATAGGCATAAATTGCATGGTTACATTTGCCAAAGATTCATATATTGCTTTGTCAAGCAATAATTCCAAACATTTCGGAATTATTTGTTTTACACTATTGTTGAACGCACTAGGAAGTTTGTCTTTGATAGTGATGCTTTACTACCGAATGAATTATGAATTATTACTACCGAAAGAATTATGAAGTGTTTCATCAATCGCGGACTTTATCTTACCCGTCAGCCTATTTAAAATCTCCCAAAGATTTTTATGGTTTTGCTAATTTGAAATAATCTCAGATTTCGAATTTTTATTTTTGGTTTTGTTAATTAGCTTATTTGCGTAGTTTCTAGCCTTATTATATTGTAGTTTAACTACTGAACTATTAGCATTTTTATCCATTTTAAAAATAATTTGTCTCTATATTCACATGCTCTAATAATTTCTTATTTATCCAGTTATTATTTCTTGTATTATTTGTTTTAATTTTTGCGGTGTGAGCCGAATTATTATTAATAGTGGTGTTGGGAGTAGTGGTGCTGATATTAGTTGCGTCGAGATTAGTGCACGCAATTGAGGGAGGACAGGAGGTGCTCTTTAATCTAGATAAGACACATCATTGTATTTAATCGAGCGGATGATTGCAAAGTAAATATTAATATCTTTACTAACACTTACTCATCTTTCATCGTTTCCAACTCTTGACTTTACTCCATTTGTGTTTAAGCAATTTGCAGATTGTGATTTTATTAAACACATACTCACTATCCATTCCGACGCTGTCGAAAGTGATAATGTCAGTCGTGAAATGATCATTCCTTGCTGGACTTTTTAACACCTATTATAAACCATATCTTAAAGTTAACCATATCATAAACTTCCATTCTTCCCTATCTGTTGAAAATCTTCAGAGCAAGTTTTGCCTGGGGATACATTCCCGAACGATGGACAATTTTCAAGATTCTATTTATATATAAGGCTGATAGAAAGGAACAACTGGAGCTTGTGTCCCAGTATGTTCCTATGGCTGTACAGCAGCATAGTGAGGGCCGATTCTCACCTACAGACAGACTAAATAGTCTACAAAGGACTGCCTGCTTAAAGGCAACTTGAGCTATGCGATCATCGCCTGGAGCGGCTCTTAATGCACTTATATTCCTAACACCCCTTGATCTTTATCTAGACAGGAAGGCGAGTGCTAGTTTCTAGCTGTATAGGATTAACACCTAGGGCGGTCTGAGCTTGCTCTCCTTCATATTGAGATCCAAGCTTGACTCTATTAAGGAATCACCGGTTTTGCATGATCTCAGATATCATGCGTCCACTACACACCTTTGATAAAAAGTATATAGTGGAATTACCATCCAGAGAAGGCTAGCTGAATGGCCAGGTTATCTGTGAGATCGGTAGCCCCATATGGTATACCGATAGGTTTAAAATAGGCCTCGACGTAGGCTTTGGAACATACACCTCTATCTTCCAGGCAGAAATTTTCGCCATAATTCAGTGTGCGGAAATCAATCTGCAAAAACACTATGTTAAGCATATAATTTGTATTAACTCTGATAGTCAAGCAGCACTGCTAGCGCTGAGGACTTGAGAAGAAACTTAATGAACTCGAATCTAGTTGAAGTCTGCGTGAACCGTTTAGACGCTATGGGATGTAATAACAGGGTCGCCTTATGGTGGGTTCCAAGTCACGCGAGTATTGTAGGCAACGAATTTGCCGACAAACTTGTATGGAAGGGCTCAAAGTGCACAAAATTTGGACCTTAGCCATTTTGTGAAATCTCAAGAAGCCTAGCCCGACTGACCTTTGAAACTTTTTATCACAATAAATCACTTAAGATCTGGTCTGACACACCAGGCTTAAAACATTTTTAATCTTTATCCGGGCTTTTGATAGTTAATTCGCTTCAGAAGCCTGGTATTAAGCAAATATAAATTGTGCACTCTGGCAAGAGCCCTGTTGTCTTAAAAAACACATGTCCACCCTAGGTCTAAACAATTCAAGAATGTGTCGGTTCTGATCCATAACGAAAGAAATGCCTCTGCACATCCTAACTTATTGCCGACCCTTAATGTGCAAACGTAACACTCATCTGGGAAACTATGTACTCCACCCTGAATATAAGAAATTGCTCACGGCTAAGCAACTTCTTCCATTTATTGAAGACACAGGGCTAAGCAGGGAACTATAGCCATAGCAGCGACCACAATAGATCTTTTAGGTCGCAGTGATACTGTTCTCTTTCTATAGACCTGCATGGCTGCTTGCACATAATATAAAAAATAATATCATAAACTTGAAGGATGTTCTTTCCCTTCCCAATAGAAAGACGCCCAAGTCATATCTTTACCTAAAAAAGCACATCCTTCAAATTTTTCTAAATATCGTTCCACTTCAATTCTTCCTTTCCTTTCCAAAGTTTTAGAACACCTTATCCAACAACAAATAAATTCGTTTTGTTTAAGAAATAGCGTCCCTAATCTTCTCCAATCTGACTTTACATCTAGTCATAGTACAACCACGGCGTTATTAAAAATCATGGACGACATTTGCCACGGTATGGAAAATCATCAAGTCATAGTATTGGTGTTGCTAGATTTCAGAAATGCCTTCAATATTTTTAATCATTATATTCTGTTAAGTTCACTCCGTGGTAGCTCAGTGGTTAACGCTCTCTGTAAATATAACAGAACGCGAATAACCCGGGTTCGATCCCCGCCGGCACCAATGAAATTGTTAATTGCAATTTTAAGTGCTGATTTACCACGTGCTCGGCGGTGAAGGAAAACATTGTGAGGAAACCTGCATGTCTGAGGAATAAGAAAAAAAAATTTCGAAGACATGTGAAGTTCGTCAACACGCATTTGGGCAGCGCGGCGGACACTTCCTTGCCCTAACCCCTCTCAGAAATGAGGGGAGGCCTGAGCCCAGCAGTGGGACGTATATAGGCTGTAACTTTACTTTACTTTACTAAGTTCACTCCGGATGCTTAACTACTTTTTACCCATTTCCATTAAAATAACGCTTGCATTATCTTTACTACCCCCTACCCTATGCTGACATTTGTTACCTTGATATCAAACACTTAACAAACTTGAGCGAAATCTCTCTATAAGTTTCATATTTAGAGAATACCGCGCTTAATTCAAGTGGATCCCAATCCATCTTCGTCTGAATACTCATATACTTTCAGCACTCTACATCATTTTGTTTTATTTACCAAATCCTCCTTATCTAAAATAACGTTTTACATTTCTTAGCTCTTGTCACGACTTTTCCTTACGGTCCAAAGAAAATCTTTCCCTCCAATGTCATGTGCACTCCTCGACATTTTATGATAAATCTTTTGCTGTTCTTGGAGTGAGACTCTGGAACTCCTTATCCCAGTCAATTAAAAGTGCTTAATCTTTAAATGTGTTTAATAAACATATTATGGAACACTATTTGTCTCCTTAACTCCTCTCTTCCTCTTATTTTTGTTATTTATGATTATTGATCTACCGAAAATATGTTGTCATTTTAGAACAAGAGTTTGTATTTTTTTTTCTAATTTAGTGCACCCTACCAGATAATCGTTTTCTTGTTTTTAATAATTTCTTCTTTTAAACAATCCAAAGTTGTCTGGAAGAAATTGCTATGTAGCAATAAGGCCTCCTTTTTTCCCGCATTAATTGTTAATTTTTTGTTATTTTTATGTTTCATTGGTGTACATTAAAGTATATATTGTATGGCGTTTGTATAGAGTATTATATTGTATGGCGGGACTCTTTCGTTCTAATTTAACTCTACCAGTGTTCTAATGGTAGATGTGCTTTTAGGAGGTTTATGTATTTATGGAGGATTATTTTGGTTTTCTAGAGCGTTACAAATGCCATCGTGAGAGATAGAGTCGAAAACTTTAGCAAAGTGTATAAATATCAAAAAATGTTGTTTTTAATATTCATTAATTTTTTAATATTTTACTTGTTTAACAACGTGAATATAATCGAAAATACAGTATCTCTTTCAAAATCCAACGTAGTTTATAAATAAATAATTATACAAATTTTCCATACTAGTTACACCATGTAATCATAAACGTATTTAAACTATTATAATTTAAGTTGTAAATGTCGTGTAGGCTATTAAATTAAAATTAGATCGAAAGTAACTAAATACGAATACATTAAAATGTAAGTAAACTATTTATGCAAACAAAGTCGGGGGCACAGCTAGTATTTAAATAAATATCTTATTTAAGTACTAGCTGTGCCTCTAACTAGCTTTCTATCTCCAACTAGCTTCGAGTTCATTAAGTTTCTCCTCAAGTCCTCAGAGCTAGCAGTGCTGCTTGACTATCTGAGTTTATATAAATTATATGCTTGACGTAGTGTTTTTGCTGATTGACTTCCGCACACTGTATTATGGAGAAAATTTCTGCCTCGAGGATAGAGGTGTATGTTCCAAAGCCTACGTCGAGGCCCATTTTAAGCCCATCGGTATACTATATGGAGCTACCGATCTCACAGATAACCTGGCCATTCAGCTAGTCTTCTCTGGAGGGTAATTCCACTATATACTTTTTATCAGAGGTGTTTAGTGTACGCATGATATCTGAGATCATGCAAAATCGGTGATTCCTTAATTGAGTCGAGCATGGATCTCAATCTGTAGAAGACAAAGCTCAGACCGCCCTGGGTGTTAATTCTTTACCTAGCACTCGCCTTCTTGTCTAAGAAAAGATCAAGGGCCGTTAGGCATAGAAGTGCATTAAGAGCCTCTCCAGGCGATGATCGTATAGTTCGAGTTGCCATTAAGCAGGCAGTCCTTTGTAGACTATTTAGTCTGTCTGTAGTTGAGAATCAGCCGTACTATGCTGCTTTACAGCCATTAGACCATACTGGGACGCAAGCCCCAGTTGTTCCCGACCAAACGACTTCACGTACCTTAAGCATTTTTCGCCTTACGGCATATGCTGCTAAGGTGAAAATTAATTAATATAACTAATTTCAGTGGAAAAAGGTATTTCTTTACCATTAAGTTTTATTGGGACTAATTTGACCAAACGGTTTTTTTTTAGTGAAGGGTATTTTAACAGTTTTATCAGTATTAACTGATAAACTGCTATCCCTACACCAGTTATTTATGGTGTTGGTTGGTGATTGGTATGGAGTTACCTTTGTCATGTTGCTCAGCGTGCCCCGAGCATTTGTTATCTTGAGCGGAATGTTGCCCCACCCCCTCAGACTACGTGGGGTAGCCTAAGCACCCACGCTCAGGAGTGGAGTAACTTGGTCGTGGATGCTCGGCGAGGGATTCTCCAGGGTTGCTGGTACCCTCCTGGGGTAGATTCTCACTTAATTCCGCTACCATGTTAAGGGGGGGGGGGGGGCAATAGGGTCTTCGGCCGGCTACACTGACCAGCCGAAACGCGGAAACAGAGCTTCTACTTCACGCCGTTATTCTGTGAGGGTCGTGGTACCACCCCGGTTTGAGCCGGTCCATACGTGCAACAGCAAAGCTGCCGCGTGGCTCTACCACTGTAAAAAACTCTTTCTTTTCTATCTTTACTTCTTTGCGGTAGATAATATAACGCGGCTATTCTTGGGACAAGATTTCCATCGCAATATCAACGTTTGGCGCTTATATACTGTTTAAAATATAGAATGGTTTCGTTTATTTTGTTAATTTCAATTTTAAAAAAAGTCACGAGAACAAAGAGAAGAGACCGTTTTCCTAACATGCACATATACATATAACGTAAATTGAGAGAATAAAGAGTGCATAGTACCCTCAGACACTTTGTGCACATTAATATCTGCAGCGTATTTGGTACGTCTCTGTTAAGATCATAATGTTTTTAAATTCATGCAACTAAAACGATAATAAGTTTATTATTACTTTATATTTTTCAAGGACAGATGAAATAGAGAGTGCCTCATAAACATATTGCCTTTTAAACAGAGCAATCTTGTTTAACTGATTCCTTAGCTTACTTAAATTATTAAGTTTACATCAATGTTTAAGTCGAATGTTAAAATAAACTTCAGTAATGTTAAATTATTATTTTTTTATTTATGTCTTCCGTATCTCCGTTTTTGATTTCACCAGCAAAACATTTTATTTAATATGAATAGGTATTTATTGAATTAAGTATCTAACTATTTTTATTTGATCATCATTATGTTACAAAGAAATTCCGAGGAAACTGTCCATTGCCGTAAATATTTATTTCTAAAGGTCATAGCTCGAAAATACAATTATCCGATATGATTCTTGGGAAAAATTGTTACAGTCTATTCGGTAAACTTAGCTCTTCAGAGATTATAAGGATTTTGTACGTTTTGAATTAAAATCCAAGAAAACGCAGGTAGGTGCTGCTTATTTTCGGGAACATGTTATATGAATATTTTTTAAATATTTTAGAATATCATGTAAATATTTAGTTATTTTTAAAGAATGTTTATTGAGAAATGTATATTGCTTGCAGGTAGAATCAAAAAATCATATGCGTGCCTTCAATGCGAGATGCGTGATACTCATCAATTATGCTTCACAAAAGGTGATAATGCTCCATTGAAGAACTACAGACAATAAAACTCATAGTTATTGGTAAAAAATGTAAATGAACCTATTTTAATTTATTTAATAATTTTAAAGAACAGAAGGATGAGGTACGAACAGATAAGGATAGTGCTCAGCGAAAATAAAAGTTGGGCATTTTGCGCTTCAAATGGGATCTACAATGATATAGAAACTAACATAATAAGCAGTAGAAACAACCAGAAGAAGCTCTTGTGAAATAGTGAACTAATAAGGAAAATCCCTCAGCCGAAAAATAGAATTAGTGTATTATTATCTCTCTCCGGATACAGGCTAAAAATTTCTTTTAAAACAATTAACTCTCTAATTCTTTAAAACAATTAATGATTTTTTTATATTTACGCGAACACTACACCTTAAACGATATTAATTTTATGGATTTCATCTCGTTTAATTCTGACTTTTTTATTCTCGACGTTTCGAGTGCTTTATAGCAACGATGGTCACGAGGAGGACTGAGGTGTTTAACATCCTGATATCATAGTTAACCCGGTTACCTTCAGTATTAATTTTCGTATATGCCGGCACCAGCATCGACATATCGTTGCAGTAAGTCTCCCACTTTTATCGGACTAGCGTCATTATGTGTTGTGTAGAAAAACACAATAACTTATTTGGGCCCAACACCAGATCCAAACCCGGTACCTTTTGATTAGCAGTCACGTTTGCAACCATTAGACCAACGAAACAGTCAAATAAGGTAACATTAATATTATTTTAAACCATTCCTGAAATTATATGCATATTGAAAACGATGACTGGTTAGTTCTATTTTTGAATTGTTCTTTTAGGATTTTAAAATTCAGTGGTTTATTCTTTTATTAAATTACTTTTTACGAAATTACTGCTCAAAATATAAATACTACATTGGAAAAATTTATTTTTACGGTTTCATTGCATATAATTTTAACTTTATTTTGACATCCATAGTTTTTTACGATATATTTTGAAAACTAGAAAAGTTTAGACAATAAAAAAGATAATGATGACGGATGAAATTATTATACGTTACGTCACATGAAAAGAGCATGTTTTGTTGCGAACTTTTCCCAGTCTGCCTCATTTCAAAACATAACACGTGTCGTGGTCTAATTGGAGGTAGGGAGTAGTAGGATGGAATTCGTTAGAGAATACCTTAAGGTTACATGTTAACTTGCAAATTGAAATGGAGAACCAAGTTGGTTTGACGAGAGCGGAATAAAAAATAAGCCTAAAATTACGTAAAGCATTTATTCTAATAGTAGGTACACGTAAGTTCAGTAAAAGAAATTACTTAAACTATTTTATTTTAATTTTAGGGAACCATTTAGCCAACAGCAATGTTGCTACATTTTGTGGTTTGTATGACACGCCCAATAATATGAATCCGTAATGAAATAAATAGTACAAAAAGTGGTGGTGTTCAATCTTGAAAATGTAAATGTTCTTGTTCACAGATTTTGTTGTTAAAAAAGAAAATATTGGCTGGTTAATTCACAGCATATAATTATCCTGGCTCTCTATGCACATTAGATTGTAATACGGCAGTGTACCCACTACTGCTTGGCAGCAGAACTAAGTAATAATGTGGTACCCCAGGGACTGAGATGAAGTTATTAGTTTTTAGTAAAAATAATTTTTTGGTTCTCTTGACTCACCACATGAACCACCGCATCATGAGTCTGGTATTTTGTGAGAGCGTAGACACTCACCGGTCGAGCCGATCCACTGGTGCTACAACCATAACGTAGCTGCAGCATGGCTCTACTACGTGTAAAGTATTACACGTGATAGGGTGGCTTTACCATGCGATGCTGCACATATAGGTTTTTATGATATTGCTGATGTGCTATATGATGCCAAGTGATAAAATAATGTCATGATGTGCTCGTTTCTAGCAGTAAAGACGGTCACTACTTACGCGTTATGTTTCGAAAAGCAAAGGCAATATTCGTATGTAATTTTATTATAAAAATGTAAATATAGAAACAGTAAAGTTTAAAAACATGCTACGTGAGCCCTCGTGAGGAAAAAAAATGCTTAAGTTACAAAACGCTTAGTGTGCCAATAGTGACTTTTATCGTTGTAGCCCATCGGACCGGAATCTAATTACAGCGCCGCAGTGCTGCCCGTTGACATTGCCATTTTTTATTCTTGTTTTATTTGCCACACTAAAAAAAGACCTCTGCATTATGTAATATTCTTTCTGAATATTTTGGCATTTTTGAACTATTTACATCAACTAAAAGTATAATTCATTTATATTAGTTTTAGAAAATTACCTAAATCTGATAAATAAATTAAGAAAATTTATTAAATGACTCACGAGGTCAAATAGTTTTTAATTAAAAAATAAAAATAAAAGTTAGATCGTGCTAGCGATGCATTGTACAAGCATCAGCAAGTAGCAAAATTTTAAATATGATGATTTTGCCTGAGCACTAGATTTTTAGTGCAACAAATTTTAATTTTCGCATACACAAAATTTGACCACACAGAATTTATACTTTTTCTACTGATTACTAATTTTATAATTATCAAAAATAACAAACACTGTTTTTTTTTGAAAAGGTATTGAAATAAAATTCCTGGAATGAGTTAACTTGTTGTTCCTTTTCAACGCAAATAATCGCAATATCGGATAGCTGTCAAAGTTCTTCATAAGTATAATTTCAATGAAAAAGTAACTTTGTTTTTTTATTGTATCGCATATGTAATTAAACAACAAAATAATATAATATAAGCAGCGGTTCACTTTTCTTTACTTTGCTCATTTTTATCCCTTTAGCATCTCAAAGAGAAGAGTTGTTGAATTTTAAATTACATTTTCGTTTAGCTTTCGCACCAAAAACTTGTTTCATGGAGTGCCAACTAAGTAGCTTTATAATTGCTTTAAAAAATTGTACCTCATATTAATGCGATGTCGTATAGGATTCCTCTAAAAAAAAAAAACTAATTACGATATTGTTTACCTGATTGATTAATAAAGAACTATTCATATCTTAAGAAATAATCTTTTTATTGCCAACATATATAACATTTATACCGGTATAACACTTATATGGGCGGTATAAAGAAATACATCAATCACCCTTTTTCATCTAGTGGATGTCGTAAGAGGCGAACGTCTAAAATATCGCAAAGATTTCCTAGCCTATGTTATAGGGCGGTGTTGCCATCTCATTAAATTTAGAGGTAAAATATTCAGACCAGCGATGGATAGTAGCATCGAATGTGCAAGATTACTTTTTTCTTTTTTTTTTGACGACTCCGTGGCGTAGTGGCTTAGCAATGAGTGGCTGCGCTGGAGGTCGCAGGTTCGAATCCCGCACGGAACAAATATTTGTATGGCCTACTAATAGTTATTCGGGTCTGGATGTTTGTCCTTGTGCAATTTATGTTTGTAAACTGCCCCTGCGATACAAGAGAAAATCTTAGTGTTGGGGTAACGTTTAAAAAAAAACAAAGAAAAGAAATAGAATTGACTGATGCCTACTTCGATTGCAAATCCAAATAAGAAGCGTCTCGATTATGGCGTACGACAATATAGGTATTTTAGTATTTCCACTAAAAGTTAGCCATATAAATGTATTGTGGTATTCTTTACAATTATTTTACAATCCTTTAAAACACAATAGTATTTGAGCTCAAAGTCAACTGCACTATTGGATATGTGACATGGACATTAAACACAATCTTTGTTTTGTCCATGTTCATCTTAAGACCTATCCGTTGGGAAGCACTATTGAGGTTATTGAGCATAGTGCTTAAGTCCTCCAGCGATTCTGCCATAAAGACTATATCGTCGGCAAATCGAAGGTGAGCGATCTACTCGCCATTGATGTTACTACCGTATCCTTTCCAGTTCAGTAGCTTGAAAACGTCTTCCAATGTAGCGGTGAAGAGTTTCGGAGGAAATAACATCACCCTGTACCCTTACACCTCTATGAAGTTGGATAGGTTTCGTACTCTGGTTCTGTACTCGGAAAGCCATCGTAGCCCTACTGTACAAACACTTCAGCACTTAGGTATACCGACATTCAACTTGGCACCGCTGAAGAGACTGTAGCACTGCCCAAATTTCGACGGAATCAAAGACTTTCTCATAGTCCACATACGCCAGGCAAAGTGGCAGATTGTACTCTTCGGACTTCTGTACAATTTGCCGAAGGGTATGTATGTGGTCTATGGTACTAAAGCCTTTTCGGAAACCGGCTTGTTCGGGAGGCTGGTAGTCGTCGAGTCTCCGTGTGAGACGATTCGTAATGACTCTCGAAAACAATACGTAGACGCGGCTCAGAAGGGAAATAGGTCTGTAGTTCTTCAAGAGAGCGTTGTCGCCTTTCTTAAGGAACTAGAATACCGCACTTCTGCTCCACGCCTCCGGAGTATTGCCACCATGGAATACGGAATTAAAAAGCCTCTGAAGGACTTCAAGTACCGGTTTTCCCACCCGTTTTCAGAAGCTCCGCTGTAATTCCATCTTTGCCCGGGGACTTGCCGTTTTTAAAGTGCTGAGGAGCCATTGTAATCTCGCTCACTGACATCTGGGATATCATCGGAATAGTTTCGGATAAAACTTGCTCTTGGATCGTTACTCACACTTGCGTGTGGCTCCAACGATAATGTGTACAGCTGCCCATGGAACCTCTCAATCTCACTCAGAATCTCAGGTATCCCGCAAACGATGCTGCCACGCTCAGTTTTCAGATTTGACAGTTGTCTCTTACTGGCAGACAAATCTCTGTCAAAGACTTTGGAGCCCTGGTTCCGCTCGATCGCTTCTTTAATACGAGCAGAATTAAAGTTGCGTAAGTTTCGCCGCATACATTTGGAGATCTGTCTGTTCAGTTGCCTGTATGCTGTCAAATCTGTTGACGATTGCAGCCTCATCTCCCGTCTAACAGCCATGAGATTAAGAGTGTGATCGGAGAATTTTGTGTTCTTCTGCGGCGGGTCTTGCAGAACTTAGCTCCAACCGCATGGACAGTTTCCACGAGCTTGTCATTCATATCGTCCACTGTATTGCAATCCTCTAGGCACTGAATGCGGTTTTGTAACTCGAGCTGAAAGGTTTCGGGATTCTGGATTAGAGCACGAGGGGGACGGAGCGTTGACTTTATTAGACGAGACCTCTCCAACTTAACGCTTAGGTTCAGTGTGCCTCTAACGATTCGGTGATATTTGCCAGTTTTAACCCTAACGATCACTGAGAAATCATTCAACAGTTGGCATCTGGTCGTCATAATGAAGTCAATCTCATTTTTTTAACTAACCGTCGGGGCTCGACCAGGTCCAATTCATGTGGGGCCACTTCTGGAAGAAAGAGTTCATTATAAAGAGTCTCTTTTTCTCCATAAATTCGGCCAGCAGCTGGCACCTACGGTTCCGTTGCCCTACTCCAAATTTACCTAACTTCAGCTCACCGCTTTCTCTTGTGACTGGTTTTGCGTTGAAGTCTCTCATCAACACCGTGTAGTGGGTTTTGGAGAAATTCATGGCTCTGAAAATATCCTCATACATTTCCTCCACCTCCTCAACGGGATGTGCCGATGTTGGTGTGTAAACTTGTATGAACTTCAGTGAATACCGTTTGGTGATTCTGAGTATCAGGTACACGACCCTCGTCGACCCACTCTCAATCTTTATAACGTTGTTGACGAGAGACTTGTGGACGATAAATCCGACACCTCTTTGAGACAGCGGTCGCCCTCCCGGTGATAGAACAAGTTGACGGACTCGAGGATTACCTTGTCCTCCCCCTCTCTTCGGACCTCGGGTAATCCAATAATATGCCAGCGCAATTTGTTTACCTGTTCTTCCAGCTCCAGTATCTTTTCGTCAGTTCTCAGGGTGCGTGCGTTATATGTTGCCAGGTCGAGTCGTCGTAGGTGGCAACAGAACCTCCACCAGAGATTCTTAGCACCCCTGCCCCGCCGTTACCATGGTCGCCACCGTAGCCAGGAATAGCGGGGCCGTCGGGGACTGGGGGCCGTTTGTTTGCATCGTTACTCAGGGGGGGATATTTTCCATAGTTGCCACGCTTGGCGAGCGGGTTGACAACCGCAGTTTTTTATTATATTATTGTTGTTATTAGGAAGATGCTGCTGCCCATCACCTGCCTGTCTCCCTCTGTCGCCTCTTACGACAACCAGGGGAAGTTATGGGGTAGTGGATATTCTCAACCGCCACTACACGGCTTCGGATTCGGATTATTTTATGCATAAATTCTGCATACTTCGGGTTTTTTTCTATTGTGGTTTATTTGTTATATTGTATTGGAGTTTTCTAATACGCTTTACGGCTTCGGATTTGGATTATTTTATGTATAGATTCCGCATACTTCGGGTTTTTAGCTATTGTGGTTTTTTTTTATAGAAGAGGGGGAAAACGAGCATGTGGCTCACCTGATGTTAAGTGTTATTTATTATTTTATTTGTTATTTTGTATTGGAGTTTTCAAATACTACTTCTAGGCTATACATTTATAATAGGGTTAAATTTAGTTTATTAGGTTCTGTTGGTTCGTTTTTTGTGAATATCAGAAGATGCATGTATCAGAAGTTGAGGTTTTCATTATATATTTTTTTTCGTTCCTTGTCTCTATTATTTGATCCTGTATAGCAATCAGGAAGCCTTCAGTCGCTGGAAAATGGTAGCCTTGAATATACACAGCGCTCTGAGCATCAACGTCGACATTAGGTTGGCACCTGTCATGTCGATATCGACCGTATAGACTTATCAGCATTATAAGCCCACTCTGTGAGTTTTTAATTGTTATTATTATTATGGGTATATTTATATTGTTTTCAAGTCTGGTTGGAGTGCATCGATAATTATAAAAATATTAAAATCGCAAAATACTGTAAAATAGTGTTATTGTGATTAAATTATTGTTACTAACCTTGTGCAGTACCTCAAACCGCTTCCTGTAATGATAACTCATCTGCTTGTTTATACATTCTTGTTCTTGCCAATTTAAAGTGAACCATAATTACACAACAGAGAGATAATACCGACGGAAAATAAGGGCTAGCTGTGGAGCCTCCGCTACATATTCAGTTGCACAGTAAATCACTGCCCACATAATGTATGCTGTCGACAAACCTGACACAGAGACTACTCTATTACTCACAACGCGCTGAATTTATGTACCGAATAATATCGAGCCTCAAGATATTGGAAACGTGATTGAAATAATAACTTTTTCAAGAAAAAAAAAAACATAAACAAAGTTACATTTCAGTGCACGGGCTGTATTAAATAAACGTACTTTGATTTTATTATAATATTCGTAGCGTGGGATTAATAAATTTACACAAAAATGATGTTTTAAATTCTGTCTGAGAAAGTTTTTACTTGAAAAAGTAAACCTTAAATGTGTTTATGTAGGTCGGTCATAATTAAACAGTAACTGCGCTGAAAGTAGATTTTGTGATATTGATCGTTTTACAAAAACATTAAGTAAACAGTGTAAAACAAAATTTTAGCCCTAGATTATAATTTTTTTAAAGCAAACCTTCCAATAAATAGAAGAGACACATGTCTGGCATTGTATTTTTACGGGTTTTAAAGAAAAAGGACAATAAAAAATACGACGAAGTGCTATAATATAATTTAAACATGGTAGAGCTATGCGGCAGTTATAATATTTATATAGTTGTAGCAGGAATGGGTCAGCTCGAACGAGGAAGGACCACAATGTGTTTCTTTTAGTGAATGCAGAGAACCGCAGACCCGTTTCACCGGAAAAGGACATCCCATCGTACTACTTACGTCTCAACGCATCCGCATTTTGATTCGCAAACGAGGATAGGTGTAAACATCTATGAGCCACAGCAACCACTTGCCATCAGGTGGACTGTGTGCCCGTTTGTCACCCTTATCCTATTAAAAAAACGTCGCGATATGCCATGTGTAAAGGAAAGAAAACATACATTTCTAGCAAATTAAAAAGCAAACAAATTGAAAACACTTTAAGTCTGCCAGTTAAATCAGGGGAATATCCCGGCGGCGTTTAGTCCATGCAAACTCTGTTACTGGATAATGGTACTAGATTGATTGATTATTTTAAAAACTAGGAACCTTCTAAAACTACAAAAACCTAGGTGTACTGTCGTTATTGGACATCCAGCAAATAAATTAAACGAACATAAAAATAATAAATAGTGCTGACATAACCACAATCATTTTTTAATATTCTTGACGTTATAAAGATTCCAGTTCCGGTGTTTGAATAGTACGAACGTCATAAAGTGTGCTCCGAAAATATAAATCCATAACTGTTTAAGAAGTGCATAAATCTACAAAGTGTGCGAGTGTATCGATAAATTAGGACTAAAAGTGCAAATAAAGTATTGAAAATCGTGTGTGTAAAGAACAAAATAAGTGCTAAAAAGTGCAAATAACTTTGTCTTCTTACACATAAACAATAATTAATTCTTACATATAGCAGTGCTACTGTGTTACCAACATCAGAGAAAGATTACTTTTGCCTTGGATACGTGTCTTTTAAGCCTATAACGGAACATTGTGTTTCGTTCTACCATAGACTAAATAAGCTGCGTTCACAACTTAGAAGAATTATTCCAAGACTTATAGTATTACTTTCCACTCCATTGCAAGAGAGAGTAGCGAAAATGGAAAACCTTCAATCTCTTTTCGATTAAATTAAAATAGAAATGTCAAAACAAACCTATGACATCATGACACGAATCGACAAGAATTTGTTCGTTTCAGAGTTGAAATGCAGGAATTAAGGTCAGAAAATGATAAATTAAAGGAAAAGATAAAAAATCTAGAAAAACATGCAAGGTCAAATAACGAAAGAACACCCCCGTAAACAACAAGTGTCAACTAAAACACACCGTCTAAATGCTTTTGATTTAATGAGGCATTTTTTTTGTACATGGGGAAATGCCTACGCATACCCGCCTCGCGGGGGCAAGGACGGGTTATGTCGAACTCGCACCGACTAAAACCCCATGGTGTTCCACCTTTGTCGCATATTGGCAGGGCTACGGGAACGCTTTCGCACACATCCGCGGCCCTGCTAGCGCCTGCCGCCCCATGGCAGCACCTCCTCGGGAGAGGAAAATTCCTCCCCGTTCTCCTTCACAGGTAAGGCGCACCAGAACACATGGCGCGTCTTCCTCCACGGCCTCCAATTACGTCTGTGCAACAGACGCCCCCGCGTCCGATGCACAAAGGTCATGGGGCCAGGAAAAACGAGAACTTAGAAGTACTAGCCTTCCCGACCCCAGCGGCGGATCTGGTCTATGGCTCCGCCGCCAACCAAGATTCGTCTGCGGAGGGTAGGGAGAGCGGCGCCTCGCAATACCGACAATCCTCTCCCCCCGCAGCCCCACCACCACCGCATCAACGGTGCGGCCCCGTTTGAGTCGCGGAGGATAGGGCGAGTGGCGCATCGCCATACCAACACTCCTCTTCCTCCGCGACTCCACCTCGGCTGCAGCGGTAGGTGGGGAGGACACACCTCTCACCGCAGTCCACCAACACACATCCGAAGTGGGTTTCCCAAGCCCACTCGGAGTGGCCACCTCGGGCCAGCCCTCCACCTCGGACCAGCCATATGGGTTCCTCTTTGTTTCGCCGTGGGTGACCAAGCCACGGCTTCTAAGCCCCCCCGCCACGACAAGGCGAGAACCCGTTCGGGGGGGTATGAGGCATAGAAGCAACTATTTGCCTTTGGACAACTCGCCACCTGATCAAAACGCATAGGAAATTGCCATCAGCCACCGGAACAAAACACTAAATAAACAAGAACTTAAAGATAACAAAAACAAAACATTCCCCAACTCGACTTGTCATCGTGGGAAATCAGACTGCAACCCTCCACCAAATACAGAGAAATATCGAGATTTAAAACAAACCCTCAAAATTTGCACCTATAATGTAAGACTAATGTCACTTGCATCAACGAGCGATTCCTTGAATTAACTAATGCTTTAAAAAATATCAACTGGGATATTCTAGGCCTCGCAGAGATCCGAAAAATGGGATGTGAGATCGAAGAATACAACGACTTTATTTTTTGTTACATTGGTGAAACCAAAGGACTACTTGGAGTGGGATTTCTGATCAAGAAAAAATATAAAAACAACATTACCAACTTTATAAGAATATCAGAAAGAGTAGCACTCGAACAAATAAAATTGAATGATTGAATGCTTCTCCTTATCAATAATTCAAACATATTCACCGACTGAGAGATCAACTGAAGAAGAAATTGAAGAATTCTACAATGACGTTTAATATGCTCACACCAAGACCGAAGGAAAGGTTATAGTCATGGGAGATTTCAATGCTAAAATTGGTTGTCCACAAGCAAACTATTACCCAATAATGGGAAAACATGGTTACGAAGTGTGCAATGAAAGAGGTGAACGTCTCTTAAGCTACGCTTCTCAACACAAATTGTCAATAATGAACTCATTTTTTAAAAAGAAGGAGAACCGAAGATGGACATGGTTATTGTTTGACCAAAAGACTAAAAATGAAATAGATTTTATAATGATAAACTACCATAAGCTTGTAACTAATATGGAAGTACTAAGCAAACTCAATTTCTCTTCCGATCACAAATTGGTGAGAGCAACACTACGCTTAAATCGCCCAATAAAGAGCAGAAAAACCTACACAAATCCACTAAAAATCCCCAAGACAGAAGCAGAAATCAAAAATTACATTGAAAATCTACATGCACACACGGAATATATAGAAACAGAGCGCATCGACACCCAAACATATTACAATATCCTAGAAAGAGGTATAACAGAAAGCTTAAAAGACAAAAACACTACAAATCCTCATCAACATAATATTTTCTCTGATGACACAGTCCACCTTATAAGGAGGTGCTCGGAACTACTACACATAAAGAATAAAACCAAAAAGATGAAAGAAGAACTTTGCAGAATATACAAAGAGGCTGATAGATCAATCCGTAAGGACTACAACAATCACAGATATGAGATTATTACAAGAAACATCGTGAATTTTAGGAGGCCCAAAAAAGCCTATAAAGAATTAACTACATTCAAATTATGGATTCAGAAACTTGAGCACAACTCACAAGAAACAAATTCTAGAAGAGATGTAATAAGCCAGGCAACAAGGTTTTACAAAAGCTTATACACCAAACAAAATAACACTGAAATGGAAACGCAAGCAACCCACAAAAATACGAATAACAGCATCAGACCAATTGAAGACTCCGAAGTTTACGAATATGTCATAAAGCTGAGGGCTGAGAAGAGTCCCGGACCAGATGGAATATGCAATGATGCCCTAAAAATAGGAGCACCCATCTTAACCCGCCATTTAACGCAACTATTTAATATGATACTAGAATAAGAAAAAGTACCAACACAATGGTGAACATCAGACATAATGCTGCTCTTCAAAAAAGGAAACGGACATAGGGAATTATAATTAAATTTACTTGCCATCAGACTTATGGGTCTATAGACCCATAAGTCTGATGGCAAGTATATACAAATTATTTTCATCCGTAATACTAAAGAGAATATCCGACGACATTGATAATCAGCAACCAAAGGAACAAGCGGGATTCAGATCAGGCTTTAGTACAATAGACCACATACAGACATTAGAACAGGTTATAGAAAAGTACAGAGAATATAATAGACCTCTGTAGGTGACCTTCATTGACTACAGCAAAGCTTTTGATAGTATCAGTCACTGTTCAATCTGGAACGCATTACAACAATCAAACATTAATTCTAAATACATCAAAATCTTGAAATATATTTATGAAAATAGTACGAGCAGAATAAAATTAGAAAATAGAGGAGACGAAATAAACATAGAACGAGGCGTCAGGCAAGGGGATCCTCTATCCCCAAAACTCTTTATAGCAGTCCTTGAAAGCATTTTTCAAAAACTAGAATGGAAAAACAGGGGAGTGTACATCAACGGACACTATTTAAACCATCTGAGGTTCGCTGATGACATTGTTGTAATAGCTGAAACCGCCAAAGACCTAGAGTAAATGCTTACATCACTTGACTGCGAAAGCTCCAAAATCGGTCTGGAAATGAATGCAGGAAAAACTAAGATAATAACCAACAATCGTGAACGCCCGATAGTGATAAAAGGCAACAATATAGAATACGTCAGCGAATATATCTACTTGGGTAAACAAATTTCATTTAAAACGTCAAGCAATGAAGAAGAAGTAACAAGAAGAATTAACGCAACTTGGAAGAAATTTTGGGCATTAAGAGAAATCCTAAAAGGGTACTACAACTTGCACATGAAAAGGACAATATTTGATATATGCCTATTACCCTGCTTGCTGTATGGCTGCCAAACTTGGGTATTCACAAACAAAATTAAACAAAAAATCAAATGCAGTCAAACAGCAATGGAAAGAAGCATGTTGGGAATTAGAAGAATACGTAAAATTAAGAACCAAGTCATTCGTCAAAAAACCAAATTTACAGATGCCCTCAAGCACGCACTCTTATTAAAGTGTAGTTGGGCCGGGCACATCTCACGATACTCAGATAGAAGATGGACCATTGAGGCCACACTATGGAAAGGACCAAAGGGGAAAAGGAATGTCGGTCGACAATTAAGACGGTGGGCTGATGACATAACATACGTGCAGGAAACGACTGGATGAAGTTAGGCAAGGACAGGGAGTCATGGAAAAGGATGGAGGAGGCCTCTATCCAAACAGGGGTCCATATCTCATAAACAATACTAACATTTATTATTAGTATTTCTTTCAAAAATTTAAACTATAACTTACTAACAAATACAGAAATGTAAAAAGAAAGTGAAGATATGGAATAAATGGCTTTATTATTATTATGGGGTATCTATATAATTTTCTCACCTGGTTGGCTGCTATAAATATATAATTATAAATTAAAATGAAAAGATAAATTTACATAAATATCAATAAAATAAAATAAATACAAAAACTACATAAATAAATAAGATCCAACCAGATCCAACCCAATTTGACGAAAATAGAAAACTTTAAATTACGTGAAAGACGAGATGGTAATTCCACAAAAATTACTAGAGAAATCATCAGGAAGGAGTGCAAGGGCTGCAGAGCCAAGAAGAAAAGAGTAGCTACCTTATACGAGTGCAAAGGATGTGATGGATCCCCAGGATATTCTACAGCATGTTTTAGCAATGTCCACTCTTAAAGTGTGTTATGTATTTAATATATTGTGTATATATGTGCCTTATTTAACTACCTTCTTATGTTTTAAATTAATAAAAAAATGTTTGTTGTTTGCACTATCTGTCATTTTATGGTCATCATGTAGTCATTATGGTGCAAAGGAGCAGAAGTACTCACTGTAATAATAACATGTTCTTTATTGCACAACCCTCGCCAACACGGATCCGTGTAGCTGGCCACATGCATGTTATTGGCCTGATACACGGATCCGTGTTGGCGATAATAATTATAGAATAACAATAATAATAAATAAATGAATATTATTACATAGTCCTAATTTATGTTTTCTTATATACACTCAATATTTTTATAAATTTTTATGTGGACCCCCGTGGTTATCAGTGATATTTAAAAGGGCATTCAATGTGTTAAACGGAACCCGAGATGAGGGTAAGACATTTGCCAATCATAAACACCAATAAATTATTGTAAGTCGTAAGCCACTTTTGAAATTTTAACTAATGTTATTAAATATTACAACAAACATGTTTTTTTTATAGAATACTTTATATGCCCTTACAAAGCCACTGAAAATAATGTTCCGAGCCCAGCTATCCCAGTAGTTGCACATAATATATAAAATTTAAATGTTTTACTTACATTTCATTACACTGCCAGGGCCGCCTATTGCGTCAGCCACGTCTATTTTTGTACTTGTCTTTAAGTTTACGTAATCCTGGCGTATTTGTTAGCCAAAGAATTGAATTTAATAAGATATCATATAATCGGCTTATTTACTTGTGATATGACACTGCATGAGATTTGTTTAATTTGCTTGAGTAGTAAGTGCAATGATGCAGTTTGCGGAAATCATTTACGTATCCAAGAGCGACAAAGTGGCTAATTCAAAACTTTTGAACGCCTCCTTTTTTATTTTCAACTTTGCTTCAAATGAAAGTTTGTGGTTATGGTGCACAACGCCAGTAGTCTTGAGTGATGTTTTATATTATTTTAACAGATATATCTATAAAACGTCAAAGAACCACCGCCAAATCAGCTTATAGCAAGAAAGACCTTCTACACGCTAAACTGAAATTTAAAGAGGGATTTTCAAAGACAAGCAGCGAAAACAATAACATGCCATTCCCTTCTTCTAGGAATAGGCTAAAAGTCGATAAAATTTTTAAAGAAAATCTTTCAAACTTATCTTAGACACCGAAGATGAAGAAAATAAAAGTCTATGCAAAGATGACAGTAATGATGAAATGTACGTGGACGGTGAGAATTATGGCAAATTTAATATTTGAGAATTTTTTGATGAAATAATAAGGTATGATATTGTTGTACCACATGCGGACTGTGGTCTCATGCCACGTTCTCTGGGTGAGATTCTCCAGAATGATATATCTGGGATTTATGTACCTAAAATTAAAGTAATTTGATTAGTCATATTTTTATATATAATAAAGAAAACTTAAGATTAATTCGTTTAGTAGCCTTTACTTTAATTGGTCATAGTTAATCTCGACCGTTCAATATAACAGAAATTGTATTTCACCTGTTATATTCAGACAAATCTTCTTTAACCTTAGACCTGAGCGATAAAGTCAGGGGTAATGAGCCCAAACTTTTTTTTTTGTAAGATTTCCAACTGATTATTATGTGTAAAAAATAAATAATTTTTATATTAGAATTTGAATTACAAAGTCATTAAACCTTTACAAAGTTATTAATTTTTTTTAAATACAGCATACATTCTGCTACTCCCATTTTATGACTTGTTTTAGCCCCGAACTTCTTATTTGATTTTATTAATAATCACAGAAAATTTTTGGGTTTAGAGGGTAAAATATTTTTATTAAATTAAATGTGTTACCTTTTTTAGGCAGGTTTATGCACAGATTCGTAAGTTTTTACCAAATTACATAGTTCGGTTATGGCAAAGTTAAGATCATTATGTTACCTGTCAACCATTTATTTAGATGACGTATACTGCGTACCACCTCCTTATCAAGAGTGCATGACGAATATAGCCATTGTTCGGATCACTAGGTTTTTTCTTAATTAACGAAAAAAAAGTTTCCTTTCTCAATCAGCTGGATTTATGTACCTGGGATTAATAATTAACACAAAAAAATCACTTCTTATGTTCACCCGATGCAAAGAGAGATTATATACCTTTGAAATATTAATGATGTCTTATACACGCGAACATTACATATTTAAATAAAACTAGTATAACTTTACGGATTTCATCGCGTAAATTAACTAATTTTTTATTCCCGAAGATTCGAGCACCTTAAAACACTTATGGTCGCGAGGGAAATGAGGTGTTCGAAGTCTCAATATCACAGTTAACCACGGCTACCACCAGATTAAAATTATCAATTTTTATTTTTTATCTACGCAGTATGAACTTAAAGTTTCTTGAAGTCTTGCAGTTGTATACATGGGTTGGGATTTAATTTTATTAATAATAGAATCTGTCGTGAAGCGACAATAAAAAACTAAAGAACCTAACTTAACTACAACGAAAACAACCAAAATAAAATAAATTATTTAAAAATTTGAAAAGTTTTACAGTTTCTTTTATAAAAAAAAAGGTATGAAGGTGATGATGGGTTGTAATGAAGATAGTGATTTACAATATTATTAAAAAAAATAACAAAGATAAAGATACTGCAACGAAGTATGCACAGGCTATGCCTATGATAGGTGCACAGCTCCTGCTCTAGGTACACGCAGAATCTGGAGAAAGCACACGCAGCGTCTGGAGAAGGTACACGCAGCGCTTGGAGTAGACACACGTAACGCTCGGAGTAAGTACACGCAGCACCCGGAGTAGGTATACGCAACGTCTGGAGTAGGCACGCAGCGTTTGAAGTAGGTACACGCGGCGCTTGAAGTAGGCAAACACAACTTCCGGAGTAGACACACACAGCGTCCGGAATAGACACGCAGCGTCTGGAGTAGGTCCACGCAACGTCTGGAGTAGGCACGCAGCGTTTGAAGTAGGTACACGCGGCGCTTGAAGTAGGCAAACACAGCGCACTAGTAGGCGGAGGCGTAGGCGTGGCTAGGCGACGACTTAAGGAGCGGGCAGAGGCTTGCAGGATCCCGAGGCAGTGCGGAAAAGGCCTTTAGGAGATGCTTCAAGTATCAAAGCTCAAGTCAGACTCTCCCATTCGCCGATTGTTCGGCTTATTTTTCCTTTTTTGACGGATCTGGCATAAGAACGGAAAATTATTCTCATTAAATTTGAAATTATTTAAATTAAAAGCAAATTCTTGTAAATGGCCAAGAAGAAAGGAGTATTTTTCAAGTAAAAACATCAGGCCGGTAACGATATTTGAATAAAAATTGCCATGACAACCAGATAAACAACGATGTCAAAACATGTCAAATTTTGGTTTTAGGCTCGTAATAGAGAAACGGCAAGATTTAAGTGAAAAATGAGATATTATTTATATAGGAAAAAAAAGTAGCGCAACAGCGCGCACGAAACCCGAAATTGCAGAGTTACGGAGAACTAAATAAAAGACCGAAAAAGGTAGACTCCATTGACACCGATTTAAAAAGTGCTGATAGCATGAAAAATACGAAGTGAAAATGATTTGTTATTGTGTTCTTATGAATTAAAAATATTACAGGATCCTATGGAAATAAAGGTGATGCAAAATATCAAGTTTTGAGGCGAATGCAGAACATCAAAAACAGAATGGAAAAATAAGTTTAAAATAGTGTAAAATGATATGTAAGTATGTATAAGCATAACACTACATTTTCCCCCGACCCTGGAAAATTTTTGACTCAGCAAAAATTTTGACATGTACATTCTAAAATAAACCATGAAAACACAGCTTTGCAGTAACAGACATCAACAGGCAAAATCAGATATACTATCTCTTACATTCATCATCTGCATTCAGGTAAGGGTGGAGTTCACATTCAATGACTACCACTCTAAAAGTACATACATACATACATAAACACTCACGCCTGTCACCCAGAGGGGTAGGCAGAGACTACAGACTTCCATTTGGCACGATCCTGACACACCTCTCTCGCCTCCTTCACATCCATACACCTACGCATGCATGCTCGTCGGTTAAGGGTACTCTAAAAGTGTGTTTTCGAAAGGACATTCAGGCTTATTTAAGGAGTTGTCATCCGCTCCTGCGTGAAAAAAAAAACATTTTGAAAGGACATCCAGGCTTATTTAAGGAGTTGTCATCCGCTTCTGCAAGCAAAGCTTTAGTCGCTATGACTTAAGTAAAGATTAAGAACGGCCAGAGCGGTAGGGCTCAAAGCCAGAGATCAGCAACATCACTAACGAGATGTGTCTGAAATTGATATTTATACATATATACAAACTTATATACAAATATACAAACATATATACAAATGTAGTGTCATGCAAAACAGTATTAGCTGGTTCCTCACATCTTATCTTCACTTCGTATTCGAGTTCGGCCTTGTTAAAGAATTCATACTTAATAACCCTTTTTATAATTAAGTGCAAAGTTAAGTTTAAGAAATAAAAATTTAATTAAAAATTGTACCTCTTTAAGTTATCTAGAATAAAAACATTAAAGTGATGAATGTAAGTGAAGTGTTATATGTAGGTCTAAATATAATCCATATAAGTTGAAAAACTAGATGAAGTTTTATTTTAGAATTTGGAAGATTGTACCTCTTTAAGTTATCTAGAATAAAAATATTAAAGTGATGAATGTAAGTGAAGTGTTATATGTAGGTCTAAATATAATCCAGATAAGTTGAAAAACTAGATGAAGTTTTGTTTTAGAATTTGGAAGATTGTACCTCTTTAAGTTATCGAGAATAAACATATTAAAGTGATGAATGTAGGTGAAGTGTTATATGTAGGCCTAAATATAATCCAGATAAGTTGAAAAACTAGAAGAAGTTTTGTTTTAGAATTTGGAAGATTGTACCTCTTTAAGTTATTTAGAATAAAAATATTAAAGTGATGAATGTAAGTGAAGTGTTATATGTAGGTCTAAATAAAATCCAAATAAGTTGAAAAACTAGATGAAGTTTTGTTTTAGAATTTGGAAGATATGATAAGGATGAGTAAATAAAGAGTTAAGAACGAAAGAGAAAGCAATTCAATCAAAAGGAAATGGATAAGGCGTAGCTAAGGTGAAGAAAAGAAGAACTTTTACGTCGGGCGTCAAATTGTCGTGAAGCGACAATAAAAAACTAAAGAACCTAACTTAACTACAACGAAAACAACCAAAATAAAATAAATTATTTAAAAATTTGAAAAGTTTTACAGTTTCTTTTATAAAAAAAAAAGTATGAAGGTGATGATGGGTTGTAATGAAGATAGTGATTTACAATATTATTAAAAAAAAATAACAAAGATAAAGATACTGCAACGAAGTATGCACAGGCTACGCCTTTGATAGGTGCACAGCTCCTGCTCTAGGTACACGCAGAATCTGGAGAAAGCACACGCAGCGTCTGGAGAAGGTACACGCAGCGCTTATAGTAGACACACGCAACGCTCGGAGTAAGTACACGCAGCACCCGGAGTAGGTATACGCAACGTCTGGAGTAGGCACGCAGCGTTTGAAGTAGGTACACGCGGCGCTTGAAGTAGGCAAAGACAACTTCCGGAGTAGACACACACAGCGTCCGGAATAGACACGCAGCGTCTGGAGTAGGTCCACGCAACGTCTGGAGTAGGCACGCAGCGTTTGAAGTAGGTACACGCGGCGCTTGAAGTAGGCAAACACAGCGCACTAGTAGGCGGAGGCGTAGGCGTGGCTAGGCGACGACTTAAGGAGCGGGCAGAGGCTTGCAGGATCCCGAGGCAGTGCGGAAAAGGCCTTTAGGAGATGCTTCAAGTATCAAAGCTCAAGTCAGACTCTCCCATTCACCGATTGTTCGGCTTATTTTTCCTTTTTTGACGGATCTGGCATAAGAACGGAAAATTATTCTCATTAAATTTGAAATTATTTAAATTAAAAGCAAATTCTTGTAAATGGCCAAGAAGAAAGGAGTATTTTTCAAGTAAAAACATCAGGCCGGTAACGATATTTGAATAAAAATTGCCATGACAACCAGATAAACAACGATGTCAAAACATGTCAAATTTTGGTTTTAGGCTCGTAATAGAGAAACGGCAAGATTTAAGTGAAAAATGAGATATTATTTATATAGGAAAAAAAAGTAGCGCAACAGCGCGCACGAAACCCGAAATTGCAGAGTTACGGAGAACTAAATAAAAGACCGAAAAAGGTAGACTCCATTGACACCGATTTAAAAAGTGCTGATAGCATGAAAAATACGAAGTGAAAGTGATTTGTTATTGTGTTCTTATGAATTAAAAATATTACAGGATCCAATGGAAATAAAGGTGATGCAAAATATCAAGTTTTGAGGCGAATGCAGAACATCAAAAACAGAATGGAAAAATAAGTTTAAAATAGTGTAAAATGATATGTAAGTATGTATAAGCATAACACTACAAATCCCAAGTAGATGATAACATCCAGCCATCTTCTCTTCGTACGTGTGAACACGATTACATACAAACATTCGATTTTTAATCACTCAGACATTTTTCCTCAACATACTACTCTCACCGCCATGCTCTTTGTAAATTATCACTTAAAATTGCAATAAGCTATTTCAATTATTGCCAGCGGTAATCGAAACCCGGTCTGTTTGCATACTGTGATATCAACTACGTGCACTTAATACCTAAACTACTCTGATTTTCAACCAAACGAACATCTACAAAAATAAAAATATATTTTTAAACGGTACTTAATGTTGTAGCCGGTTTTTAAAATTTGTTTTTTAACAAAATAGAAACGACATGGTCACGCAATGTGGGTTATGGGGTTCTGCTATCCCTCTTACAAATTAGAGCCAATTCGAAAATATTTGGTACTCGGAGCTTGCTTTTGAAGCACGCTTCAAGATGTAGCCAATCTTGTCAATGATACCTCTGACATATGGCAGTACAGTAGGCACACGCTCGACTGTGGTCGGCTTCACTCGTTCACTGTAAGTTGGCGTGGGACCCGAAGTTTGTTGTCATACAAAACTCGCTTGTCGTGTTGGAGCTTGACGGCCAAGTGCTTACTGTTAGAGATCCCTCGTGTTCTCTGAAACAAAGATTTACCCACGGCGGCTATCTGTGAAGGACGGTGAAGAGAACAACCGTTTAAATATCTATCTGTATGCGTCTTTTTTCTATACACAGTGTGGCTCAATATATTATAAGGATTCCGAATTAATAACACATCTAGTAAAGCTAATAATTGTTTGCTTCTAACTCTATTGTAAATTGAAATTTAAAATTTATGAACTTAAGATTGTCTAAAATTTCAGTTACTTTGTCTAAAGGTAGAATTGTGAAAGTGTCGTCTACGTACCGCTTGTTAGATCTTTGTTACGGGAGAAGTAAGCAGAGCTTTCTTTTGAAAGTCTTAATGGATATGTAGGCGATAAACAAAAATACAGATGAGCCCATCGCCATACCATCTACTGCTTGTAGATCTCCTCCTTCTACAATAGGTAGCCAGACGTAAAACAGTGTCTGAGTAATACTGCATATTCTACGGACATGTTGTTTTCTTCTAGCCATCTAGTTACAATTGAGATGCAGTTTTTAACAGGTAAGCATGTGAACAGTTACTGAATATCAAAGCTGATCATAGTTTCACTGTATTCCAGGGTACTGTTCCATCGTGACTGTAAAGTTCTCGAAACGTTGGGAGTATAAAATAAGTTAATATACGCGATATAATCAGTAAAAATAATGTGCAAAAGTATATACTGCATGGCTCCAGTCATATATGATAAAATACCAAAAAGTTGGAAAGAATTGCCGCTACCGATATTTAAAAAAGGCTTCGTAGCTTCTTGACAGTCAAAGCATACTATAGCGTAACAGAATTCTTGACTGAAAAAAAAATTTCATTTTGAGATTAAGACTGCATAATGTTAATAATTTGATTTATGTTTGTTTTTGTGTTATTATTTTATTTTGTTATAGCTGTTTAGGTCATTAGTTTATATTTCTGTATATTTTGCATGCCTACTGGTAAAATATGGCTGAACTCACTACCTATATTTCCATGTACTGTACCCATATTTGCAAAATAAAATATTTTTATCTTATCTTTATCTTTAAAATCTTGTTTTATTTAAATGTGTAGTGTTCGCGTAAACATAAAAAATCTTTCAATTGTTTGTTTTAGAGATTTCGTTACCACCTTATGCAAATTTCACTGAAGAAGAGCTATCAATACTTGATGATGTTGATTTGAATGATGGCAAGGATGTACCTATTGCAGAACATCCTTTTACCGCTTCCATAATATTCCCGGATGATATACCTGGCTTCTCGCCTTGGGTGTCAAATGGTGATAATAGAACTCGAAAAGGATTGATCGCCTTCAGTCATAGAAAACACTCCAGGCAATTCGCCCATCCAGAATTGAAAATTATTATGATAATTCTCGTCATCGCCATATAATTCTTTTGCCCCATCACCTGTTACTTTTGAGTTAAATGGTAGTTCTGCATTTGACACTAATTATGTCAGAATCTCACCGTCCAATAACGCCAAACGGCGTAAACAGATTTCCGTTGCTAAAAAAGATAAAGGAAGGCTAGGGGAACATTTTGATTAAAAAAAATGGAAAGATCAGGAGAGGCAATATAATGTTAATAGAAAAATTTAATATGTTAGTAGGAACGCAAGACTACACGGTAAGAGAATTACGAAAACTTCTTGCCCCGTAACGTGTCGAAAAAATGCAGTGAGAAATTAACAGTAGATATTTGGCGAATCGTTTTTGATATGTTTTAAAGTATTGAAGACTATTCAAGACAATGGAATTTATTGGCAAGTTTATAGGTTATAGCATATAACAGCTGAAAAAAAAATTTACTGCGGATAAACCAAATTCAGTTGAAGCATTTTCTACTGTAGAATCACAATAAGCTCGCCAAAAATCAAATAAAAAAATATCATTAGAGCTCATTATCCTTCCCATAAATGTTCGAGTTATAATATAATGAAATTTTTATTCTAATAAATACTCTTCTTAGGTGAATACCGTAAGACAATACTGAGATATCATTAATAAAAATAAGAATATAAATTTTCATAAACCCAAAAATTATGTTTGTTAATAATGCCACATTTATGAAAATAACAAGGAAGTTACAAAGGCAGATAAATAAAAGCATCAAGGGCATTTAAAAGGAAAATAAAAAGCTAGAAATATGAAAACAAAAGATAAAGAATTAGCGTTACAAAATAATGAAATCCTTACAGCAGTATTTGATCTTCAGAATTACCATGTACCTCACGGGAACGTGAGCACTTTTATTATAAATGGAAATTTTCTTTGCATAATTTCACGATATTCAATTCTGGATCTTACCGAGGATTTTGAATGCCAACAACAAACTGCAAAGAGAGGTGCAAATGAAAGTTTCAGTTTTGTTTTTAAATTTATGGAGGATACGGTGGATGAAGGAGTCAAAAATTACCGGTTTTGGTCAGATAACGGGGAGGCCAAAATAGAAACAGAATTGTTTTCTTAATATACATGTTGGCAAGTTCGAATTTTAGCATTAATATTAGTCATCGCTTTCTAATAGTGAGTCACACTCAAAATGAAGGCGAGTATGCACGCTTTAATTGAAAGACAAACGAAACATAAAATGATTTATACGCCTGATCAATGGTATACAGCTTTTAGATTTACCGAATCCGATGAAAGGCCGTATAAAGTTATCAGAGTGTCTCAGTATATATTATACTTATAATTTCAAATTAAAACTTAAACTTATAAACATCTCGAACACTACTAATTAAGGATCTAAAATGCCTTGGAATAAAATAACGTAAGTAGTACATAGTTAAAGCAGAAAATCCATTTAGGTTGTTTTATAAAACGAGTTACAAGTGGATATATTGTGCAATGAAACTAAAAGCTACACGAAATAGATGAGAATTGAGTATTTATATAGATAATATTTCCTTAGCTTATACTATGCCTAATGAACAAAATAAGCACAAAGACTTGATGGATCTTTGTAAAACGCTGGTGATTCCTAAAGAGTATCATTTGTTGTTTTATAATTTGGTTCCAAGTAACTCAAATGGAGCTACTTGGAACAGAATCATTGTATATCAAAGGAAGTGCTTGCAATATTTATTAAAAACATTAATTAATTTATTTTAAAATTAGTTCGATTTTTTTAAATATAAACGATTCGCCTTCAAATCGCTCTCCTTCAAAATTAATATAATTTCAGTTGACTCAATACACTTGCATTACTTATATTCGCCGTGTAGTGGCGGTTGATAATATCCACTACCCCATATCTTCCTGTGGGTGTCGTAAGAGGCGACAGAGGGAGCCAGGCAGAAGATGGCCAGCAGCATCTTCCCGATAACAATTGTGATATAATAAAAAACTGCGGTTGCCAACCCGCTCGCCAAACGTGGCAACTATGGAAAATTTCCTCCCATGAATAACGACGCAAACAGACGGCCCCCAGTCCCCGGCGGCCCCGCTATTCATGGCTACGGTGGCGACCATAGTAACGGTGGGGCAGGGGGTGCTAAGAATATCCGGTGGAAGTTCGGTTGCCACCTACGAAGACTCGACCTGGCAACATATAACGCACGCACCCTGAGGACTGACGAGAAGATACTGGAGCTGGAAGAAGAGGTAGACAAGTTGCGCTGGCATATTATTGGATTATTCATGGTCCGAAGAGAGGGGGAGGACACGGCAATCCTCGAGTCCGGCAACTTGTTCTATCACCGGGAGGGCGACCATCCCATAGAGGTGTCGGATTTATCGTCCACAGGTCTCTCATCAACGGTTTTGTAAAGATTGGGAGTGTGTCGACGAGGATCGCGTACCTGATACCCAGAATCACCAAACGATATTCGCTGAAGGTCATACAGGTTTACGCACCAACCTCGGCACATCCCGACGAGGAGGTGGAGGAAATGTATGAGGATATTTCCAGAGCCATGCATTCCTCCAAAACCCACTACACGGTGTTGATGGGAGACTTCAACGCGAAACTAGGCACAAGAGAAAAAGGTGACCTGAAGGTAGGGAAATTTGGAGTAGGACAACGCAACCGAAGGGGCCAGCAGCTGGCCGACTTCATAGATAAAGAGGGACTCTTTATGATGAACTCTTTCTTCCAAAAGTGGCCCCACAGGAAGTGGACCTGGTCGAGCCCCGACGGTTTGACAAAAATAAGATTGACTTCATTATGACGACCAGACGCCAACTGTTCAGTGATGTCTCAGTGATCGCAAGGGTAAAAACTGGCAGCGATCACCGAATGGTTAGAGGCACACTGAACCTAAACGTTAAGTTGGAGAGGTCTCGTGTAATGAAGTCAACGTTCCATCTCCTTCGTGCTCTAATCAAGAATCCCGAAACCTTTCAGCTCGAGTTACGTAACCGCTTTCAGTGCCTAGAAGATTGCAATGCAGTGGACGATATGAATGACAAGCTGACTGTCATTCATATCGTCCACTGCAAGACTGTCGGTATATCAGAGTGCTGATGTGTTTGTACAGTAGTTCGAAACCTATCCAACTGCAGAGAAGTGTAAGACAGGGTGACGTTATACCCCCGAAACTCTTCATCGCTGCGTTGGAAGACGTTTTCAAGCTAATGGACTCAAAAGGTTACGGTATTAACATCAATGGCGAGTACATCACTCACCTTCGATTTGCCAACGATATAGTCCTTATGGCAGAATCGCTGGAGGACCTTAGCACTATGCTTAATGACCTCAATGGTTTCTCCCAACGGATAGGTCTTAAGATGAACATGGACCAAACAAAGATCATGTTTAATGTCCATGTCACACCTGTGCCGGTAGTTGTTGGGAGCACTATGCTCGAAGTTGTTGACGAGTACGTTTACCTGGGACAAATAGTCCGACTAGGTACGTCCAACTTCGACCGAGAGATCAATCGACGGATTCAACTCGGCTGGGCAGCGTTCGGGAAATTACGACACATCTTCTCGTCAGGTATACCTCAATCTCTGTTTATAATTTAGTTAAATTGTATAACCAGTGCGTGTTGCCAGTGATGACTTTCGGAGCTGAGACGTCGTCCTTCATTGCTGGCCGCATGAGGACGCTCAAGGTCGATCAGCGAGCTATGGAGAGGGCTATGCTCGGAGTTTCTCTGCGTGATAGACTCAGAAATGAGGATATCTGCAGTAAAACCAGAGTGACCGACATAGCCCAACGGATTAGTAAGCTGAAGTGGCAATGGGCCGACCATATAGCTCGAAGATCCAATAACCGATGGTGAAGAAATGTTCTCGAGTGGCAGCCTCGTACCGGTATGCGTAGTGTAGGGCGACCCCCCACTAGATGGAGTGACGACCTGGTAAGACATGCAGGAAGTCGATGGACGCAGGTGGCTCAGGACCGTGCTTTGTGGCGTTACTTGGGGGAGGCCTATGTTCAGCAGTGGACTTGTGAGGGGCTGTAATGAAGATGATGATGATGATTGTACTTAGGACGTATCGTATTGTATTGTATTCTATTCTATGTACGTATAATATACACATGTATGTATTTTATTTGGCATTCTATGTAGATCTTCTAAACTGCTTGATGGATTATAACACAATTTCATCTTATTTGCGGAAATGACGTACCGATGCTGCCTATTAAAAGATACTGCTGAATAATTTTTTTCTGAATAGATTCCATCACAGATTTTTTCATAGGGAGTATATTCATATACTGCCACTTCACGCTGAGGGAGAACTGACAGAGGGGATAATTAATTTTATTTCTTTTAAGCAAAACTTTTATTAGGCCGTCGGTGTTATTTACATGACTGTTTTAACCATTGGGCATTCAGCCATCTATTAGAACCTATAAATTCCATACATGAATATAGGCCTCCGTCATAGCTTGCCCATGGGAAGTTTGCCATAGTTACCACGTTTATCAAGAGGGCTCTGCAGTTTTTATATGTGTGCTTGTGTGTGTGTGTGTGTGTGTGTGTGTGTGTGTGTGTGTGTGTGTGTGTGTGTGTGTGTGTGTGTGTGTGTTTGTATTTCTTATGAGGAGGATGCTGCTGCCCATTGTTTAATTTTACGCTTGTTGCCTCTTACGCCACTCAGGGACGTTAAAGGGGTATAGGATAATCTTGCATTGCCACTATGCGGTTACCATCGCGCTTGTTACTTTTAAATAATCGTATTTGCAAAATAAACTATAACTAAAAAAAGCGTTATGCGTGGCATGTCGTATTATGGCTATGGCATAATTGAGTGAGCTCGACCGGAGAAAGACCTCGCTTGCACTGCCTACCGGCGTGAAATAGCATTACAATGCTAAATGTGTTTTGTATGGTGAGTGCGGAAACTAGAGAACTATTTTTAATGGTAAAGAGGCGTTACATCTCAGCTGTATTATAAATCTGCATTAAATCATTTGACAGATGTGGGTATCTCTAAGGGCTGCAGCATCTACTTTCCATCAGGTGTGCGTTTGTCATCCTTCCTTCTATTAGCCTAGCGATCTAATTACGGCGCAGGTTTTGACAGTATTTTCTACTTAAATGGATACCCTAGTCAATTTACCAGTAACCACCAAGTGGGATGATAGAATAGCGTTGGCTTTTAATTAAAAAAAAGCTTCGTGGTGATCTAAATTGGCAATGACGATAAAAACAAATTATACTTTTTCATATCTTTAGTTAAGCTTAAAAAAGGAGGGGGTTTATAATTTGGCTCCATATTTCTCATTTCTATGTCACGCGACATCTTCGTCAACAGAGAACCAATTTTAATGATTCTTTATTATAATTATTAAATAGGCTATACTCTATAAATGGTCTCATTTAAATTAGGAGAAAAAAATTTCATTACTTGGCAAAATATGGCACAAACTTTTTATTATAAAAGCTAAAATTGTGATATTCCTTAATTTACATGAAATGGTAGAAATAGTTTTGATGATTCTGATTATATGCAAATTCTAATATTCCTTATTTTATTCAAAATTATAATAACATATCGGATAAGTAATGTTTTTATTGAAAACGTTAACACATTTGCAAATTATTCCGTACGTATGTTGATAAATTATTCAAGAAAATCGTACAACGTTGCAGCAGCTTGCAATGTGCCTTAAATAATTAATTTCTTGTGTTTATAAATATAAGTATTATTATGTAACTAGTATATTTGAGATGGCAATCTTAAATGTAAAATATTAACTCCAGTATGATTCCGGATATCGTGCGCTAAGGTCTCGTAAGCGGATTAGAACGTTTCTCTAACTACGATTAATCACAAATGTAACTTGTATTTGCATACTTATACATATTATTGATTTGTATACATGATACGTTTATAATTGCAAACTAGAGATTAACAACTATCGTATGTACGTTGAAGATGTATTGCGCTGGATCGACAGTGGGTGTTATAGCAACATGATTGATTGATGCTTACTAGTGTCGTCTTCGAACTAGTGTTATATCATTGACAGAATACACTTAGATGAACTATATCTAGAACACATTATACCTTAACTCCCTTGCGTAAATTGGGCCAATCCTTTTTATAGAAGTAAGGCCGATATACTATACCGTGTCGTGGGGTATATCCTCTACACCATATCGTTCATTGGGTGTCGAAAAGGGTGACAGAGGGAAATTAAAAAGGAGATGAGCAGCAACGTATTTCTAATTATAACGAAAAATAAAAAATCTGCGGTTGCCAAGCTGCATGTCAAGCGTGGCAACTATGGCAAATATCCCCCCTGTGATAGATTGCCATGCAGATTCCACTGCTGAATATAGAGAAATTTGATAGGCCGATGAGGGACCGTACATTTCACCCGTTGTGCGGTATCCTTGAGATTCATATACTTTGACTGGCCTGTTGGTCTAGTGGTTAGTGACCCTGACTGCTAAGCCGGAGGTCGTGGGTTCGATTCCCACCCAGGACAAATGTTTGTGTGATGAGCACGATCATTTGTTCTGTGTCTGGGTGTAATTTATCTCTAATATTTATGTATTTAGAAATATATAAGTATGTTTCATCAGTTGTCTAGTACCCATAACACAAGCTCTGCTTAGCTTGGGACTAGATGGCGTTGTGTGATAGTTATGGAATATTACTATTATATATATCCTGTACGCCAAGCCATGCTCACTTTCGATCGCGCAATACCAACCTTACGCCCGCCAAGTAGTGATCGAATTAGATCAGAATTATGTAAACATGTCTACCTATGAAAAAACTATTTTTTCGTTTTAAACAAAACCAAAGACACTATGCAATAGATATTAGTATCAAAGACAAAGATATGCTCTTTTATTTTAAACCATAACCTGGCAATGTTTCTTAGAAAAAAAAAAAGAAATCACTCTGAACTTCCGGCGTTCCACGTGTCACTTTGATGAAGTTGCTCTGTCTTTTTTATAGAATTTTATATTTGTGTCTGGACTAAAAACGAAAGTATTATACTTTTTACATTTCTTGTAATATAGTCAACACGTAGATATATAATTTGTGGTATAAAAAGTGAAAAGTAAATTGCCAAAAGTACTTCAAATTCCGAAAGGCCTGTTTTGGCGGGCGGGTTATAAATGTGTTATTTTTCAAATTCTCATTTATTTTTAGTGTAAAATGTAAGTAAAAATAGTTTTCCTACATATTTTGAAATAACATGACGTTGTATTTATTTCAAATTCACACGAACATATTTTAGAAATATTGTTCGAAATGTCACAGATAAAATATTATTTTATTTTTTTTTTTAATTTTTTTATATTTTAATATTTTGGTATGAGTAACGAATGGAAACACATAAAACATAAAATATACATATTTCCAAACAATTTCATATAAATTTCTCCAAAAACAAAGGTGTAGAATTCAAATTAGTAGTAATTTTGTCACTAAAATTGAAGTTTATACTACTATTATGCTATACAGTGTAATTTATATACTTTATTACAATTTCTAGCAACCAAAAATAATTTTATTCGATAGTTTATACATTCAACAAGACTTCCTGTAAGTTTTATCCATAAATATTGTCTCAAAGTGAAAATATAGCAAAATTTGCAATATTGCAAAAAATTTCCTAACCTAGAAATTTTCCCGCCAAAAAGGTCCCGAGTGAACGGGAGTGTAACAATGTCGCGCGCTGTCAGAGCGTAGAAGATATATATATATATATATATATATATATATATATATATATATATATATATATATATATATATAATATATATATATATATATATATATATATATATATATATATATATATATATATATATATATATATATATATATATATAGCTTAGTATGGTTGTAGCATGAATGAGTCAGGTCGCCCGGGGAAGGACCACGCTCTCACAGAATACCAGCGTAAAGTGGTAGCTTAATGCTGCTGTGTTTCGTAAGGTAAGTGTAGAGAATCGGATAGCCCTTTTACTGGAAACGAGACATTCCATCTCAGTCCTCAAGGGTGACAACGCATCTGCATTTTGATTCGTAATCGAAGATAGATGTAGATATCTATGGACCTCAGCAACTACTTACCATCAGTTGGAGTGTATGCTCGTTTGTCACCTTTTACACTTTTTTCACCTGCTACAAGCTAATCTACCTGCCAAGTGCGGCAACTATGCAAATATCCATAGTGGCCCCACATGAAGCAATCCACAGGGCAGGCCTATGTTCAGCGAAGGATATGTTTTATACTGCAATTAACGACTGATCGAGACTTTATATTATATTTATATTTTTATTCCTAATTTAGAATATATATATATATATATATATATATATCGCACTAATAGTACAATACTGTTGTAACTCAAAATATGTTCAATTTGTGATAACATCATATTCAAACGCAAAATTCAGTTCCCTACGCGTCAATAATACCGTCGTTAGAATAGTGCAATAAACAAATAAGAGATGGCTCCATTTGTCATTGTTTATGATTGACCGACTGATGTAAACCCCCACCCAATATTGTATCATCTTTAGTTACGATCGAAACTCGGCTAAGAAGGGTGTGCCGCATTGTGTTTTAGACCGTATTAATTCGAATTGGAACGTTATTGCTGAACAGGTATGTAAAAGTTAAACAATTTAATTCCAGTTAATACATTATAGTTGATTTAAACCTAAAGATAAATTTGGTGTATTTCTAGTTGTTACACTATTATTGATTCACAAAAATGACATTTAAAATAATATTTTTACTTACGACATTCTTGTTGGTTTAGTAAATAATTTTAGACTTAATACAGTTTTGTTGAAGAATTTTAATTACCTTGTTTCTTGTGATAATTTGTTAACATTTAAACAAATACTTATTTGTTAATCACAGCATTTAAAGTTACGCATTCAAACATGCTAAAGTAAAAATAAGAATATTCTTATTAACTATTTTTTTAAATTATTTAGAGTTATTACATTCTTGTTGACATATAATATAGTCGTATAAGGTGACTTACTCAATAAATGTTTTTATTTGTAGAATAAGTATGCACCGTGGGCGATTGCTTGTGGATATGGCGACAAAAACAAGGTCAAAAAATCACCAGGGGAAGGAAAACGACGAACTTTAATCATTGAAACCGGTGAGTGCAAACAATAAATGGTCTCAGAATGATTTTTTTTTTATAGAAGAGGGGGCAAACGAGCATGCGGCTTACCTGATGTTAAGTGACTACCGCCGCCCATGATCAACCGCAACACCAGGAGAATTGCGGGTGCGTTGCCGGCCCTTTAGAAAGGAGTAAGCTCTTTTCTTGAAGGTCCCCAGGTCGTATCAGTCCGGAAAAATCGCCGGTGGTAAACTATTCCACAGAGAGGTTGTACGTGGAAGAAAACTCCTTGTGAAACGTACAGTGGTGGACCGCCAAGCATCCAGATGGTGTGGATGGTATCGGGACGTTTGCCGTGTAGTGCGTTCACGAAATTTGGCGGCTGGGATTAATCCGAACAATTCCTCAGAGCACTCCCCGTGATAGATGCGATAAAATACGCAAAGAGATGCAACATCTCTTCGCAGCGCCAGTGAATCGAGCCGATCCGAAAGCACTCGGTCGTCGACGATTCGAGCCGCTCTGCGCTGGATGCGGTCAAGTGGAAGGAGCTGGTACTGGGGAGCCCCAGCCCAGAGATGGGAACAGTATTCCATGTGCGGCCGAACCTGCGCCTTGTAAAGTTGCAGGTTGATGACAACAAAGCTGCGAAAGAACAAACGGCGTCCTCGATAACTTCACCTTCTACAATAATTAATCCAGTTCTTCAAGAAATTAACGTGAACAATACACTCAGTACGTCTAGTAATGTTGAATCAATGACCCAATCCAACCAAACGAAATATTACATTTCACCCCTGCACTCTGATGAGAGTGATTTTGATGATTCCGACTGTGACCCTCATTTTATTCCTGGTTCAACCAGTAAAGCTCCGAGTTTACTTCGAAGTGGTGCGACAAAATCGTCATGTAGTTCTTCGTCAAGTAGCTCTTCTTCCAGTAGCTCTTCATCAAGTAGCTCAGATCAGGAAGCTGAGAATGCCTTAAGTTCCGTTGTATCAACTAGTAGGTCAGCAATTCAAACGGCTACAGAGCCAAATGTTCCCACAGAAGTGCAGCACAACAGAAAAGGCAAAAAGAGGGTACGTAATGTATTAAATTGCAAAACTAAAATAGCTAAAACACTTCGCAATACTGGTAAAGCATGCCAATCAGCGACTAACAAACCGGTACCTGCAAGGAAGATGGAACCGACATGTGGCGAAAAATGCAGGTTAAATTGTGGTTCAAAACTAAATGAGACATCAAGACAGAACATTTTCAAGAATTATTGGAGTTTGGGAGATTTACAAAAACAAAGAGAATTTATAATTAGACATACTACGGACATTAAACCTAAATACAGATACTCATCCACTCAAAATTTACGTAAATTAAATACCGCATTTCATTTCCAGCTAAACCATAATATCGTGATTTGTATTGTTAATTATTTATAACTAATGCTCCCTTAAACTTGTTTAAGTATACTTATTATAGTATAAATTCTTTCGCCTAGGTCCAGTTTAATGACAACGTACCATTACTGTGCAATTTCAATAGTAATTAATTATTTATATGTATGAATATGTATGTATAATTATAGTATTTTAATTTCCCCTGTTTTTTACACTAAGACAAATTTTGTATTTGTTCCGGAAGTTTTTTTTTATTTAACTAAGTACAAATGTTTAAATAACATTATAATTGTCTTTTTTTATAAATAAAGACTGAATATGTGACTGTTTTTCTTGATTACCTGGTTTTATTTATCAATGTCCTAACCTTAGTATGAAAATAATTATGTTGAAGTTGGAAAACCAAGTTTAAAAATTGTTGTAACTCAAAATGTTACTCAAAACCACAGAAAAAAAGTCAACTTAAAATTGTAGTAACTAAAAATGTTTCGACAATAACTATACAACTAAAAATAATTCATCTTTCTGAAAACTTTGTTCCAGACAATACAGTCTTAACTCAAAAATTGGTAATTATATTTACTACCGGCAAATTCAAAAAAAAAATTTAAATGATATTTGCGTAAATTTTATTAATAAACCTAATAAAGCATTAATTTTTTTATAATTTATAATAGGAAGTGAATAATACATTTTTCGACGATTCTGAAAAAAGTCACTTTTTGAGTTACAACAGTATTGTACTATCAGTGCGATATATATATATATATATATATATATATATTCTAAATTAGGAATAAAAATGCAGATACGTTATCATCTTACGTTTACTACTATAAGGGTCTCTGGTTCTCGTACTGTAATACGGAACACAGCAGAAATATGTGACAATTTAACGCATTCTTTGCTAGTATGGTCTTTCCCCGATCGAAATAACCTACTTATATTGTAAGCATGTTACGTTATATTTCTCAAAGCTGCGTAGTTTTGACGCGTAAATATACAACTTAAGTACTTTTGTAGTAACCTTGGCGACATAAAAGAAACGATCACCTTATTTTCTCCGTATCGTGTCTTTTCATACTCCCCGGGTTGCCTGTGTGTATTTTTAATGTATGTATAAGCACTCACGCCTGTCACCCTGAAGGTTAGGCAGAAACTACAGAATTCCATTTGGCACGATTCTAACATACCTCTCTCGCCTCCTTTATAACACATATCTACGCATACACGCTCGTCGGTTAAGGGTACTCCTAATGTAGCCCATTTTCAAAATATCGCCGATTTGGTCTATGAAACTTCTAGGGCATCCCTTCTCGATTCTGCTTTGTGCAGATTGAAACAAAAATTAATAATTTTGAACTATGATTAACCGCGGTTAACTACGACATCTGGACGTTGAACACCTCAGTACCCCCGTGATATGGGTGCTGTAAATTGCGCGAAACGTCGGGAATATAAAAAAGTTAATATAAGAAATAAAATCCGTAAAACTAGTTTTATTTAAATTAAATTTGTTTATGTAAATAATCTATGGCATTATACTACTGATCAAGACAAAGGACACTATATGAATATCTTACCTTTATAGCCGAAGCACGTCAAATGTGCAGTATGTTATGAGGGAAAATCGGGCTCGTATTAGTACGTGTCATGTTATACCATAATGAGCGGTGTTACGCCAGTAAAACTCTATTGTTATAGCGAAGTATCTACGCACGTTGTATATTGTATGTATATTATGAACTTTCAGTAGAAAATTTTGGGAATAATGACAGGCTATTTCCTTAACGGTTAATATGCTAGCTAGCAGAGAAAATGTATTATATCTACTCATTTAACTTTTGAGACGTTTTGGGCGTATTTCCAGCAGCATTACTAAGTAGTTTTACTAGTAAGACTACTGGAAATTTTTGTCCCAGTAGTTTTACCAGTAATATTAATGAAATATTGGTTTTAGCTATAAAATTGATAACTTTAACAAATCAATTTAATTATATTAATTAAATACTATTTACAAACCTAGTTGAAGGTTTTTTACTATTTTTCCTTTTTTATTAATAAAATCTTCTCAGGTAAACTTTACCAAACACATTTACTTTAGTGAACACCTGTGATTGAAAGAATTTTGCGATGGATTTGTGAACCCACTACTTAATATTTCTCGCATTCAAGTCACAATTAAAATTCCTGTAACTAAAATATTGGACTCAATTATGGATTTTTTTTATTCTGAGCATATTGGTATGTCTTCATGATTTTTTTGGATGAAGTGTTACTGCGTGATGGAAGATCCCACTTCGTCCCGTGGGTGTCGTTATATGCTACAACGGTAAATGTCAGATTAGCCTTTTGGCTTTTAATATATCGCAGTTTAAATATGTTTTTATTCTATTTTTTGAATACTTAGAATGACGTCAGGAAGTAGCATGAAATGAGTGAGATATCTTGCAGGCGAATCGACGGTGGCAATACTAACCTCACACTTTTGTCGCAGCTGTCCATCACCAGTATTAGTATTATATACATGTGGTGTAAAGGATATGGTTATACCACCAGTTATGGGAAGCCATTCGATTTTTTGGCATTTTCCATCGTCGCCTCTTACAACACCTACGACTTGAAATGAGATAACAAATTCTCTTAAGCCACTATAGGTAGAGAAGTCTTAATTGTCCATACCCCTCACAGAAATGCGAGAAAGCCTTTAAGCAGCATTGGAATGTATACATAATACATAAACACTCACGCCTGTTACCCAGAGGGATAGGCAGATACTACAGACTTCCATTTGGCACGATCCTGACACACCTCTCTCGCCTTCTTCACATCCATATACCTACGCATACGAGTATATGCTCGTCGGTTGAGGGTACTCCTAATTTCGCCCGTTTTCAATAAATCGCCAATATGGTCGATAAATTTTCACCTAGGATGGCCCTTTCCGACTCTGCCATTCACTTCTGTCACATAAATTTTCTTTGTCACTCTTTCCTCATTCATTCTTTCCACATGAGCTTCCATGGGATGTATATATGCTGTAAGTTTATTCAAATAAGGCATCAGCCTACACACGTCCCATTCCTGGCATAAATCTTTTCTAAATTAACTCCTATTTAGGAAATATTGATGTCTATGAAATAACAAACAGCTGATTTTTGACACAATTTACATGCAAAATCGAAATAATATAGTGTAAAATAACATTTTTCGTGGTGAGTGGTGAGAACTCCAAATCTAGTCACTAGTCGGAACATTTCATTTAAATCCTCAAGAGTGAGAACGTAACTACATTTTAATTTTTAAATGATGATAGGTTTCTTTTTGCCCACAGCATAGATTTATCGTTAAGTGGACAGTCGCTCATTTTTCACCTCTAAATATACTGCTTAACATATTTTATACACAACCTTCATTATGTTTTGCATATTATGATTGACGTAATTGCCTCTTTCGCATATTTGGAAAGACGATAAAAATAAAATTATAAAAATCGCAAATTTTATGGTAGAGTTTCTATAATTATCTTAGGTTCGCATTGAAACCGCTGACCAAAACGCTTATCCCTCTGTTTAATATAAGTCTGCCAAGACACGTGCGAGTAACGGCAATACTTTGGAAGGTTTGTTCGCATTGCAATTAATTTTATGATCAAGTCTGACGCCACTACTTAATTAACTTCGTCATACGTGACAGGTCAACATAGTTGAAAGTTTCATTTGGTCCAAAATAATTATACACGGACGTGTTTGTACCTAAGCTATTTCTTGTAAAGTGTAATACGAACATATGTAGGCTTCTCATTTTAAACCGTTTTTATAGTTTTAATAATATACACTAAATTATTTTCCAATATTACAAGATTATATTTTGATAAAATTTATTCGATAAGATTAAAAATATAAAAGGTGTACCAAATTTCAACATTTAAATTTTTTAAATTTTAGTAGCTAAAGACATACGAAATTTTACGTTATAAAGATATGCTGCAGTTGTATTATCATGCAAATAAATTGCGTTCATATTTTACGCTCTTTTTCTGTGAAAACGTAGTCCTTCCCAGATTGAACCGACTGATTATTACAAAAGCAACGTAGCTCTACCATGTAAAACTGTATGCTTGATATTACAGATATGTCTTATTACAAAAACAACGTTGCCTTTCTTTGTTTAAAGTCTTCCTCGTCATCATCATTACAGACCTTCACCACTGCTGAACTTGGGGAAAGTTATACAAAAAAGCACAGTCCTGAGCCACCTGCATCCATCAACTTACTGCATATCTTACTAGGTGGCCCTTAGGGTGGACATCGTACTTCTCTTGCCAATACGTGGGTGTCACTCTAAACCTTCCTACCCCATCGTTTGTCAGTTTTTCGAATTATATATGGTGTTTTGCAATGTCATCTTACTGATCTAAAGTAGTTTTTGTGAGTGGACATGGATGCTGATTGAAAAACAGGATGAAGTACAAAATTTAAAGGCAAAACGAAACACTGACTAATTTTTTTGAATCCTTAACTCAGAATAGGTATTTTAAATGTCATACATATATATACTAGCTGGTCAGGCAGACATTGCTCTGCCCTTTTCAACGACCCTTTGTCATGTCCAACCAAAAATCCTTAAATTAGCAAAAAACTGTGGTGTGGTGTGGGTCTCTCAAGTTGGACAAAACTGCACACGGTGTACAAATTTGATTAAAATCGGTTAAGTAGTTTAAGAGTCCATCGCGGACAAATAACGTGACACGTTATTTATATATAACTATTAAGATATATTACAAATTATGTTGACAATTTTAGCGATCTCCAAAGTTCACTTCTTGTCCCTAGGGGAGACAGTACGTGACGAGTGGTTTTGTTCTCGAAGATTCATCGCACTTCTGCCCCATTTAAGAGACGCCGGGAATTCAGAGCTATTTGTATTTTTGGCCGCTCCATTGTGCGAAAGGGGTGCGCATTATTTCGACGCTAGCACGTGGCTACGGCCTCTTTATTACGTTTGTTTGACCTTGTTGCTTGTGGTGTATCGCCCGAAGGACACGTGTAGAGTACACCTTGGGTTAGTTCGTCGAACACTTGAGCCAGCAGAGAAGGCAACAACAATATAGACTATCCGAAAGAGAAATTATAGATAGTAATGAAATAGAAACTCTATTGTGTACAAAATAGTTTTACAATAGGTGATTCAGCTACTTGGCTTGGTTAAATATAGGATATTTAACAAGGTACAACGGAAAACATAATACCAATAGTGGATAGAGTTCCCTAGCAAAACATGACTAACTGTTGACAAACACATAGTACATTGACCTTATTTTGCTCACTACTAATTCAAATTACTATTAAATAATATAATATATTTTCAAAGAACCGTTTATCTCTATTAAAGTGACTGTTGTTTATGAACCATTTGATTGCATTATATAAGTATTGGTTGGTTAGTTTGAACTATATTTATATAGTACATACATTATATAGATATTGTACGCCTTTATAAGAATTGTGATTCACAAACAATACATCTGGAGACATAATGATTTCTTATATTTACGCGAACACTACACATTGAAATAATACTCGTTTTTACGGAATTTATCGCGTATATTTAACTTTTTAATACCCGACGTTTCGAGAGCTTTACAGCACCCATGGTCACGGGAAGGACTGAGATGTTTAACGTCCAGATGTCATAGTTAACCGCGGTTACCATAGATTAAAATTTAACAAAACAAACAAAACAACAACAAAAGTTAAATTTTAATCTATGGTAACCGCGGTTAACTATGACATCTGGACGTTAAACATCTCAGTCCTTCCCGTGACCATGGGTGCTGTAAAGCTCTCGAAACGTCGGGTATTAAAAAGTTAAATATACGCGATAAATTCCGTAAAAACGAGTATTATTTCAAAATACATCTGGAGCTTCTTCGACAGGATGCAGTAGCCTCCTGCATCATATTTTTATAGCATTGTCCACTCTTAAATAATTGTTAACTCTGAACAATTAATTAACACCTATTCCAAATACTTATATTGTTCGGATATTTAATTAGCTAGCCGCAGATTATTATACAAAGGCACTGCAACTCGTAAACGTTACCGAATCGTTTATTTAAAATAGATAAAATAAATATAAAAGAATAATAATATCTTTTTTTATTTTACATAGTTAGTTAGAGCAAATCTCTATGTTCATAACCAAACACAATCTGCTGAATAAATATCTGTCAGGCTTTCGTGCAGGTCACAGTACTACCACTGCATTGATAAAAGTCACAGATGATATTAGAATGGGAATGGATGAGCAAAAGCTTACGGTGGTAGTGCTTGTTGACTTTTCAAATGCTTTTAACACAGTCGACCACGATATCCTTATAGCCTTCCTAACTAATCTTAGATTCTCAATCCTATCCTCGCGGCCGCCAGCAATCAGTACGATTAGGACAAGATTTCTCAAGATGGGCTGACATATAAATAGGCGTGCCGCAAGGCGGAATACTTTCTCCTATAATGTTTTCGTTATTCATAAATTCTATCACTTCAATTCCCAACTGTTCGTACCATCTGTATGCAGATCTTCAGCTCTATGTGCAATCTAGTGTTAACGACCTTAACGATAATATTCATAAACTAAACCACAACCTGGATGCCATAAGAGATTGGTCGTACAGACATGATGTTTTGGTTAACCCAACCAAATGCAAAGCAAAATGGTTATAGGTAGAAGCAGAATGTTAGCTAAGATTAATAACGATAATCTTGCTCCCGTATTTTACAATGGAACGTTGTTGCCATTTTGAAAGTCTATCAAAAACCTTGGCTTACATACATATAGACAATACCTTAAGCTAGGGAGTTCAAGTTGCCGAAACAAGCCGTAAAGTAACTGCCACCTTACGTTCTCTTTGTCATCTCAAAAACTTTCTGCCTTTTAAAACTAAACTTCTGCTAATCCAGACTTTGATATTACCCATTATTGACTATGCGAATGTGTGTTACCCAGATCTATCTCAATATCTTCTCGATAAGTTGGAGCGCCTTCTCAATAATTGCATTAGATTCATTTTCGGCTTACGTAAGTATGACCATATTTCCCAGTACCGATCTAAGCTTAAATGGCTCTCTATTCGTCAAAGGCGTAGCTCCCAAACTTAGCAAGTACTACATTTAATTTTAAATGACCTCAATTCTCCCTCTTATAAAAATAATATCCTCCTAAGGATAACTTTCAATATTTGTATTCCACTAACGATAGAGTTCCCCGTTCCCAACATTGTCTTAAAATTCGTATTCCACCACAAAGGAGTGGTTTCTTTAATTCCTCTTTTACTGTACAGTCTATACTGCTCTGGAATGCCTTGCCTGTTCATATCAAGAAAACTAATAACAAGAATTATTTAAAAAGACTAGTTCGAGAATTCTGTCGTAAGAATAATACCACCTGACTATCCGACTATTGTTTTTTTTTTCTATCTTTCACTTTATAAGTCATCATCATTCTCTAAACCATTTCCCATTATCTGGGGTCGGCGCAGTAAACCTTCTTGTTCCATTCCTCTCTATCAGCCGTCATTTCCATACTTACTCCTTTCATTCTCATATCACTCTTCACACAATCGATCCATCTTTTATTCGGCCTTCCTCTGCCCGTGTGTCCCTCCACATCTATCTTTCACTCACATTCTATCTTTCACTTTATAAGTAATATTTTATATAATGTATTTTAATATGTATTGTGTTATTTTATTTTTGTCTCATAATATTTTATTTACTTATAGTTTTGTATAGAAGTACCCGTTTATATATTTATTATTTATCCTATTAACTATATATCTATTCTATTCATTTGCATTTTATTTTGTTTTATATCCTTATTATTTATTTTTGTAGTCATTGATTACGCCTGCCACAGTTTCTCAAATCGTCCAGGGTTGACTGGCAGAGAATGCTATAAGGGATTAAGTCCGCCTTTTATATCCCTTATTATATAAGGTGTATAATAAAGATTAAACAAATAAATAAATAGTTTTAAGAAATATTATTGAAACGGACAGGGAGCAAGTGGACTATATTTTCTTAACTTGAGATGATTAACTAAGAGAGATGTAGAGACTGACTGTAACAAAACTGATCGAAAGTTTAACTAGTGACAGAAAAACTTTACTATAGACTTAATTGTACTGGAACTGTTACATTCAAAGAATAGTAATACAACCGAAAATAATTTATATAACTATTTACAATGAATCGCGACATAATTATTATTGACACTAATTTTCGTTATAGGACACTAGAGGGATTTTATTGTTTTCTTCTTTGACTTCTGTTCGGGAGCTTTTCTTTACCGTAAATGCTTTACGCCGGCCGGGTGTTCGTTTTTTTCCCGCAGCGACCGTTTTGCAATCGACGGCCTCCCACACGGACTTGAAGTACGCTGACTGGTCGCACACGTGGCACGAAACGGTTGCGTGCGTGCATACGGGGGCGACGAGACGGCGGCTTCCCTCGCCGTCCGTAACAATTATGCACAAAATATAAAGTCTTAAAAATATTAAAATAAAAGTAAACCATCATGCATCCTGGTAATATGCATAAGATTATTTTAATTTCTGAAGGATTATGACCCAGTCAGTATCCTGCGCTGCTTCAATGAATTTTAGCGGAATTCACATATCATACAATTATTTTATTTCCTAGACATGCAGATCTCTTCGTTATGTTTTTTCTCTAAGCGCTTATTGAGTAATCACTTAAAATTAAAAACGAATTAAAAAAAACTAATACAAAACTTTCCCTCATTCATTTGTACTGATACATATATTTTTATCTCAGAATAAACATGAAGATCCATAGTGTCAATCTCTGCTTTTCGTTCTACGCCCAAAATATTTTTTTAATTGATAGAGGCGATGCTACAGAATTTTACTAACTCCTTTTTTTTCTTAAATGATCCAACCCCTCCTTCCTAAAAGATTATCACTACAATAAATATACCTATATAAATAATAATAAACACCTTTTTTCCAAAGTTTTTTTTAAACTCTTCCCTTTTTTTATAGGATAGTGTGACAAACGAGCACACAGTCCACCTGATAGTAAGTGGTTACTGTGGCCCATAGACATCTACATCTATCCTCGATTACGAATCAAAATGCAGATGCGTTGTCACCCGTGAGGACTAAGATGGAATGCCTCGTTTCCAGTAAAAAGGGTCTCCGGTTCTCTATACTCACCATACGAAATAGAGCAGCATTAAGCTACTATTTCACGCTGGTATTCTGTGAGAGAGTGGTCCTTCCCCGGTCGAGCCGACCCATTCGTGCTACAACTATACTACTAATATAACTGCAGCATGGCTCTACCACGCATAAATTTTTGGCAACACTTCTCTGGAATACCCTGTCCGTTGATATAAGAACGGCACAGAATAAGTTTCACCCAAAAAACTGACTCCATAACACTATCTTAAAGGAAACAACATCAGACTTTTTATTTTTAACTCATTGTCATAATCATCATCATTACAGCGCTTCACATGTCCACTGCATCCATCGATTCCCTGTATATCTTACAAAATCGTACCTAGTTTATTATATTATTTTTATATACTGTATACACATATAATAAATCTGTGTGTCGTGTCTGCAATTCTTATATTTTCTGAAAATAAAAACAAGTCCAGGGGACTAAATAAAGGGCACTGAAACGAAATTAGTGAATTTTACAGTTTTTATCTGTCTGTCTGTATGTCTGTGTATTCACAATTCACGCAAAAACTACGCAACAAATTTCTATGAAAGTTTGTGTATAAGTCGTTAAATACTTTAGGCAATTTATAGGCTACATTTTATCCAATTACAGAATTCAAAAAAGAAGGGTTAAGTATTTTCCTTCCTTAAGATGTTAATTTCTATTTTATATGTAAAGATGTAATTTTTCAAAATAAAAAATATTTATAAATTAGGCGGAGAGTAAGTTTTTAACCATTGCGTAATACATTAAACTACGCTGACAATCAAGGTATACATATACACTTTTTTAAAACAGTGCCATCTAACGTGAAATAAAAAAGTATTGACGAATCAGTAATATAAATATTTTACATTTATATGTTTCAATTTTTAAATTCATAATTGATTTTAAAATTCCAACGTATTTACGTTATTAGAAATAAATAAATTTTGTAGTAATTAATTATTACTTAAATTGATAAGAGTGAGATCTATCTAAAATCATAAATCAAATTGAGGATGTTTCCAAGTTTAATTCCTAATCTATAAAAATATTTATTATTTTTTTATCTGTGAATGACATGTGATGATAAAAACTGCAATTGTTATAAAAAATCTTATTATCCTTATAGTTTATATAAAGATATTTTATATCCGTATTGGTTGGATCCTAGAATATATAATATCATTAATAAGTCGATTATTGCGTGAAATGGTAGTATTTCATACAATCTAACAGTGTTTGTTGATTTTATTATACTATAGATAGACCGAACAAATGAATAGAGATTGTTTGTAGATATTATCAGCTAAACACGACGTTGTTATAGATGGATATTATTCTTATATTATATAATAATTTCATTAAACACCGATAGCATTATTTTAACATTTATACGTGGTAGAGCCATGCTGCAATTATATTAGTAGTATAGTTGTAGCACGAATGGGTCGGCTCGACCGGGGAAGGACCACGCTCTCACAGAATACCAGCGTGAAATAGTAGCTTAATGCTGCTGTATTTCGTATGGTGAGTGTAGAGAACCGGAGACCCTTTTTACTGGAAACGAGGCATTCCATCTTAGTCCTCACGGGTGACAACGCATCTGCATTTTGATTCGTAATCGAGGATAGATGTAGATGTCTTTGGGCCACAGCAACCACTTACCATCAGGTGGACTGTGTGCTCGTTTGTCACCCTATCCTATAAAAAAAAAATAGCAGCATCGATTGCGTATTTTCGACAAAAGTAGAATTTTTAATACGTTCTATATCACTTTATGCCTAATTTATGTGTAATATAAATATTCGTGGATTTGTTGTGGGATCGAGCCAACCTAGTCACACCTCATCTAATTGTGGGTGAGTACGAGAGGGTACCTACTGTTTTGGTGTTCATAGTTTTAACCAATAATAATATAAGACTTATAATATCATTAATACTTATGGACGTATCTGAGAAGTTAAGAAATATTTCGGTATAGGATTGTGAAGTTGGTCAACCCGCGTTGGAATCCGCTCAATTAACTCATTTTTGTCCTAATTCTCGCTGCGGTCTGTGCCCAATAGTGGGATGTATCTCGGCTGCTATTTTTTTCTTTTAATAGGGCTATCCACTGCTGATCATTGGCTTCCTTTTTGCTTGTCAAATAGACCGAATATTTGCAGTAGTATTCATGCTTGGCAAGCAAGTAGGCAACCGCAGCTTTTTATTACTTTGCGCTGTTATCAGGAATATGCTGCCACCCATTTCCTATTTCAGTTTCCTTCTGTTGTCTCTTGCGACACCTACAGGACGAAGTGAGGTAGTGGTTTTTTTTTCACCACTGCTATATGTCTAACATATTTCTACTCCTGTTCATTAATCGAATTCCTTCTACACATAATTATTTCCTAGCCTACCTATCTACCATAATTACTACCTACTAGAATGTATATTGACCAATAAGTTGAATATTTGCAGTAGTTGCCACGCTTGCCATGCGAGTTGCCAACTGTTTATTTTTATTATTTTGAGCTATGATCAGAAAACGCTGCTGCCCATATTCTATATATTTCTACCCACGTTCATAAATATAATTCTTCTCACACATTCAACGTGAATATAACTACATTTTTTTACATTTTGAAGTCTACTCGAACGTAAAAATATATTGGCATATATTTTATGGTGCCAACCAATATTATCATTAAATACAACATTATTTTGACAAAACTATGTCAACATTAATTATAAATATTATGTAAATACTGCATTTCCAATTCCAGAGAAATTTTCCCTTCATAAGGACATGTCGAAAAACATGCCATATAGAAAAAAAAATGTTGCTAGACTTAATGCAATTCTGATAAATTTTCAAATTTAAATCATTTCTGACGTCCAAAAATATAGACACAGAAACCGAGGTATCTCTATAAGTGATCTAGTTTTACTAGTTTTATTACGAAATAGTGTTATTGATGTTTCTAAATTTACGCCCATGCGAGCAAATGCGCTGGTAAATAGTTAATATATCTTTCAAACTCTAAAATTCAATTTACTATGAAGTTATGGGCAAGCTATTTCTTAATTATACGGTGAACTGAAAAAAAAAACATAAAAACCGATATTTAAGCACTGAATCTCAACATAATACTTGAAATTTAGCTACTGTGGAAAAATTTGTTTTAAAAAGCACAAGATATAATATGTTACAGCAAACATCTGGTCGCAAGGCTTCAGATCGTCAAAAGGCTTTCTCAAAACAACAAGCTTCTGGTCCTGCGCCCAAATTAATGTGATCGAGTGAAATCGGCCACAGTCAAGCGTATGCCTGCTATATACCATATGTTAGAGGATTCACAGACAAGAATAGCTACATCTTGAAGAGAGCTTTTATTGAAACATTCTATAACCTCTCAAACGGCAAGCGTCCAAATTTGACTGCTTCGATATACCGTCAAAATGTATGAGGTCAAATGTGACCACACCCATCCACAGCACTTTAACCCATCAATACTTATGTTTAGTGACTACGTTTATATGAAGAAGATTGGCATTATAGAATCAATATGAAATTTTCTATCCTCCAGTGAAATAAAATGTCAGTTAGTTTATGGATATTTATTTGTGATCTACGTTCATTTCGTACGCCATTTTCGTGTGAATGTTATTGTGTTGATTTTTGGATTTTTCTAGTATTTTATTAGTGTTTTAGTATAGTGTTTTATTATGAAATTGTAGTGAAAGTTTTTGTGTGAATATAGTTTACCTTTTTACGTAAATAATTTCAAGTTAATATAAAGAAATAATTGTGATTTTCACGCTGTCGACATCCGCTTGGTATCTACCCGTTTTTTACCGAAGTACAACCTAACTTTTGTTTAGACCACAGAATAGAGAATTTTGTATAGATTTTATAATCGTAGACTTTTTCATAGAAAAATAGTTCTGAATATAAGTTTTAATGGTTCTAAGTGCTGTGGTGGGTGGGTGCGGTCGCATGCGACTGCTCAGGATATGCCGGACGTATGTGACTGCATGGGATTTTTATGGGGATTGAAGGGATAAGCTACCAAAGAAGATTAGTCAGTTCCTACTATTTGTCAAGTGTACCTTTAAAAGACGCAGATGTGTGCAAGCTTCATTGTGAATGTGATCTGGAGTCTATGATTGTATCCTAGACAGCCCCACAATTACGTTAGATTCCATATATCACAAATTTTCGCGGAAGAACATCGATTCCTATCACGGACAACATGTGATTCTACTAAGATTTTAAATATTCTAGTTTCAATAAATAATGTGGCTGGGTACTACCACCTGCTCGGTATCCTGTAATTAAAAACGACGATGGACACCCGTCTCCCCCGTGATCATGGATTCTGCAAGACACTTGAAATGTCGGGAATGAAATAAAACTAGTTTTTTTAAAAAAAAATATCATTCTTTGTCCTAAATGTCTTCTTTATTTTAATTTTATATTTCAACTTAAAATTATAAGGCCAACTCAAAGCAAAAAAACGAATTGAAAATTGATTTTGAAACCGTTTGAATTTTGACGGATCGTCGATCGTCTTGGTCGGATCCGACCGTGTGCCCATTGAAGGGTTAATGTGAACTTTGCCGTGTCATGTCGGCAAAATAGAATCTATCACTCCATTTTGTCCCGTGGCTATTATAAAAGGTGACCACGGAACTTTTTAGAACTGATGGTGTTATAATCATCCCATTTACGCTAGACGTAAAATACCCAAACTGGCGACGGTAAGCACTTTCAATAATAGATGTTAGATGGTATAATCTACCAAGCGTGACGAACAAGGTCAATCCTTTCAACCATAGAGGCCCATGTTCAGTAGTAGACTTTTAGGAGCCTATCCGGAAGGATAGGATAAATAATATGAACCGTACTTGTCGTATACGAGAAGAAGATTCCGTAATGTACAACTTGAAAAGTAGAAAGAAATATCTTGGAACACGTTATTAATACTTGCATATAGGAGTAAAACAAGCAAACCTATTTTCATAGATGTATTCTAAATTGCACAGCATTATTATTTATAATGTGCCGTGAACACATTAAACTGTAAGTTATTTTAAATGAGGAATTATAATACAAGCGTTTAAAGCTAACACATTTTCACCTATGTACATAGGTGAAAATATTGAATTTTTCGATTGAGTCAAATTGACCACTGACAAAAATTAGAGACGGTCCCTGAGATGTGCACTTCATACAGAGAATGCAATTTCCGTTTGAATTCAGTTGCTCGTATTCTGCACGTTTCGTCGTCTGTACGTTGAATTACTGCAAACTTGTAAAGTTTCCAAAAAATGATTTTACTTTTTATTACTTTAACAAAGATTATTTTTATCAACTTCCTATTCAATTTCGAGTATTTAAATCATTACAATTAAGGCGAAGAGTTAAAGTTAAAGATAAAAGTTACAGCCTCTATAGGTCCCACTCCTGGGCGCAGGCCTCTTCTTATTTCTGAGATGGTTTTAGGGTAAGGAATTGTCCGCCGCGCTGCCCCAATGCGTGTTGGCGAGTTTCACATATCGAAATATTTTTTTCGCATTTCTCGGACGTGCAGGTTTCCTTACGATGTTTTCCTTCACCGCCGAGCACGTGGTAAATCAGTACTTAAAATTGCAATTGACAATTTCATTAGTGCCGGCGGGGATCGAACCCGGCTTGCTCGCGTATTGTGAAATTTACAGCGAGCGCTAACCATCTAAGGTACCACGGCTCCGAGCGAAGCGTATCGTAGCTTATTACCGACGCAATATGTTATTGCTTTCTCCTATGAAACTAATTAACCGATGAGAAATTTATATTTTTTTAATCCCTGAGCTACCACAATGACACATAACGACACTTTAGATGACATAAATCTTAGTATACATATTGTGTACGTTGATACTTACCGTTACTGTTATGTTTACAGCATTATTAGATTCCAATACTTAACTTATGACTCCCAAATATAAAGCCTCATATGGAGGATATTTGCTATAGTTGCCACACATAGGAAACGGGTAGGTAATTACAGATTTTTTTGTCGTTGATACTTGTTTCTCGACTATATATGTATGATATGAGTCTTACTTAATATATTTTTAAATTTGAATTTATAATTTATGTTCTTAGTTCACACATATGTTTTAAACTATTTTAATCTTAAAATTTTAATTATTAATTACTAAAGGTGCTTACTGTAAAAAAAAGAATAATAATTTAAGACTTGTATTTATTAAATTGAAGATACTTAACGAACTTACAGTCCACTTTATGGTAAGTGGTAACACCACCACTTCTAAAGAAAGCTACAGTTGCGTAGTTACCCATGAGGACAAAGACGGAATGCTTTGTAGACTGAATTTGATGTTCAATCAATTAAATTTCAATGTTATAGTAAGGAAATCCGCTCGACCTTCGTATGCAACGCATACTGACCTTAAAATAACAGATAAGTTGAAACATTGTGCGATACAAGCTTACAATTAATAGATAATTCATTGGCGAGAACAGTGTACCTTTTAATTTTGAGCAGGAAACGGAAGAGGAAACACAATAAAATAATACAATATTCCGCTTTTTGCTGGTAAAACTCACGTGTTCACGAAGTATATTCCATTTTTCTACATTAATTATCATATTCGATTATTTATTTTTTATTTATTTTATTTACATATTTATTTCGACCAATTAGGATCATAAGGTACATTCATTCAAGTTCATTCTAATATAATTTTTAAGCATTAGTAAAATTAATATAACAAACGATTAAGTTTTCATAATAATATTTTAAATATAATAATTATTTAATAATAATAAAATGATATAAACCGATCACTCAGAACAGACCAAACTTAATTATATATTAACATTATTAAAGAGGGTAAAGAAGTTTATTGTTTTTTGTGAAGATAAATATTTCTATAACTACTGAAACTGTCAGTTTATTAAAGATCTTTGAGGGTGGTATTACTGTTACAGTCACAGCATTTCTAAAGTCCACTGAAGAACATAGGACTCCCATAGATATTTGTCATAGTTGCCACGCTTGGCAGATAACTGTAGTTTTTTTTAGTTGTTATAAGTAAGGTATTACCCAACTCCTGGTTCGTTTCCCCTCTGTCGTCTCTTACGACGTCCACGGGATTATATGGGGTAGTAGATATTTTATTTTAGAAAATCTTTATTGGAATTTACAGTGACAGGCCTGTTGACAGACAGGCCTGTTGGTCCAGTGGTTAGTGACCCTGACTGCTATGCCGGAGGTCGTGGGTTCGATTCCCACCCAGGACAAATGTTTGTGTGATGAGCACGATCATTTGTTCTGTGTCTGGGTGTAATTTATCTATAATATTTATGTATTTAGAAATATATAAGTATGTTTATCAGTTGTCTAGTACCCATAACACAAGCTCTGCTTAGCTTGGGACTAGATGGCGTTGTGTGATAGTTGTGGAAAAAAAAGGTAAAAGAATCAAAAAAAGAATCAAAAGTGACACAAGTTTCAAGTGACGTAGTCCGAAGCCGTCAGCATTTGGATTGCCAACCGATTAATGCGATTTGCGGTTAGGCACCGTAAGCGAAATTTGATTGAAGTCTGGCTCGCTGACAATGCCTTCAGATTAACTGAGACAAGATCAGAATAAGACAATTAAAATATGAGTCAGTTGTATGGAATTTAATTTTTAAATTTAAAACGCTTACAAAACTAATAATGGATACGAAAACGATTAGACTACATTTACGATTTTGTCGCGTTTAATTTACTTAATTTTAATATCCGATATTTCAGGTGCTTTCGGCATCCATAGTCAAAGGGGACTGAGTTGATTGACGACCTAATGTCGGAGTTAGCCCGGAGTACCTTCAGCTTGTTAAATATTACTTTTGGTCCAAACTACGCAAAAAGAACCTGTGTACGGACGTATTGCAATATGCTTGGATTGATAATAATTTCATTATTTCTTTATATTTAGAAGATGGTTGCACTTAGCTGCCATCTGCATCTAGCTCTGTTCTATGGAAGTAAGATTGTTTTTTTGATTTCAATAGCTTCACGAATCATGCTTTTAAGAAATCGGTGTTCTTTATTGAGGATATGTGCTCTATCAAATATGATGTAGTGAAGAGAGCGATTCCGTTGTTGACTAACACATCTAGCAAGGCTTAGGAATTGTTTGTCTCTAACTCATTTATAAATCGAATTTTAAAGTTTATGCAATGAGGATGTTCTAAAAATGCAGTTATTTTGTCCGATGGGAAAATTGTGGAAGTATCGTTACCTCACCGCTTGTGAAACCTTGAAGTTACGGGTGCAGTAAGGAGGGCTTTCTCCCCAAAGTCCTATATGAATATACCGGCTACAATGTGAGATACAGGTGAGCCCATACCAACACCGTCTACTTGCTTGTAAAACTCTTCCTTCCACAACAGATAACCAGATGTAGGGTAATGCTTGAACAATACTGCATAATCTGCTGGCATGTTGTTTGCCTTTAGTTTCCTATTTACAATTGAGATGCAATCTTCAACAGTTAGGCATGTAAATTGAGAAAACAGACCATGGTTTCATTGTCAGTAAGACGTTGGTATTTTATCTCACTGGCAAAATAAATATCAATAAATTTCGTAAAAGTAGTTTCATTCAATGTGTAGAGTTTGCGTAAGTATAATAAACCTAAAAAATATTCATATTTCACTTAAATATGCAAAACCGTAACTTATTGGAACAACTCTTGTATATGTTTTGAAATTTTAGTTCTAATGTGAAGTAAATTTTTGTTTTTTAAAAGATCCACTAGATTTTGAAGGGATCCACTAGAGGAAAACACGAAACCTTTGTTAGAGTAACTTTGTTGTTCGTACGTCCGTCGGTCCGCGCATCTATCCTTCTATCCGTCTTTTTTTACCCTTTTTCTCAGGAATGGGTTAAAAATTATCTCTTGATGATATTAAAAGTTTCTATGTAATTAAAAGATACGGCTATTTATGTAACATAATATTTTCATGCTCGAAATTATTATTTCTTCAATTAACACAATTCTTTAAGATTCTAGCTCAACGTGAAGAATTTAGAATCATACAATTTTGCAAGAAGCAAGGTCACTTATAAAACAAAACATCCAAAAACTCTAAATTTTAAATTTTAACATGAAAATATATTTTTGAGATTACAAGCTTACATTGATTTGCCGTTGGAGCATTGACCGCGATCTAGACGATATGTGGAAGAATGTTTTTCCTACTGCAAACTAAAGTTTATCTTTCAAACGACTGAACTTTTTACCTGATTACCTTACCTATAATTTACGTCGTTTAGTTTTTTCGATGATGCTGGTATTAGTAAGTACTACTTATTTATCCGCTTATACTATAGCTATTATACATAAATGAATATTATTTTTGTTAAGTTAGGACATTCGTGTGTCGATATCGAAAGCCTGTGAAATAGTTGAAACTCGAATTCCAACCTCGGTCTGTAGGTTAATCGGCGGATTCAACTCGGTTGGGATACTATAAAACTTGAAAACAAGATTATACAACCAGTGCGTGTTGCCAGTGATAACATACGGATCTGAGGTGTCATCCTGCAACACGGGCATTATAAAAAAACTTAAGATCGCTGATCGAGCTATAAAGGTGTTTATGGGGCGGTTTTTCTCTGCATGATAGACTTAAAAATGAGGAATGTACAGTATAACCAGAGTAACCAATACAGCCCAAGGGATCAGTGAGATGGTGTGGCAAAGGCCGGCCATATAGCTTCAAAAACGTATAACTGTTTGGGATAAAAAATTCTCCAGTGACTCTAAGTAGGAGGCTTATACTCAACAGAAGATTTTGAAAAGAGAATTAGAAAATGAATATTTTTGAATGAATAATTAATGTGCTACATGGGGAGTCCATTTATCAAACCAAATAAATGTAAACACAACTTCCAATTAAATGTGCCCGTATACTGTCATTCTACATAAGATTCAACTACTTGAATGTTATCTGAACTGGCAATGAAAGATCAAAGGATTAATTTTAATAAAGAGAAAAATGTTCAACATATTTCGGTGTATTTTCTGTGGCGTATAATATGAAGAGGATCACTTGGCAATAGAAATAGTCATATTCTGTATAATAATATTTACCAGAATAATTTACTTCTCGTAATAGCTTGGTTTCATTATGGATTTTTATAATATCATAAATAATTAAGAGCTTTTCATAACATTTGCCGCTACTTCTATACAAAAACATTATTCTTTAATTATTTTTATATATAAACCCAGTACTGCTCTGAAAAGCACAAGATGTAAGACAAAGCAGTGTACTTCTTGTACAGCTATAAAAAGATATTAAAAAGCTATTTAACAGATGTGGTTAAACACAATTACATAATAAAAATATTGAGTAACCCTGGAACAAATCAGATAGATTTCAATGACATATATCCAGGGTGCGTTGAAACTCTGTGTTGGCCGCTTATAAATGCTTGAATTTCAATTGTTATATTTTTCAAAACTTAAGAAACTCATACATTGATTAAGTTAATTTTTATATAATATAATATATATTAAATATAATAGTTTTTTTTAGAAGTAGTAATTCGTCATCCGTAGCAAAAATTTTATAAACGCGAAAAATTTAAGGATGATATTTTTTTACGATTTTAAAAGTTCATTCCTCATGCTTGCTTTGCTTGTCTTCAACATTATTTTAGTAAGGAAACACCTTATTGGAGCACCGCAAAATAAAGGTGATGCGAGAGTTCTCTTCAATTAGTTGCCTGACAGTAGACGCATTTTCTTCAGTGTTGGCTGTTGAGAGTTTTCCTATGAGAAGTTTCGTGGACATTTTGGTATTGGTATGAAACATATTAAATAAAAACTAATTATAGTCATTGTTAATAGTTGACAACTTTGTTGTTGCTGGATTCTTCATGAACTCAACTCAGAACAAAAACAGGCCACATACGGGCATCAAACGTATAAATGATGCCAAAATGCATTATTTACACATATTTTAACCCTTCAATTCTCCATAAAATTCCCTTGCGGTCGCATGCGACTGCACCCACCCACAGCACTTTAAACCATTAAAACTTATATTTAGAGATATATTTTCTATGAAAAAGTTTAGCATTATAGAATTAATACAAAATTTTATATCTTGTGGTCTAAACAAAAGTCAGTTACTCTATGTTTTTTTATTTTTATTCTACTGTCAGTTTACTACATACGAGTATTAAACAATAAAACACAGCAGTTTGAACCATAAAAACTTATATTTATAGACTACTTTTCGAAAAAGAAGTTTTGCATTATATAATCTATATAAAATTTTCTATTCTGTGGTCTGAACAAATCAATTACTCTATGGATTTTATTTTTAATCTACCGTAAAATTGCGCCATTTTCGTATGGTCGACAAATGTCGTACATTGACAGTAGAATAAAAGTAAAAATAAATATAGTAATTAACTTTTGTTTACACTATAGAATAGAAAATTTCGTATAGATTCTATAATGCCAAACTTTTTCATAGAAAGGTAGTTTCTAATTAAAATGACTATAATAAAATAATAATACTATAATAAAAATAAATAAAAAAGGTAGTTTATGGGTAAAGTGCTGTGGGTGGGTGTGGTCAGATCCGACCGCTTGAATTTTGACGGAACGTCACCTTGATCGGATCCAACCGTGTGCCCATTGAAAGGTTAAAGTAATATTTGTTGAATACTTCGATTAAAGGAAGCAACTGTATATATAACATATTTAACAAAACGCGATGATCCTTTATTTACCATTTAAGGTGATTGCTCCCCTTGAGTTTTGTCTGTAAGTCTCTTTTATTTTCAATTGTTCGACTCGTTACAATTTCTAAGCGCCCCTGCCTCGCTTTCACCATGATCGCAACCGTAGTTCAGAATAGCGGGACTGCCGGGCACTGGTCATCGCTCATGGGGGATATTTGCTATAGTTGCCGCGCTTGGCAAGCGGGTTGGCAAACGCTAGTTTTTACTGTAATTTTGCTGTTATCAGAAAGGTGTTACTGCACATCTCCTGCATCAGTTTTTCTTTGTCACCTATTACGACAGGTACGGGAAGATATGAGGTAATGTATACAAAATAAGTACATTCAAGCTTAAAATGGTGGTCAAACAAGAAGTAAAGAATAAACGAAAAATTCAAACTTGGTTTTTATTATATAATCGTATCATAGAAGATAATTTAAGCATGATTCCTAGTTTACAATGAATAAAATTAGATACACGATCAATAAGATTATTAAAATTGCAGATAAATAAACAGGAACTCACTTATTTTTCAAAAAAAGTATTGAAACACATTCATCTCATAAAATATTTATCTTTCTTAAAAAAATTATTATATAATATTATATAGGTATAATTCACGTTTTAAAATGTTTATTACAAGTAAGCAGGTATAAAAATAAAATGTAATACTGTGATAAACATGAGCGAGAGGGATATGCAATACAAGCTATTTTACAGCAAATTGGAGGAGGGCAATAAATTTTACTGCTTAGACGGCTTTTATTATAGCAACGAAGAACACAAATCTGAGAAACTGGATACGTCCATATCGTTAAATAATGGAGATGCTATCTTTGTTTATTTTCTACACGTGATATATTAAAATAAAGACTAAGAAATAGTAAAAAGTGATTAAGCAAATCAATAAATGTAAAAAGGGAACATGGCACATATTAAATTAAAATTATCAAAACAAAATACACACAGAATACCAGCGTGAAATAGTAGCTTAATGCTGCTGTGTTTTGTATGGTGAGTGTAGAGAACCGGAGACCCTTTTTACTGGAAACGAGGTACTCCATCTTAGTCCTGACTAGTGACAACGCATCTGCATTTTGATTTGTAATCGAGGATAGATGTAGATGTCTATGGGCCGCAGCAACCACTTATCATCAGGTGGCACACAGTGTGCTCGTTTGTCACCCTATCCTATAAAAAAATGTCGGGAATACAAAATAATCCAATGAAATCCGTGAAAACCAGTTTTATTTAAATGTGTAGAGTTTGCATAAATACACGAAATCATTAGACTACAAGAATCTGGCATTTCCCGTAATCATCTCTTACGATACCCATGTCATGATTGTATTGATGGATTCCTGTGATCCAGCGACATGGCACATCATCACCTACATTACGACCTTTTAATGTCTACTGCTAAATGTAGACCTCCCTTGCTGCTAAATGTAGAACTTGCTCCAGTGTGGGTGGTATATGCGGGGTTTGTCACAGTGGGTTTGCTTGGCATGCAGTTAAGCAACCGCAGTTTTTTATTATTCTCAATAGTTATCAGGAAGATGTTGCTTACAAAAAAGGTTACATATAATAAACGTTTCAGTTTTTCTGGGACACCAAGGGAATAATATGCATAATAATAATCTTACACCGTAACTGTCTTTATACTAAATTGCAGGTTTTCAATTTTTAAAACCCTTTAATATCAAAACATTTTAGCCGTCGCTATAATTATGTAAAAAACATGCAACTGATGTAGTTGTATGATTTATTTTAGTAATAAGTGTTGTGTTAAGTAACGTAATTATCGGCTGACTCGACAGACGATGAAATTGTTTACGGTGCAAGCCATAAGCGACAGATATCGAATTATTTTTTTTGGTGTTAAGAAAACAAATGCAATGATTGTTTTCAAATCTCTACCTAACCTGCAAGGTAACCTTATTTACTGACGGACTTGGCTATGGCGACTGGTTGGTGACGGAATATTAAAATTCTTTATCCTGATTTGATGATGTAACGAGAATAATTTTATATTAATATACCGCCTATTAATATATCGTTTTCATCGATGATCAAATAACTCATAATAGTCTACTGTTGGAACCACACATATCCTTAGATCCCTTGGATATTCGTTGCTTCTTTCTTAATACAAACTAACCGTTAACCTAAAACTAAAGTTTTAGAAACATGATTTATGGTGAAATAGGCACAGTATATAAAAAATATGTTGTTGTATATAATACGTACCGTGATGCATATTATTTTTGCCGTTCTGAGTTCCATTTTTACTAGAAGTCCGTCTAAGTATGTATCGTACTCTTAAGTTTAATCTAAATTAATAAATAACATTCAAATAATTTCAAAAGCTTAAGCTAAATTATTACACATAATGATATTTTAATAATCCTACAAGGTTAACTTTAATGCGTTTACTGTGTTCATGGTGTAAAAACCGTCTATAACTTTTGACATAAAAAGTATAAAGAAAATATCTAAGGATTTTTATTAAAAACGCAGCTATGACTGACTGACATTTTTATTAAACAGCCTTATTTTTGAGACCGTTGAGTTTCCCAGTAGAAAATACTTATACTATTTTTATATTACATATCTGTCAATAAAAACAAGTTAGGTATACAAAAATCATAAACTGACATCCACATTTTATTAAGATAATGCTAAATAATTTCACCCGTATCTATAAAAAATCAATTAATATTTTATAAACTGAAAATATACATATAAACACAAAAACTACCATGCATAGTCAGAGGGGTTAGATTCATATATATATATATATATATATATATATATATATATATATATATATATATATATATATATATATATATATATATATATATATATATATATATATATATATATCTATACGTACGTGCTCGTCAGGTAAGTGTTCTCTTAATTTGTCCCTTGCCGACTCTGCTCTCATTTCTGCAGCAAAAAATTGTTTTGTCACTCTTTTTCATTCATAGTATGTAATACTCTTTTTTTTTCAAAACTGTTACGAATCAATCCCTCTACGAATTTCTCGTCTAGGTGTGTTGCGTCTAAAGAGGGATTCTTTCTTAGTCCTCTAGGGTATCAACACATGCATTTTTATTTTAAATCGATGACTTCTCAGACGAAGTTCCTTACGAAGTATATATATACATATATGTATATATATATATATATATATATATATATATATATATATATATATATATATATATATATATATATATATATATATATATTTATACTTCGTAAGGAACTTCGTCTGAGAAGTCATCGATTTAAAATAAAAATGCATGTGTTGATACCCTAGAGGACTAAGAAAGAATCCCTCTTTCTTAGTCCTCTAGGGTATCAACACATGCATTTACGAATTATTATGATGATATACGAATTATTGTGCTGAATTTTATGGTTTTGGTATATATATATATATATATATATGTATATATATACTTCGTAAGGAACTTCGTCTGAGAAGTCATCGATTTAAAATAAAAATGCATGTGTTGATACCCTAGAGGACTAAGAAAGAATCCCTCTTACCAGTAAAAAGGGCTGCTATTTTACGGTAGTAACCATAAAATTCAGCACAATAATTCGTGGTGCCGTGGACGGCATCGCGGCGCAGGGGCATAGCACTGAGTTGCAGTACTAAGTGTAGCGGATTCGAATCTCGCAAGAAACAGGTATTTGTAAGGCACACAAGTAATTCTTCCAGGTCTGAATGTTTGTCCTTCTGAAATCTATGTATTTTAATTTTAATTTGTCCCAGGATACAGGAGAAAATCGTTGTATGAAAAAATACCAAACAATAAAAACATAAAAACATAATATGATTAAAAGTATAATCCATAGTTATAAAAATGTTAAAATTATTATGTGTTAAGCATTTTATTGTGTCCTAAAATGAAAATATGTAGCATTTATTCGTTTCTCCTTCCTTAGTTCACTTATATAAGTTGAACCTGCTTTGCTTCCATCGCATGTATAATTGGAAAGCATGGGGCGTAGCAATTAACGCTACCACGCTCATTTACCACGTTAAATTTTACGTAATTTAAGAATATAAAAAAATAAATATCGTATCATGCTAACAAAACATTCATATTTAGCTATTTGTAAAGATAATGATGTAAAAGGTCTTAACATGAATATGAATAGCTTTGTCAAGGTAATTAAATTCACATTTGTCCAGCGTAACGATCCTTATCTTGGGGTTGATAGCGCCTCGAGTTGAATTTATGCACAAATGAATCTATGTGACGACTTAAAATATATTGTTAGCTTGTATAACTTTTTATGTCTTACGATTTTAATTTATTGATGATATTATTTATCATTAGTCATTAATTTCAATAACATTTCATTGACAACATTAAGTACAAGTCATTTAATATTAACTGCATTGAAAATTAAAAATTTGTAACAAAATGTATATATATATATATATATATATATATATATATATATATATATATATATATATATATATATATATATATATATATATATATATATATATAATTAAATCGAAAATAAAAAAATATTATAAAATACAATTATCATCACAATCAATATCATAGGTATCTATTACTACTATTTACTTAGTACCAGCTCATAAACATCCCGCGGCTGGGCACAGGCTTCCCCTGACCCTTTAGGGCAAGTCCGCCGCGCTGCCCCGTTGTTGGCAAAATTCATATGTCTTTGAAATATTGAAGAAAACGATTTTTCCTGATCCTCGCGATGTTTTCCTTAACCGCTGAGCACGAGGTAAATGACTGGGTACAGGCCCCCCCCCTTATTTCTGAGAGGATTATAGGGCAAGTCCCCGCGCTGCCCCGTTGTTGGCGAAATTCATATGTCTTTGAAATATTGAAGAAAACGATGTTTTCCTAATCCTCACGAGGTTTTCCTTCACCGCTGAGCACGAGATAAATCGGGCACCTACATCTTGACATATATTTAATGCATTGTCGTTAAGCACCTTTGCGAGTATAGGCCTTCTCCACTTTTTCCTGTTCTTGGCCACTGTGATCCAATCGTCTTCCGCAAACTTATTAATTTCATCCGTCCATCTCTCTAGAGGTCTACGTCATTTTAATTAGTAGTTCAACCCACGCCACGTAGCGAACATCTTAGTTCACGTTTTAACCTTCATACGTGCAATATGTCCTGCCAATTTCCATTTAAGTTTCTGACGGTGGAATAGAGCACCTATGACATTTGTTAATTTTTATATCGGTATTTCGCTTTTTGTGTTTACTTTTGAGATTAAGTAGGTGCCGTTCCATGGCCCTCTGATATGTTTCATCGTTTATTTTTGTGTACGAGTTGTAGATATATATATATATATATATATATATATATATATATATATATATATATATATATATATATATATATATATATATATATATATATATATATATATATATATTACTTTGGCTTAAATATGTGAGACAAAATAAAAGGCATGAATCTGATTTTTATTTTCAATTTTATAAGAAAGTTTGACTTCAAGACCTCTTTGTAACTCCGAATTTTCGTCATGTCATATTCACATGTCTTTAAAAATTTATAAGTAGATAATTTGAAACATTGTCAGGATCTCCTTTTTCATATAATAATTTAGTATCCGATTATGTCCTTTTTTCGTATCTTTCTAGACTAGAATTTTATTGAAAAAAGTTATTATAACTGTCGTTAGTATATATTTTCATGTAATACGAGTAAATACGAGTAGTTCGTATACGTGTAGGTCGTTAGTAATATTATTTGGTTCACAGATTTTGTCTTTTTTTAGAGTTTCTATCTTCTTAATAACCTCAGCTTTATGAACATATTTGTAGCTGTTGTGAATGTAGATATGAAAGATTTTCAGGACTTGCGTCAGAAGTGATGAATGATAAGGTTTTGTAGGAATTTGATGCTGTCTCTATTATTTTGGGTCTCCAGTATTTTTACTTTCCAGATGATTTCTATTGTCGGTTAGAAATCCAGGTTTTGACCGAGTTCAGTTGTTGGTATCCATTTTTAGCCTTCCTGTACACATGATATGCTTTTCTATTATTTTTTCACTCTATATTCTTCGTACTTTTTTCTAATTCAGTTAAGAGCACGCTTGAATAAATAATTAAATTTTTATTTTTCGTCGTACGATAGCGGTTTCTTATGTATCAATTCATTTCTTCTGTATTGTAGAGTTTTTGTTTCTTAAGATATAATATTTTGATTTTTGATTTTTTTAGTTCTTTCGTGGTATTTGGCATACTAATAATTTCTCATGAGTTGTATGACTCTATTTTTTCACATTTGTACCACAAATCAAAACTATCCTTCTTTTATTTCAAGAACAGTTTTTCATCATTTTTTGTTTTGATAATCGTTTCTTTGTGGATGTATTTGGCTTTCTTGTTTTAGTTTTATTATTTAAAATGTACCTCTCACTAACCGATGATCACTGGGGTAGTTAAGTTGATTAAAATTTTTAATATTTGTTAGTTGTTCTTGATTACATTGTTCAAAAGGAAATCGTATAAATGGCTCAATAAAAATATTTTTTATATGTATAGCCTAAAACTATTCCTGAATAGTAAAAATGAGATTATGTATCGGATAATATTGATTATAAAAACTTTCACTTAAATACTATTGTTAAAGTATAGTTAAAATATATATTTAATTATGTTACGCGAATTTTTACTAGGTATTGAAATTAAAGGTGCTCAGAATTGACATTTAATTGGTTACTATAATATGACTTCTCTGTATTTTATTTTTAAATAAATCATGTGACTGATGATGTATTTCAAATATCTAAGGAAATATTTGCTATTGTTTAAAAATATTTGCATGCTATTGCAACGCTCCCCCTCTTGGCTTATATAAATATATTATGCAAAATATATTACATATATAATTAATTTACCCCTTTTCAATAAAATTATAAATATATATATATATATATATATATATATATATATATATATATATATATGTGACAAGGATAAATAAAATATGTTTTGATCTTTCTAAATCATCTTTCTAAATGTTTAACATTAGGCCGTTTGTAATATTTTAGCGTGATCGTCTTAGTTAGGACCCTTATTTACGTTGTGTTTGTTTACTGCTGGTAGTGCCTTATAAGCTAAGTGAACCCCGTTCACGAAGACAAGGATCGAGAAAGGTTAAGAATATAAAACGTCCCAATTCCACTTGTATCAGGTTTACATTATTAATTTATTATTAATTATCCCTTCCTGCTTGGAAAAGGCTCGTAAAATATTATTAATACAAAATACCCGATACAAGGGCTTTGCTCTCCTACATTTATTTAAAAAATGTAGGGGAGGCACACGGCTCCACACACGCCGTGCGCGGTGAGCGCCAACCATTTTGATGCACTACTCCCGAAGGGAACGCTAATTTGGGAACTGGACCGTAGTCCACAGCAAAATAACTGGCGAACCAGTAAAAGAGGCTTGGCCCCTCGTTAGTGCGTAAGCACAGATATCGACCGAAGTCGCGCATGTCAATGCGTGTAAACGCCATACAGAATACCCACGACCTTACCGACTTGAACCCACGACCCTTCCATTGTAATGCAAATTCTTCATAGAGCCTTCTATAGTATTGCATTTGTATCATAGACCTAACTTCCATAAGTCATTAATATGTAAGTCTTCAACTCACGACCCTACTATTGTAATGCAAATTCATCATAGAGACCTTCTATAATATTGCTTTTGTATAATTAAGTTTACTATCATAAGTCCCTAATATAGGACTAGTCATTGTGCTACAGTACTGCAAGCAGTAGGGCTCCCGACCATCCCATATATATGTACAACTGCAGGCATGTATCTCCGGCAGCTCCTCCATACAATACATCTAAACATGAACACCTTCCATAACTTAGGAAAATTTTCTTTTATACATGAACTCCTTCCATGACTTTTTCCATGAAATTTTTAACAAATTTTCTAATTATCTTATAAATGTTATTTATCTTCATTTTTATAATATTTTCGACTTGTATTTATATTATTTATCATATTTTAAATATTTTTTACAAGTTTATGAATAAATTTATTTATTTTGAAAGACAATATTTTGCCTTAAATTTACTATAATATTTGTCTAATTTGTGAAATGTATTTATATTAACTTTATGCTTATTAACGTAATTTTATTGCTTTATATATATTTTTAAGACCATTTTTGATGCCCCTTTACATTGAATTTAATTATTAATAATAATATTGGGCCGTAACACTATGAAAACATGAGCGCTCGGTTTTACATGTTAAATATTTTACGCAAATAAAGATTATTATTACCATTATGATGCCAATTTTAGAACCCCTCGGAATTAGGTGTCTTATGTTTATCTCTATTATCCAAGCATATACAACAATCGGCCAAGCGCATAACCACGACTTAACAATTTTTATAATCAGTTTCGAGAAGCTCATGATCAAAGCAACAAAACAATCATCCTTATGGGCAATTTCAACGTATGCATTGGGCAACAACAGTAAAGTGAAGAGAGAATACTATAAACAAACTGCTATAGTAAAGGGAACGACAGCGACGTTAAAATATTAAAATTTGCATTTCGAAATAACCTTACTATTATGATATCCAAAAAGCAAACTGTCAATATGTGGACGTGGATCTCACCAAAAAAGCAAGTGCCAATTAGATTCTATTTTTAACACTAGTAAAGCTACCCAGGGATATATAAATTTAAAATTTTACTCTCGGACAGATCGTAATGTTAACTTTGATATAAATGTACTAGTAGTAGATAGGGTCACTGAACGGTTGCCAACCGTTTCGGTTGACACCTCGGCATTCATTGAATTTAAAAAATTTACTCTAGCGGATGACACTTACGCCGTTCCTGGAAACATAGACATGCTCATTGGAGCATCGCTTTTCCCTCATCTTTTGTTAAACAATAAGGTCAGGGGCAACTCCTCGCATACCGCGCCTTACGCACTGGAAACCGTATTGGGCTATGTCATCGTAGGCTCCGCCCCCATCATAGATAGTATTTCGGCAACCTCCTATTGTGGTATGGCTGTCCAACCGCTCGAGTCGTTAGTCCGCAAATTTTGGGAGATGGAGGAGGTGAACGTCCCACCCATAGCTAGCTCAGATGACAGATTATGCAAGGAAATTTACGTCCGCACGACCGTTCGTGATCGCGACGGTAGATATAGTGTAGCGCTACCCTTTGAAGGAGATGTTTTATCTCTCGGCGATTCGCGTCACATGGCGGAAAAACGTTTCTACAGCTTGGAACGTAGGATGCTCGTTTCACCCCAGTTAAAGGAAGCTTATGACGGCGTCATTAACGAATATATAAGAGAAGGTTACATATCACTTGTGGCTTCGAAATTAGATAACTACGAAGACACACCGTCGTATTTCATACCACATCATGGGGTCATTAGGGAGGACAAACTTACATCTAAGTTACGTGTAGTGCTCGACGCTAGTGCTAAAACTAGCACTCACCTGTCGCTTAACGATATCCTCTATAGTGGGCAAAATTTACAGGGCAGTTTATTTAATATAATAGCCAATTTTCGTTTGTTTAGTATAGCATTATCCGCCAATATTCGCCAAATGTTCCTTTGTATAGGAGTCCGTGAATGCGACCGTAGATTTCAACGCATTTTATATCGTTTCAATCTAAAGGAACCTCTAATGGTTTTGAATTTAACCGCGTTTGTTTTGGTTTAAAGTCGAGCCCATTTCATGCGTTACGCACGGTGAGACAGCTCGCTCACGATGAAGGTCTCTCTTACCCTAAAGCTAAGAGGGCAATTGAGAGCGGTTTATATATGGATGATTTTGTGTACTCGGTCGATAGCGTGGAGGAGGCCACCTTAACCACCGCCGAGGTTATAAGGCTCATGAAATCGGGTCAATTCGATCTTGTCAAGTGGACTAGTAATTCACGTCCAGTTTTAGATACAATCCCACTATCACACCGTCTTTCGGCAATAAAGGAATTCGACGATTCTGATACACACAAGGTGCTCGATCTGTGTTGGTCACCAGAGTTCGACGTGTTTAGCCTTAAGGTAAATCCGCCCGTAGAGAAGTGCACAAAGCGCACAATTCTGTCATGCGTTGCTAGATTATGGGACATCATGGGTTTCGTAGCTCCGGTGGTATTATACGCTAAGCTTTTGATTAAACAACTTTGGGTATTTGAATACGACTGGGATGACTCGCCGCCTGACAGCATTGTTCGGTTTTGGCAGCGTTTTAGAGAGGAACTTCCTTTACTAAGAGAAATTAAAATACCGCATCATATAAACGTAAATAGGAATAGCGTCATAACGGTCGTTGGGTTTGCAGACGCCAGCGAGAAGGCTTACGGGGGCGTTGTATATTTCCACGTCCAGAATTATGGTGGAAATTCGATTAGCCTCATTAGTTCTAAGTCGAGAGTCTCCCCCCGTAAGGTTGTCTCTCTGGCGCGCTTAGAGCTTTGCGCAATATTAGTACTCACCAAGCTTATCACCGCAGTTATCAGCGCATGTATAGAGTTCACATAGAAAGGATATTTGCCTTTTCCGACCCTTATGCTGGGTTCATTCTTCACCCCACCGTTGGGATACGTTTGTCGCGAACCGAGTGGCCAAGATAAAGACGAGTTAGAAACGCGGAACTTTTATCACGTGTCCGGTATGGAAAACCCCGCCGATTGTCTATCCCGTGGACTCACCCCGATGCAAATAATGGACCACCCGCTTTGGTTCCACGGACCTTCTTGGGTTCACTTGGATCCCTCGCAATGGCCAATAACCGATTTCGAACCTTCGTCAGTGTCACAACCGCCGGAAGAGAAGAGACACGCTCTGGTGGCGAACATTTCGAGCGAGGTTTCTCCAATCATTGCTTTGGCGAACCGCTTGTCCTCTTGGTCGAAATTATTGCGTTGCGTAATTTACGTTTGTCGATTCGCAAAGCTTTTACCGTGACGTTCGTATGTCTTAGCGTCCGATTAAAACTATGCCGAGTCGCTAGTATTACGTGAACTTCAACGTGCGCACTTCTCTGAAGAAATTACAAGATTACAATCGAATAGAGCTTGTAGTCGCGCCTTTCAACGCCTTAAGCCATTTTTACAGGATGGGATTGTAAGGGTAGGTGGACGCTTGTCCAACTCGCAATTGAGTTTCGACCAACGGCACCCTATAGTTTTACCGCGTAAAGACCATATCGTGAATTTATTAGTCGATTACCATCATAAATTAAACTCGCACGCTGGCCCCGACTTGCTGATGTCGATCTTGCGTCAGAATTATTGGATTCTTTCTGCACGTAGTTTAATACGCAGTCGGGTGCACAGATGTATAGCTTGCTTTCGGGCACGCCCCAAGCCGTCATTTCCGGAAATGGCGGAACTTAGATCTTGTAGAGTAATACAATCAGTAAAGTAGAGTAATACAATCAGTAAAGCCCTTTATGCACACCGGGTCTGATTTCGCTGGTCCGTTTAAGGTCACGCTCACTCGTGGACGTGGTATAAGATCCACAAAAGCTTCGTCTGCATTTTCGTATGTCTAACTACTCGAGCGGTGCATATAGAACTCGTTGGTGATCTAAGCACAGCAGGCTTTATGGGTGCATTTAAAAGATTTCTTTCCCGCCGTGGCCCTGTAAGTAAATTGTATTCGGATAACGGTGCGAACTACTTCGGTGCAAAACGTATTTTATCAGAATTACATGAGCTCTTAGCTAGCAAGTATTATAATTCGGAGTTCGCTCACATTCTAGCCGAGAACCGCATTGAGTGGTCTCTGAACGTCCCAGCCGCGAGTCATTTTGGGGGCAATTGGGAGACTAATATTAAGAGTCTAAAGAGTCACTTATACAGAGTAATAGGTGATCAAATTTTGTCCTTCGGTAAGCTAAGTACGGTGCTCGCTCAAATTGAATGCGTAATGAATAGCCGCCCACTTTGTCGTATGTTGTCTAGTGACCCCTCGGAACCGCTGGCTCTAACTCCAGCACATTTTTTGAATTTAACGCCTTTAAAGTATTTGCCCGCCGCAGATATGGATGAGAACAGACTAAGCATTTCCGCACGCCACAAATTATTAGACCGGTTAGTGTTGCATACTTTGCAGTCTCGGCAAAAATGGAACACAGCAACTGAGCCTTTAGCTGTAGGAACTGTAGTTGTGCTCACCAAAGAGAACACGCCGCCTCTCCATTGGCCGTTAGGAATTGTCGAAGAGGTCTTTCCTGGTTCCGACGGAGTAATTAGGGTAGCTCTTAATAATTACACTGTTAATACCACTGTTAATTATCTTAATTAACAGTGGTAGAGCCATGCGGCAGCTTTGCTGTTGCACGTATGGGCCGGCACAAACCGGGGTGGTACCACGACCTCACAGAATACCGGCGTGAAGTGGAAGCTCTGCTTCCGCGTTTCGTCTGGTGAGTGCAGGTGGCCGGAGGCCCAAATCCCCCCCCCCCCATCAACATGGTAGCGGAATTAAATAAAGATAGACTACCCCAGGAGGGTACCAGCACCCCTGGAGAATCCCTCGCTGAGCATCCACGACCATGTTTCTCCACTTCTGAGCGTGGGTGCTCAGGCTGCCCCGCGTATTCTGGGGGGGGGGCGAAATTCCGCTCAAGACTACAACTGCTCGGGGCAAACGAAGCAAGACCAAGGCGACCCCTGCCACGCTGTCCGTGAATTTCTGCAATATCAGGGGACTTCACTCTAACCTAAACGCCGTCCACTACCATCTCGAGACGGCGAGGCCGGCTCTGCTCTTTCTGACCGAGACGCAGGTGTCCTCTCCGGCTGATGTCTCGTATCTCTCCTACCCGGGGTACAAACTGGAACACTCCTTTGTGCCTCGGGCTGGAGTTTGCGTTTACGTCAGAGAGGACATCTGTTCTTGACGCCTCGGCAGACTTGAAGGTTCGGACCTGTCCATCCTTTGGCTACGCGTAGACAGCGACGACCATCCGCGCGTCTACGGGTGCCTCTATAGGTCCCATAGCGGTAATGCCGAAACAGACCGACTCTTCGACCACGTCCAAATGGCTGCAGACTCGTTGCTACAGCAGATCCCCACCGCAGAGATCGTGATCCTCGGCGACTTTAACGCCCATCACGCCGAATGGCTTGGTTCACGTTTAACCGATCATGCGGGGAGATCTGTTCATGATTTTGCCTTGGCATATGGTCTGACACAACTGGTTACTTCGCCTACGCGGATTCCAGATGTGGAGGATCATGCACCTTCCCTGTTGGACCTTCTGCTGACCTCTCACCCGGACGGATATCAGATTTCCGTCGACGCCTCTTTAGGCTCCTCGGACCATTGTCTGGTCCGGAGTGTTGTGCCACTCACGCTGAAATCGCGGTTGCATTCTGCAGGCTGCCGCCGTGTTTGGCACTATAGGTCAGCCGATTGGGATGGGATGCGGTCTTTCTTTGCATCCTACCCTTGGGGGCGGGTTTGCTTCTCGCCGGATGATCCCAACGTTGTTGCGGATTCTGTTACTTATGTGGTACTTCAGGGTATGGAACTTTTTATTCCTTCCTCTGTGGAGCCCATTGGAGGCAAATCTCAGCCATGGTTTGGTCGCTCCTATAAAATAGCATCATGCTATAAGCAGGAGTGCTATCAAGCCTGGGTTGATGCATCAGCGTCCCGGGATGTAAACACCAGCGCTCTAAAAAAGAAGTATAATTCCGCCTCTAGGTCCTTCAAAAGAGTCATTGCCAAGGCAAAGTCAGAGCACATAGGCAGAATTGGCGAGAAACTAGTTCGCCTTCCTTCTGGAACCCGTGCATTCTGGTCTCTCGCCAAGGCTGTCCAGGGGAATTTCTGTCAGCCATCTCTTCCATCTCTGCACAGGGAGGACGACTCACTGGCCCATACTGCAAAGGAGAAAGCCGATCTTCTAGGCTCCTTCTTTGCGTCTAACTCGACTCTCGATGACGGGGGGAGTACGCCGCCGACCATCCCGCGGTGTGAGTGCTCCATGCCGGAAGTGCAGTTCACACAACGCTCGGTTCGCAAAGCACTCCTCTCCCTGGACATCCACAAGTCGAGTGGGCCTGACGGAATCCCCCCAATTGTGCTGAGGACGTGTGCTCCAGAGTTGGCACCGGTTTTAACGCGTCTTTTCCGGTACTCCTACTCCCTAGGCGTAGTCCCAAAATCATGGAAGACGGCTTTCGTCCACCCGATCCCTAAAAAAGGCGACCGCTCAGACCCGTCCAACTACCGGCCAATCGCCATCACCTCCTTGTTCTCCAAAACAATGGAGTCCATTGTAAACTGCCAGCTCATGAGGTACCTTGAGGATCACCAGCTGATTAGTGACCGCCAATACGGTTTTCGCCGTGGTCGGTCAGCTGGTGATCTTCTGGTCTACCTCACTCACAGATGGGCGGAGGCAGTAGAGTTCAAGGGGGAGGCATTGGCCGTTAGTTTGGACATTGCGAAGGCCTTCGATCGGGTTTGGCACAAAGCGCTTCTTTCGAAGCTCCCTTCCTATGGGCTTCCCGAGAAATTATGCGATTGGATCACCAGCTTCCTTGCAGATCGGAGCATCAAGGTCGTTGTAGACGGTGCAAGCTCCGATTGTAAGCCTATTAATGCTGGTGTTCCACAGGGCTGCGTGCTATCGCCAACGCTGTTTCTTCTGCATATCAATGATATGTTGCATACCCGTAACATTCATTGCTATGCAGATGACAGCACTGGTGATGCTCTTTACACCGGCCGAGCCAATATCTCTCGGGAAAACGTCTCCGAGTGCCGGGACAAACTTGTGTCTGAAGTCGAGTCTTTGTTGAACAGAGTCTCGGATTGGGGACGACTAAATCTAGTCCAGTTTAACCCCCAGAAGACACAAGTTTGCGCGTTAACCGCTAAAAAGAACCCCTTTGTCGTATCCCCTCAGTTTCAAGGCACTCCCCTTGTTGCCTCAGCCAGTATCGGAATCCTCGGCGTCGACATATCGAGTGACGTGCAGTTTCGTGGTCACTTGGAAGGGAAGGCCAAATTGGCCGCTAAAAAGCTTGGCGTGCTCAGCAGAGCGGGACAGTATTTCATGCCGGTACACCGCCTGCAACTTTACAAGGCGCAGGTTCGGCCGCACATGGAATACTGTTCCCATCTCTGGGCTGGGGCTCCCCAGTACCAGCTCCTTCCACTTGACCGCATCCAGCGCAGAGCGGCTCGAATCGTCGACGACCGAGTGCTTTCCGATCGGCTCGATTCACTGGCGTTGCGAAGAGATGTTGCATCTCTTTGCGTATTTTATCGCATCTATCACGGGGAGTGCTCTGAGGAATTGTTCGGATTAATCCCAGCCGCCAAATTTCGTGAACGCACGACACGGCAAACGTCCCGATACCATCCACAACATCTGGATGCTTGGCGGTCCACCACTGTACGTTTCACAAGGAGTTTTCTTCCACGTACAACCTCTCTGTGGAATAGTTTACCACCGGCGATTTTTCCGGACCGATACGACCTGGGGACCTTCAAGAAAAGAGCTTACTCCTTTCTAAAGGGCCGGCAACGCACCCGCAATTCTCCTGGTGTTGCGGTTGATCATGGGCGGCGGTAGTCACTTAACATCAGGTGAGCCGCATGCTCGTTTGCCCCCTCTTCTATATAAAAAAAAGCTCGCGTTAAGACCACGGTTGGGTCTTACCTGCGTCCTTTTGTCCGTTTATGCCCCTTGCCTCTTCCATAATTTAAAATTAGCTCTAAATTATAAATTGTAGTTGAATTTATGTAATCTTAGCGTTAGTGAGTTATTTTGTTAGTTTGATCTTAGCTCTAGTTGTTTTATTGGGGGGATGGTTGCGCGGAAAACCATTCGTATTTATTGACGGTAGGAATTTGCCAAATCGTTTATCCTTTTCCAAACGATATCATTCATACCCTCCTATCGACACATCGGGGTGGTGGGGTGGGAGGGGAAAGAAGACGATTCTAGAATATCACGTAATCATCGTAACCGAAGGAATAAAAGGCACGCGCGACCGACGCGCACCCTCTTCCCGCCGCGCTCGTCGTTGAAACCACACCGCTTCTCTCCCGACGTATCTTTGGGGCCCCAAAGAGTTGACCCAGAGTATCTTCTAGAAGTCGCAGCAATATAGTGCCTTAGCAGCATAGAAGAAAACACCCCGGTGAATGAACGTTCCTAATATTTCCTGCTTGATATAATTGTGTTAATCCGCTCCAATTTTGTTTTTCCTAATCAAGCAGGATTCCCTTCATAGATTTGACAAATAATAGTTTAGTTTTTGGGAAGAGCGAGTGCATTGTACCGCGTGCCATAGTAGACGCAAGTAGAACGCTGTAGAAGCAATTCGCATATACAGTCCACTATAGTTAATAGCACGCGTAATAGGCTTAAGGTTCGACCGGGGAACTAGACTTCGGTAGCCTTAGGCTCGTCGCTCCACCATAAGCTATTACTGGAAAAAAAATAGTACCACTCTGTTTCTTGCTGGTTCTTCCCAGGACAGAGGTTTTTTGATAACCGGTAGTAAATGGAAAAAGTGACTTTTAATAAGTATTGTTATAATCTACATTGAATAAAAAAGTTTCTGTTTCTGTCTGTTTCTGTATCCCTAATTTCTTTGTCATTACATTCAATTTTACAGAAGAAAATATTACGAACAAGTGGTAAAATAAAAAAATTTTGTACATTCGACTTCAATATAGTTTAAACGAAAACATCGTCAATGTATTTGCAGATACTAAGTGTTATTAGAGATAACTCAAAAACTGTTGGTCAGATCTTGATTAAATTTATATGGGACCAAAAGATAAGCACCAGCTTTCAAATAAAAAAGAACCATCAAAATTAATTTACGCAGAGAAGAGTTCTGAGGAAACAAGCATAAAAAGAAACATTAAATATACCGTCGAATTGAATAACTCTTCCTTTTTAAATAAAAATAGCGTTGTTCCACGTAAGTAAGGCGTGGGTGAGCAATCCGGTTTCGAACTAAGACGACAACAATGAAATTTTTAACTACAATGTTAAGTGCTGATTTACGAGTTAAAACATCTTGAGGAAACCTGATGGGACAGATAGCTTTTTACAAGACAACCTTTTCGATTATGACTTTTATACCATTGATAAGAATTTTAGAATTATATGATTTGTCTGTTTTATATCAGCTGACAGAGAAATCGATGTTTTGTTTTATGATAATCTTGTTAGATATGCTTCTCGTTTATGTCGGATTTCTATTGCCATCGTGAGAGTAAGGGGATAGACATACCCTCCTACCATATAATGCTGTCCTGCACAGATAGATGGCTAGTCTCTCGAAACTAATCTCCGTGATCGAAATTTGGTTTGTAGGGTATTCTTATTGTCACTTCTAAGAATAGTTGATTCTTTTCAGCACAGCCGCCACGCGCGACGCTTTTTTATTCGTAATGTTTTAAATAAGAACTCAAAGTACTTTTCTTATATATCATTGATGCACATTTCTTTATGCTAACGTATTTGCTGGCAAAGTAACTGTGGAGTATAAGCAATTACTGGGCATGGCTCTGTTTACAGAAAATGTTCGAAAATAACAGTCAAGACTTCAAGTTTCAATTAGCTGTAGTTGGAACGCTATTGTACCTAACCATGAAATGTCGGAGATTGCTTTAGTAATTGCACGAAGCAAACCTTCCAGTAAATTAAACTAAGGCTTTGTGATTTTACTTAATGCAAAATGTTTCACTTGCTCTAGGTAAAAGAAATATATTTTTTGTTATATATCGTAGTCCAGTCATAAGTTTTACACTTATTTATTAATGTAATTAAATAAGGTAGATAAAATAATATGACACTAAACTTTATAACATTAAGCATTTCATTATAGTCTCTTTCGTAAGTAAAGCTTATAATTCGTAAATGAAAAGGGCTTATAAAATTCGGCTATACTCTATACCAGGGGTCGGCAACCTTTTAAGTCAGAAGAGTCAAAAATTACAATTAACAAAATTTCAAAGTTTTAAAGAGCCACAAATTTTCTTTCCAAACATAAATAGTCACCATTACAGCCCTTCACAAGTCCACTGCTGAACATAGGCCTCCCCCAAGTAATGCCACAAATCACACCCATCGGCTTCCTTGGTTGTCATGTCTTACCAGGTTGTCACTCCATTTAGTGGGTGTCGCCCTACACTATGCCTACCAGTATAAGGTTGCCACTCGAGAACCTTTACTTCCCCATCGGCTATCGATTCTTCGAGCTATATGACCGGCCCATGGCCACTTCAGCTTACTAATCCGTTGGGCTATGTCGGTCACTCTGGTTCTACTGCGGATATCCTCATTTCTAAGTTTATCACACAGAGAAACTTCAAGCATAGCCCTCTCCATAACTCGCTGAGCGACCTTGAGCGTCTGCATATGGCCAGCAGTGAAGGACCACGTCTCAGACCCGTAAGTCATCACTGGCAACACGCACTAGTTTTCAGGGTTTGAGGTATACCTGACGAGAAGATGTGTCGTAATTTCCTGAATGCTGCCCAGCCGAGTTGAATCCGTCGATTAACCTTTCGGTCGAAGTATGATTTACCTAGTCGGACTATTTGTCCCAAGTAAACGTACTCGTCAACAACTTCGAGCATAGTGCTCCCAACAACTACCGGCATAGGAGAGACACGGTAATTAAAACATGAACTTTGTTTTGTCCATGTTCATCTTAAGACCTATCCGTTAGAAGACACTATTGAGGTTATTGAGCATAGTGCTTATGTCCTCCAGCGATTCTGCCATAAGGACGTCGGCAAATCAAAGGTGAGTGTTGTACTCGCCATTGATGTTAATACCGTATCCTTTCCAGTCCAGTAGCTTGAAAACGTCCTCCCATGCAGCGGTGAAGAGTTTCGGGGATATAACGTCACCCTGTCCTATACCTCTCTACAGTTGGATAGCTTTCGAACTCTGGTTCTGTACTCGGATAGCCATCGTAGCCCTACTGTACAAACACTTCAGCACTTCGATATACCGACAGTCAACTTGGCACTGCTAAAGGGACTGTAGCACCGCCCAAATTTTGACGTAATCAAAGGCTTTCTCATAGTCCACATATGCCAGGCAAAGTGGCAGATTGTACTCTTCGGTCTTCTATACAATCTGCCGCTGTGTATGTATGTGCTCTATGGTACTGAAGCCTTATCGAAAACTGGCTTGTTCGGGAGGCTGGAAGTCGTCAAGTCTTCATGCGAGACGCTTCGTAATGACTCTCGAAAACAGCACGTAGAGGCGGCTCAGAAGGAAAATTGGTCTGTAGTTCTTCAAGAGAGCTTTGTCGCCTTTCTTAAAGAACAAGACCACCGCACTTCTGCTCAACGTCCCGAGTAGTGCCACCATGGAGGACGGAATTTGAAGAGCTTCTGAAGGACTTTAAGTACCGGTGTTCTACCCGCTTTCAGAAGTTCCGCTGTAATAACATCCTCGTTTGGGGCCCTGCCATTTTTAAGGTGCTAGAGAGCCATTCTAATCTCGCTCAGACTGACGCCCGGGATATCATCGGAAAAGTGTCGGATAAGACTTGCTCTTGGATCGTTACTCACACTTGCGTGTGGCTCCAATGATGATGTGTACAGCTGCCCATATAACCTCTCAATCTCACTAAAAATCTCAAGTGTCCTGGAAACAATGCTGCCACACTCAGTCTTCAACTTTGACAATTGGCTCTTTCTGGCAGACAGATCTCTGGCAAAGACTTTGGAGCCCTCGATCGTTTCTCTTCTCTTTCGTAAATTTGCGTAAGTTTCGCCGCATGCATTTGGAGATTTGCCTGTTCAATTGCTTGTATGCTGTTAAATCAGTTGACGATTGCAGCCTCATCTCCCGTCTAATGGCCATGAGATTAAGAGTGTGATCGGAGAGTTTTTGTGTTCTTCTACGGGGGTCTTGCAGAACTTAGCTCCGACCGCATGGACAGTTTCCACGAGCTTGTCATTAACATCGTCCACTGCATTGCAATCTTCTAGGCACTGAAAGTGGTTACGTAACGCGAGCTAAAAGTTTTCGGGGTTCTGGATTAGATCATGAGGGGGGACGGAGCGTTGATTTCATTAGACGAAACCTCTCCAACTTAACGTATAAGTTCAGTGTGCCTTTAACCATTCGGTGATCGCTGCCAGTTTTCACCCTTGCGATCACTGAGACATCACTGAGCAGTTGGCCTCTGGTTGTCATAATGAAGTAAATCTCGTTTTTTGTCGAACCGTCAGGGCTCGACCAGGTCCATTTTCTGTGGGGCCGCTTCTGGAAGAAAAAGTTCATCATAAAAAATCCCTCTTTCTCCATGAAGTCGGCCAGCTGCTGGCCCCTTGTGCTCAATTTTGCGTTGAAGTCATCCATTAACACCGTATAGTGAGTTTTGGAGGAATGCATGGCTCTAGAAATATCATCATACATTTCCTCCGCGTCCTCATCGAGATGTTACGACGTTGGCGCGTAAACCTGTATGAATTTGTAGTGAATACCGTTTGATGATTCTGAGTATAAGGTACGCAACCCTCCTCGATACACTTCCAATATTTAAAACATTGTTAACGAGAGACTTGTGGACGATAAATCCAACACAACCTTGGGACAGATGGTCACCCTACCAGTGATAAAATAAGTTGCCGGATTCAAGAATCACCGTGTCTTTCCCCTCTCTTCGGACCTCGGACAATCCTATAATATTGCAGCGCAACTTGTCTATCTTTTCTTCCATCTCCAGGATCTTCTCGTCAGTTCTCAGGGTGCGTGCGTTATATGTTGACAGGTCGAGTCGTGGTAGGTGGCAACCGAACCTCTACCGGAGATTCTTAGCACCCCCTTCCCCGCCGTTACCGTGGTCGAACCATAAATAGCACTTGCATGAATAAAGTTTTTTTGATTAAAAAAAACCTATCTGTTTATTCATGCGAAAAATATATATTTATTCATCATATAAAAGTCGTGTTTTTGACAACAAATTAGAATCTAATTTCCATTATTATAATCTATTTATTAGATTATGTATATACACACGAATACGCACATGTTTTTTAAATCGATCAGTTTCATTCTAGAAATCAACATTTCTAGAAATCCAGTATCATCTTCAAATGACCCAGTGTGGATTTCGTGTGTAGATATAAATGGTGTGGTAGTGTGTGGAGATATAAATGGTGCCTAATACTCGTTAATAGATTTAAAAAGGGTTTTAAATATTTTATTTCATAAAATAAATAGTATTTGCGTATGGAACTAAAGAGCCGCAGCTTCACATCCAAAGAGCCACATGTGGTCGCGAGCCGCGGGTTGCCGACCCCTGGTCTATACCAACAAGTGCGCAAGGTGTGTAACTTATGGTTATATAATTTTTCTTACACAGCTTACAATTTCTGAATATTTGGGTGTTATTTTGAATTGAATAAAGACACTAGACAGCTCCGTGGCGCAGTAGCCTAACTTGAATTGCAGTGCTAAGTGTCATGGATTTGAATCCCGTACGGATGAAAGATTTGTACGGTCTACAGATGATTGTTCAGGGCCTGGATGTTCGCCCTTGTGCAATTTATGTTGGCAAATTGTCTCTATGGTACGGAAAAAAATCCCAGCGTGAGAGGTAACATTTTTTAAATAAAGATAAATGAGAAAAGCTTAAGAAGACAACTCAACAACAACTGTTTATTTTTTAATTACTAGTGAAATAGTAAATAATATTTCATAATATTTAAAAAGATAATTGTTTCAAAGTTAGCTGAATCTATTTTACCCCTTTATTTGTGTTGTTTTATTAATACCGCGCGTACAAAACTTTAAAGTGTAATCTAGCAGAGGCCTTTAAAACTACAAAACTCAAAGCCACAAAGAAAGACAGCTACTCGTGGACCACTTGTTCTCATTTTTTCAATTATTTTAGCTTCGTTTGATCCCATGCCCGTTGCATCTGGCATGTGTAGCTTTCAATTAATTACAAAGGCTACGATTTGGAGAATAAAATTATAAAACTTGGGCATAGAGAATCACGGCCTATAAATGTAATTAGTTTTATTACCGCTTGGACTTTGACAACGGGGAACACCTGCGTGTGGCTACTCTCCTGATCCATCGGTGGCCCGTGTTGCTCCATGAGTTTGGCAGTCCTCTACGAGAAGAATATCGTAATAAATTATACTTTTCATATTTTTTTCCTTTATTCATTACATACATAAAATATTATCTAATTGTTATTACATCTGATAAGTGTCATGGCGGATGTGTGTCATGCAAACATTAACTGCGTATATTAAATTCGTATAACTATGACAAATTAATTTTACAAGTGCTAAAATATTTTCAATAGTGACAGTGAACTGTAATCTCCACGTGTAAGTGAAATAAACTGTTTCAAACAACCAGTGAATATATAAATTGTTAATAAACATACCGAGTATACACAACAGTCATTAATAATGGCTAAAATACCATAGTTCTTAATAATAAAATAAGTTTATCGTGATATATGAGCAAAAATCAAGCACCTTCAACCGAAACTACGTAAGTTTACTTAAAAAACACTAAACAAATTGTGTACTAATATTAAAGAAAGACTTTGATTTTTAATACTGACGGTGTATCGAAAAAGTATCCGACGACAAAATTACCGGTATAATTACAAACAGTGAGAGTTTGACAATATACACAGCATATTACTCAAATTCGCCAATATAACTTAATGTAGTGATGGCGTAGTGGTTTCGCCGTTCGGTATCTCACTCGATTCCTGAAGTGTAGACGGTTCCAATCAAGTCGGATAAACAAAGCGTATCTTTTTCTACATTTTCAACAAACATTAAGACAGATTTAGTTGTAAGCCAGATTCAGTTCTAAAGGAGACAGATTATGAACGACACACGATTGAAAACGAATATATAGAAGCAGTAAAGAACTGCGACATCTATCGTAAGAAAAATCTTAAAATATTTTATAAATTATATATTAATATCAACGTTAAATTTCTATGATGCCTAACCAAAGTCTTTCAAAAAATAGCAGCCGTAAGATGTCATCACTTGTAAGTTGTAATAAATGTAAAAAAACTATTGAAGCTAAAAATTCACTGCTATGTTTAATATGTAAAAAATACTATGAATTTGACTGTATTGGCTATTCTGAAAAACTTTATCGCTTAAAGGGTATAGAAAGTAGAAAAAATTGGAAATGTAAAGCATGTAAGCAAATGTCTACTGGGCAATCTACACCTACTGGTGATCCATCCTACGTTACATTTCGAAAAAAATACTCACATAGTTCGAGTGGAAATATGACACCTACAACAGTGGTAGCAAAAACGAGTGAATCGCCGATAAATGACTCCCACATATTAACCACTCTTCACTCATCTGACGATTCCCAGGCTACTACACCTAGTCAAATATTATCACGGAGCTTTGACTTCACAATTACTGATTCTATTACGGTGCAGGAAATGAAGGACACTATAAATAATTTACGGTCAGAGATCGCAAGTACGCAAAATGAGCTGGAAAATACTATAATTGAGAACAATAACCTTCGGAGACAAATCACAAAATTAACACAAGAAAATAACCTACTAAAAACTCTATGTCAATCACCAATAAAGGATATCCAAATGAAACACCAAAACATAATAAAAGAGAAAAATATTCATTCTGCTCACTTCAACGTTTTATATTCGCCAACCGCTTCTACGCCCTCAAAACTATCTGAAAGGAAAAAAATGGAAAAGGTATTTGATGCGGAGATAGCTATTATCTTAAAACAAAGGATTTCGGAATTAGAAAACCAACTAAAGAGCGCTGAAAATGAAATTAAAATTCTTAATGAAAAAATTCAAATGTTGCAACACAAAATATCATCAAAAAATGCAGGGTCTTCAATAAAACTTACACAAGACTCTAATACCGTAATTTCAGACATCAGAAAACAATATATTAACTGCGATAAAATATTTATCTTTGGCACACAACAATGCATTGGCCTAGCCTCTGCTTTAATACGCTCAAGAGTAAATACGGCTTATGAAAAATACACCATTTACTCGGAAATAAAACCGTATGCACTTACGCCTGATGTGCTAAAAAATATCCATAATACACAAGTAGCCTCGAACGATAAAATCATAGTCTGTGTGGGAGAAAATGATTACGACCTGAAAATACTATCTTCACAAATATGCACATTAATTAACTGGTACAAGTTAAATAGTATACTAGTCTTAAGTTTGTTTAAAAATAAGTACATATGTGTTAACGATTTAAATAATACTTTAGAAAATATTTGTAATAAATTTGAAAACTGTCATTACGTGAATTGTATGTCCAATAATTTATATTCTATGTGTAAATCAATAAATTCCGTAATTGACTATTTTGATTATAAGAACAAATTTCTAAGTGCCAAGCAATTAAAAAAGTTTATATTACGCTATAACAATAAATCGATATTATTATCTGATAAATCCAGCAGCTCCAAATATAAAAAAGGAACAATTCCCTATTATTTTGCTCGAATGCAATCGAGTATAACTGTTTCGGGAGCGACTAATATTAATAATTTTAATGATATAAATACCGCACCTAAAGGTACAATACCGTATTACTTTAAACTATTAAATAAAAACTGTCTTTTTCGTGAATAAGAATACTACAAATAAGATGCTTTTAAAAATATTACATCAAAATATCGCTAGTATATTACCAAAACAAGGTGTATTAATGTTAACATTGGATGAACTAGATAAGGCAGGAAACGCCCCAGATGTAATATGTCTTTCAGAAACTTTCTTGCGTACTGATCATGAAAAATACCTAAACATTAATAATTATGAATTAGCCAGTTCGTTCTGTAGGGATGAGTCTAGAGGCGGTACATGTATTTTAGTGAAGAAAGATATTGCATATAAAAAATTAAATAAGATAAATAGCTTAGCAACGCAAAAGTTATTTGAAGTTTGTGGTATTGAGATTCCTCTTTATAATTTGCTAATAATTTGTCTCTATAGGACTCCCTCTACAGACGCAATTCTGTTTTTGGACAAGTTAGACGGGATGTTACGTGAAATATTTAAAAACAAAAATACCAATACTAAACTTGTAATTACTGGTGATTTAAATATTAATACTCTTAAACCAGGAAAAGCCAACACTTATCTGCATGATTTATGTCTTAATTACTGTCTTAAAATTCATATTAATGTTCCAACTAGAAAGGAGATATGTATAGACCATATTCTAAGTAATATAGAGAATGCTTCTGCAACAGTATTGCCTTTGTTTCTGTCAGACCATGATACAGCTCAGTTATTAAGCTTCCAGGTTCAACAAAATAAATCAATAAACAAGATATGTTTTAAATACAAAAGGGATTATAATTTAAGTAATGTTCGGAAATTCAAGGAATGTCTAAATAATCTATCATGGTGTGAAACATATTTAGAAACCGACTTAAACATTGCATTTAATAATTTTTATGATTTATTTTGCTTATTTTATAACCTATGTTTCCCAAGAATAAAAATACTAATACAAAATAGTAATCAAAATAACTGGTTTAGTAAAGGTTTGAAAAATAGTTGTAGAACAAAAAGAGCACTGCGGTATCGATACTATAAAAATAAAATTAAAATAAATAAGGATACTTATAAAAAATATTCTTATTTATTGAAAAAATGTATCTACCAATCCAAGAAGAATTGTAATATAAAATTTATAAGTAAGAGTAAAAATAAATGCAGAGCAACATGGTCCGTAATAAAAAAAGAAATTTCAAATACAAAATTGGATAATATTAAGGAGCTAAAACTAAATGATAAAAACCTAACGAACCCTTACGATATAGCAACCACTTTTAATGACTATTTTATTGACATGACTAATTATAATATAACTAATAATGATAACATGGAAAATATTACATCTAAAAATACAATATCACTATCAAACTCAATGTTTCTTAAACCCATGTCGAAAGATGAGGTGAGTAAAGAGATCATGTCCTTAAATAACACTGCCTCGGAAGGTTACGACGGAATTAATACCAGAATAATTAAAGCTTGTGTATGCGAACTTGTTGACATTATGACTTATTTAATTAATTTATCATTTTTGACAGGAAAATTTCCCGACAATTTAAAAATCTCAATTGTAAAACCATTGCACAAAAAAGGTAAAAAAGACGATATCAACAACTATCGACCGATTACTCTTATACCCATAATATCAAAAGTTTTTGAGAAATGTTTTTATAAGAGATTAATGGAATTTTCTGAGAGGTTTAACATAATTAAAACAGAACAATATGCCTTCCAGAAAAAGAAATCTACAACGCTAGCAACTTTTAATCTTATAAAAACAATAATTTCTAGCATAAATAATAACCTACTAACAACAGGATTATTCTTTGATTTAAGTAAAGCCTTTGACTTTGTCACACATGGTTTTCTTTTAAGTAAATTAGATTTGGTTGGAATTAGAGGGATAGCTCTAGAGTGGATTTCATCTTATTTATCAAATCGACGGCAGTGTGTCGTTATTGATAAAATGGTAAAAAATGAAATATTATCCTTCTCATCTAAGTACAGAGAAAAAAAATATGGTGTTCCTCAAGATAGTATTTTGGGGCCGGTATTATTTCTTTTATACATAAATGATATAACTCTGGCGACAAATCACAAATGTATATTGTATGTGGACGATATTTCCGTAGTTGTAACATCTCAAAAAAAAACAGTAATTCATTACATAATCATGAAAAGGAAATAAATGATACAATCGATAATATAACTAATTGGCTGCATAGAAACAATATGAAAATAAACCTAGATAAATCAAATTACATACATTTTAATAAAATAAAAACTAATTCTTGTCTAAACATCAATAAAATTAAGGAAATAGAACAAATTAAATTTCTTGGTGTAATTATAAATCGAAATTTGGACTGGAAAATACATATAGATGACCTATGTCAAAGAATTAATCGTTATGTGTATGCACTACGTACCATAAAAAAGGTAACTAATAAAAAAACGGCCCTATTATGCTATCGGGCGTATATCGAATCTATACTTCGATATGGTATAATAATGTGGGGCAATAGCATAGATTAGCGTAGGGCATTTATCGCACAAAAGAATTGTATAAAGACGATATGTAGTATACCAACTAGAGAATCCTGTAAGCCAATGTTCAGGAATCTGTCTTTACTCACTATGCCCTCGTTATATATTTTTGAGATAGGTAAATTTGTAAAACAGCATACATATTTATTTAAAAAGTCATCTGATATTAATCCTAGGCTTAAAAGAAATCCAAATAGATTAGTTCTAAGCGAAGTTCCGAAGTCAGCTAAATATAGTAAATGCTGTTTATCAATGTGTGTACGTATATACAACAAAATACCTGATGAAATTAAAACACTACATAATATGAACGTATTTAAAAAAAGATTGTACCATTGGTTAATTGACAAAAATATTTATGACACTAATGAATTTCTGACATCTTAAACTAGATTTTGACATTTGTAAAACATAATTATAATTTAAATAAACATGTTTAATTTGTTCATTTTAATACTATATAGGTTATTTTGATTTAAATGTAATTTGCATGCTATATTATATTAAAATAGCAAAACATGTGGGCATAATAAGACTCTGAAACATCTGTATAATTACCATGTTTTATGCAAATAAAGACTATTATTATTATTATTATTATTATTATTATTATTATTATCTGATGATGCTGTGACCAGGATTAAGAAAGGAATGCTTCGGTGGTTTGGTCATGTAGAAATAATGAACGAGGAAAAAGTGACAAAGCTAATTTATATTGCAGATGTGAACAGCAAAGTTGGGAAGGAACGCCCAAGACGAAAATTTATCTAACAAATTGGTGATATACAAAAACGGCTCGGATAATGAGTACTCTAAAGCGAAGAGCGTGTATGCTTAGACATATGGATGTAAAGAAGGCGAGAGAGGTGTGTCAGGATCGTGTCGAATGGAAGTCCGTAGTCTCTGCCTATCCCTTCGAGTGACAGGCGTGAGTGTTTATGTTATTATGTTGTGTATGTGATACATAGTTATTGAAACTTGAAGTTTCTTAAGTATTTATCGAATATATAAGTAATCATTTCCCCATAACCAACCTAATTCAGTTGACTAATTTTATCAATTTGAATAAAATTCATAAACTTAGTCACCTGCATTTTATTATATTAATATCTATTGTTTAAAAATGTGAATATCTTTTTCATTCAATTATTAAAAATAAGATACTTAATTTATCTAATATAAAAAAGTCAATTCAACGTAAAATGGTCGTTCTATTAATTTATCTATATTTATATGATTGCGATTATGTTTGTTACTTGTCTATAATAAGTAATAATAATGTTTACTTTATTTGCTTTCACAAGTTTACATTGCCTTTTATATAATATTATTAGAGGTATAAACATTATAAATTGTGAATTCCTGGTGTTTTAATTTGTCTTTTAATTCTGTTGTCCCTAAGCGTAATATTTAACTTTAGTACATTTCGTACGACCATATGATTTGTAATTGCTGTTAATGCAATCAAAGTTAAAATAATTAACTTACAAGTATTTTACAAATATATATATATATATATATATATATATATATATATATATATATATATATATATATATATATATATATATATATATATATATATATATATATATATATATATATATATATATATATATATAGTGTTTGTTTCATTTAATGTGTCATTAGCCTTTCAAATGCTTTTTTTAAATGGAAATAAAAATATTAATTCTATAAAATAACATGTACTTTGCATCGAAAACAATGTTCAAATCAAGGGTAATATCAATACTGCTTCCAATTATTGGATGTCGCTTTACTAGTGTACTCGAATGAATTCGTATTTTCTCGCATTTTCATCACGGAACTGGAAATTAATTAAAACACAGATCTGAAATTGAAATCTTGATTTTACAGAAGTAGCGGAGCACATTTTCCCCGTTGTCTTCCTTTTTCAACCTAAGGCAATAAGTAGGATACAACAACATGCTGTAACATATTAGTTACAAATTTTATTACAAGTTTCTATTATTGTTTTAAAATATATGAATTATCATCATTAAACTTTTCCTTAACGAAATAATAAAATTGTATAATAAGATAAAAGTCAACCTTACTGAAATGGATAACAAGTGGTAAAATTAAAAACTTTGTGCAACCGACTTCAACATAATTAAAGTGAAAACAACAGTCAGTTAAATACGCATTATTAAGGATAACTAAAACACAACTACTCAGACAACTTTATTAAATTTATATAAAACGACACGAGAAGTACTAGCTTTTAGATAAAAAAATAATCATCAAAATCAGTTACCCAGAGAAAAGTTCTTAGATTCATCCTTCTCGTTCGTTCGTTCTTACATTCCAATTGAATACCTCCTCCTTTATCTTTTTAAGTCCGTAAGAATGTTAATATCAATGAAATATATATGTATATATATATATATATATATATATATATATATATATATATATATATATATTATACTGCTAATATTCAATTAGCTTTTTAAAGAGTAAACTATATCTGTCGAAATGTTGATTATGGATGATTAATTCGAACTTTACATGCTAATGGAGCTTCATTTTATATTTGTATTTATTTATATATTGGACGAGGGATTTGTTAGGAATCATTTAATTATTTAATTTAAAATGTACTTGAATAGTAGAAATTATTATTATATTTATTTAAATAGCTACGGTATTTATAGGCCGAAAGAATTTAAATGCCGAAATTTACTTCAATAGCCGCCTTTACACATATTCCCTTTAACGCGTGAATCGGCTTTCGCTCGGAATAGAGCGCACGCTTAAAGATAAAAAAAGAAAACGAGAATGCAGTAGAGCTCCGCCCGCTTGCGCGTTTTCTCACCTCAGTCATGCCTCAGCCAAGACCGTGCACTCAAACATAATTTACACGCGCAGTTTTGTGAAAACGACTGTCGTCATCGCAAGAATGACGGAATTCCTCAAGCCAAAAGAGATTATGTTGCAAATAAAAATAAAAAAGAAATGGTAAAAATTTACAATTAATAAGAGCCGCGGGTCAGCTGTGTTGTGCGTGCAAGCTTTCCCGCGTTCAGTTGGCGCACTCCGATTGCAAGTGAAAGAACGTGTCGTGTAAAGGCGGCTAATGACTGAGTATTTATCACAAAGCTACAGAAAGAGATGAAAGGAAGGGGGAGAAATTAGAGGGAAAGATATTGTTTCTTAATTTGTTTTTCGAAGGAGTCTGTTGTTTGAGCACGTTTTATAGTTACTAGAAGAGGAGTGTAAGGGGTATAGAAAGGATAAGTTTTTTATGGGCCAAAGGGATAGATCATTAGAGAAGCTGAGAAAATAGAAACATTCTTTGAGGTACGGTAGCCTTGATATATTAAATTAGATGCAGTAGAGTGCAGAAAAGATATGAGTATTCTGACAAAGATGGATTGGAAGCCACTTGCGCTTAGCGTGGTTTTCTGAAACAAGGTCATATTTACAAAGTCCATATATGAACCGTATCCATATTTTTGGAGTCGCTCAAGTTTGTTAAGCACTTTAATAAACTTGAGCAACGTAGTGTAACTTTAGAAAGACTTTCTTAAGTTAACGGCTTTATGTACTGTTTTGGTTTAGGTAAATAAAAATAAGTTAGCGCCCGGCTGCAATATTGTCACAATATTCTGTCATTACTATCCACAAGTGCTAGGTTCATTAGTGCTGCAGCCATAATATGGATTCAATGCACGCAATTGATGGCTGTACCATATCCGCCTTTTGCAGTGTAATGTGATAAATGATGTAAGCAATAAATTAGTCCCACGGCTGTGTAAACGTGGACCTGCTACCGACGTGTAGAATTAAGCTTAGGCGGCAATCCTCTCTTCGCGTGTGAACTGTATGTTTGAAAATAAATTCCAACCTGTTTTTCTGACAATATACTTTGGGCCGTCTTGCAAGTTAGTAACATGCCTTTTATTTAAACACCCAAGTGCGCACAATATTACATGGCGACCCTGCCAGGCGGTACACTGCAACAATGCAAGCGCAACGCCACGGCCCTGCATAAGTTATGAATTAAAAAATAAAAATGAAGAATCAGTTAATTAATTAATTATTAAATATATTAATGACCGAATTGACATAACCCCGGATATGACGAAAATTCACCGAAATCAAGAAAGAAACCTAAAGAAAGAAGTCCTAAGAAATCAAGAAAGAAGGCTCAAGTAGCAAAAATACAAATATGGGAAAAAAACTAGTCGAAAGAACAAGTAGCCATAGCTCAGAACACCTACGGAGCAGCATCAACCACAACCAAACTACAACATGGAGATTTAAAATACTACACTTTGTAAACAAATAACCATTTTATTGCACTATAGGATAGAAAATTTCACATTGATTCTATGATGTCAAAAATATTCCCAGAAAAGTGGTCTCTAAAAATAAGTTTTAATGATTTAAAGTGATGTGGGTGTGCGCGGTCGAATCCGACCGCTTGAATTTTGACGGAATAGCGCCACGGTCGGATTTGACCACCTGGGGACTGAGAGGTTTATTATATATTACAAGATTTAAATTTCATATTTGGACAAAAAGTAGCCTTTAAATAGCCACGGGTTTCCAATAGCTTGACAAAACATTTCATGGTTATCCGTGTAGTTTTTGCGTGAATCGTGAATACACAAATGTAGAGACACAACAACAACAACCCTTTGTTTTGTCCCCTGGACTCTTTCCACAGCAAATATATTATAATTACAGATACGACCGTTAAACAAATTTACTAAATATGAGTTAGTAAGTAATGTATAAAGGGAAAAAAACCTGTTTATATACTGTATACACAATTTGTTACAGCTTTAGCTACAGCAGTTTGTTACAGCAATAAAAAGTTTACTGAGGGCAAATCAAACACAAATTGATCACCTCACAATTTACCACTCACAAAGTGAATTACATATTTTATTTATTAAAACGTGTTTGCTAACTTAAAAGAAGTAAAATTATATGATATTGAACACCAAAAATATCACAAATCACAAGGAAAACAAAGTAAAATAGGAAATAAAAATGAATTTAATACTTCTTAAGAAATAAAAATTAATTTCAATTTTGCATTTTAACTATATTTTAAAACGATGTACAAAGTCAGTTATAGTAACAACAAAGTAACAATACACTATTTTGGCACATGATACAGAAACAGACATTCCCAAATCGTCCAAATTGTTGCATTCTCTTTTATCTAAAATTGTATTGCATGCAACGTCTATAGAAATAGCAAGATATGGCCTTATCTGATCTTGTTATCCGGGCTGCGGGTTCAATTGAGCTTGTTGGTATTTCAAAAGAATGAGAGCTTTTGCTTGCGCGTTTAGACCATTGGTGATATTACGCGGTTTCAGATGGAAAAAAACATGAAATAAAGTACGGATTGCATTTACTTTTTACAAAAAAAAAAATACTGTATTGTATATTATACAAATGCCATTTAATGCTTTTTCATAAACCAAGTTCTGAATTAAGTAAGAATACTGTAGTTCTGAATTTAATAAGTACTGATTAAATAAAAGTAGAAATTTTGTACTTTATAGGATCACGGTACATTAGGGGTTAAAACGATATTATCAAAGATCGGGATAGACTAGCCAAGTTGGTGGTGCAGATATTCACGGGTCGACATTTACTATTAGGCGAGCCGTATGCTCGTTTGCCTCTCTTCTAAAAAAAATCTTTTAATTTAGTAGTTTCAGGTTTTTCATAGTCAGTTTTTGTGAAGTATAAAATACTCTAAGCAAATTTGTACTAAAATAGTATTTTCCATAAATTAAATATACTTGGTATTGATACTGTGTATACCGCTATTACGGTACAAGAATTTCAAATATATCATTTCGCCCTTAGTGTGTCGAAAGAGGTTGTAGAGAGAAATAAACCAATATACGGAAAACAGCGTGATAAAAACTTGAAAAAGCGGTCTAGGTGCAACCCGAAAGGTCTACATGACTAACTTTCCAGTGGAAAGAATAAAAAATATAATATGTTTTAATATTTTATACAATTTTTCATTCGGAATAATAAACGTCTTGACCGATTTTGCCCAAAATTTAATGAGGTGTAAGTTACATAATTATGCGTTAAATGAAACTGGACCCATGTCAATATCACTCTTTGCTCTCTAGATACACGAGGTAAAAATTGAATCCGAACATACATACATACATACGTACATGTGCACACACGGACATCCTCTTAAAAACAATGTCATTCGACTCTAAAGACCTTGAAACGTGGATGTTATAATGATGTTAAAATTTCCAATTTGCAAAATCGGACCCACTACAGTAACTTCCCACTGGAAAGTTAAAAACTGTGGGTGACAACCTGACCGCCAAATGTGGAAATATGGAAAATATCACCTTTATGAGACTATCTATGCAGAGACCTATGTTTAGAGTTGGACTTTCTAAGGCTGTAATTAATAAATGTGAACGAGTGACTAAAATGGATAATCCAGAAAAACTAATAAAGCTGATCAAGGTAGAAAGTTACAACTACAAATTTTAATGCTATTAAAATTTGTAAGTGTAACTTTTATATAAAAACATATTACGAACACTACAATACTTAATTTTTCTCAAAAAGGTAGAAACAATAACACGTAAAGCCTCGGTTTTCACTGACTTTTTATAGAAATTTTATATATTTAATACGTACCTGTTTAAATTAAACTTATAATATTTTAAATGTCAGAACTTTAATTTAAACTATACCAAAATAACATATTTTTTTAAACAATATGTTTGCTTTTATAAGTAAAACTTAAATAAATAACATGTAATATGGCTGTGAGATTTATTATAGCAATAAGTGCCGTGTTTATTATATTGTTATCGATAAAGTTCGGCCTTAAGCAACATTGTTTTCAGACTATAGGATATTTAAATTATTATATAATATTAATTTTATCAAATTTAGTTTATAAATAAGATATTGTTAGTACGTTATTGATAATATTATCATCAATATATAAATTAGGCCAGTCATAAGTGTGCATAATATTCTAAGCCTGTTATTGAGGTAAGTAAGGAAAAGTAGAGACTATATTAAAAAGTCGTTTCACCGGACCTAAGCATGTTCTTATTTTTGAGACAGCTGTATCTGTATTCTTGATTTATCAGTTTTTAAGTACTTATTGTACAGATGCCAATAATAATTATAGTAGAATTGTAAAAATACTCTTTATAAAATGAAATGTATCGATATTTTCACTAACCAGCATATATATCGGTTAACTTATGAAAAAATTGCTAAAATTAGTTGTGAAACTATTGGAAAACTATACAGACCCAAACTGAAATTTTCTGTAATATAAGTGATATATAAGTTTCTCAGAATAAAATTAATAGAAGTGATATAGTTTCAATGGTGCAGCGATCGCGACGAGAACACATTGCAAGCATAACTTGCTATTTGATCACAATCACACAAACGTTTGTATTGGAAAAGCTACTATGATATTATAGTAGTAGCATCATAGATATCGTATAGTAAGTGTAAAGAAGCGGGGACCCATTTTACTGGTTATGAAATACCCTAATTTAGTCCTCTCGGTTAAAAAAGCGTTTGCATTATATCACTTAATTGGTACTGAATGAAGTTGTCTATTTACTATCAGGTGAACTGTATAGTCCTTTGTCAACCATACTTCAATTTAAAAAAAAAACACAAAAAAGATATTGGCTATTAGCGACTATTGTTGAAATTGTTCTTATACTATATACTTTTTTCTCCTTTATTTACCATGTGTATTATGCTGTTGTTAGACTAATATTTCTGTGTCCTATTGAAACAAAAAAAAATTATATTTTCAATTTAGACGATGACGGAACGCTACCTACTACTTGGATTTTATAATTAATAATATAAAACCTAAGCATACAACTGCAAGATTTCAATAAACTTTAAGCTCATTCTGCATATATTGGACCAAACAATAAATATTTTGAACTGTAAGCAGCCGCAGTTCATTATGTCATTGGAAGTGGAACACCTCAGGCCCTTCCGTGACCATGGATTTCTATACATTACTCGAAACGTCGTTAATTCTAAATAAGTGAATATATGCAAAGAAATCCGTAAAACTTAGTTTAATTTAAATAGTATTTCTATTAAAGTTGTTGAATAGTACTTTTATGTAAAGTTTTTCTTAATTTCATTACTATACGGATTGCGTTATGCATAAGTAGAGTTTATCTTAATAGTGCGATTAAGTCTAGCAACACTTACCACTTTGGCATCAGGCATTTTTTCCGTATTATTAAAAGTATATTATTGTCTTGGAATCAGATCTGTGTTATTTATTTTAAATTCTATATTTATATTTAAATTTTAATTAAATTAAATTTTGGCAAAATGATGTTAGGGTTCATGGTCTCATTTGATTAGTGTTTATTGGCGGTATTTGATTTGATTTTTAATCGTTTTCACCGTTTGCCTCCTTGAATGTTGATTGGCACCACAACCATTTTATACGTGGTGGAGCCATGTTGCAGTTATATTAGTAGTATAGTAGTAGCACGAATGAATCGGCTTGACTGGCGAAGCACGCTCTCACAGAATACCAGCGTAAAATAGTAGCTTAATGCTGCTGTTTCCTATGGTGAGTGTAGAGAACTGGAGGCCCTTTTTAATGGAAACGAGGCATTCCATCTAACCATCGTCCTCAGGGGTGACAACGCATTTGCATTTTAATTATGCAAAGTGTGGTAGAGCCATGCGGCAGCTTTGCTGTTGCACGTATGGGCCGGCTCAAACCGGGGTGGTACCACGACCTCACAGAATACCGGCGTGAAGTGGAAGTTCTGCTTCCGCGTTTCGTCTGGTGAGTGCAGGTGGCCGGAGGCCCAAATCCCCCCCCCCCCCATCAACATGGTAGCGGAATTAAATAAAGATAGACTACCCCAGGAGGGTACCAGCACCCCTGGAGAATCCCTCGCTGAGCATCCACGACCATGTTTCTCCACTTCTGAGCGTGGGTGCTCAGGCTGCCCCGCGTATTCTGGGGGGGGCGAAATTCCGCTCAAGACTACAACTGCTCGGGGCAAACGGAGCAACAAGACCAAGGCGACCCCTGCCACGCTGTCCGTGAATTTCTGCAATATCAGGGGACTTCACTCTAACCTAAACGCCGTCCACTACCATCTCGAGACGGCGAGGCCGGCTCTGCTCTTTCTGACCGAGACGCAGGTGTCCTCTCCGGCTGATGTTTCGTATCTCTCCTACCCGGGGTACAAACTGGAACACTCCTTTGTGCCTCGGGCTGGAGTTTGCGTTTACGTCAGAGAGGACATCTGTTCTCGACGCCTCGGCAGACTTGAAGGTTCGGACCTGTCCATCCTTTGGCTACGCGTAGACAGCGACGACCATCCGCGCGTCTACGGGTGCCTCTATAGGTCCCACAGCGGTAATGCCGAAACAGACCGACTCTTCGACCACGTCCAAATGGCTGCAGATTCGTTGCTACAGCAGATCCCCTCCGCAGAGATCGTGATCCTCGGCGACTTTAACGCCCATCACGCCGAATGGCTTGGTTCACGTTTAACCGATCATGCGGGGAGATCTGTTCATGATTTTGCCTTGGCATATGGTCTGACACAACTGGTTACTTCGCCTACGCGGATTCCAGATGTGGAGGATCATGCACCTTCCCTGTTGGACCTTCTGCTGACCTCTCACCCGGACGGATATCAGATTTCCGTCGACGCCCCTTTAGGCTCCTCGGACCATTGTCTGGTCCGGAGTGTTGTGCCACTCACGCTGAGATCGCGGTTGCATTCTGCAGGCTGCCGCCGTGTTTGGCACTATAGGTCAGCCGATTGGGATGGGATGCGGTCTTTCTTTGCATCCTACCCTTGGGGGCGGGTTTGCTTCTCGCCGGATGATCCCAACGTTGTTGCGGATTCTGTTACTGATGTGGTACTTCAGGGTATGGAACTTTTTATTCCTTCCTCTGTGGTGCCCATTGGAGGCAAATCTCAGCCATGGTTTGGTCGCTCCTGTAAAATAGCATCATGCTATAAGCAGGAGTGCTACCAAGCCTGGGTTGATGCATCAGCGTCCCGGGATGTAAACACCAGCGCTCTAAAAAAGAAGTATAATTCCGCCTCTAGGTCCTTCAAAAGAGTCATTGCCAAGGCAAAGTCAGAGCACATAGGCAGAATTGGCGAGAAACTAGTTCGCCTTCCTTCTGGAACCCGTGCATTCTGGTCTCTCGCCAAGGCTGTCCAGGGGAATTTCTGTCAGCCATCTCTTCCATCTCTGCACAGGGAGGACGACTCACTGGCCCATACTGCAAAGGAGAAAGCCGATCTTCTAGGCTCCTTCTTTGCGTCTAACTCGACTCTCGATGACGGGGGGAGTACGCCGCCGACCATCCCGCGGTGTGAGTGCTCCATGCCGGAAGTGCAGTTCACACAGCGCTCGGTTCGCAAAGCACTCCTCTCCCTGGACATCCACAAGTCGAGTGGGCCTGACGGAATCCCCCCAATTGTGCTGAGGACGTGTGCTCCAGAGTTGGCACCGGTTTTAACGCGTCTTTTCCGGTACTCCTACTCCCTAGGCGTAGTCCCAAAATCATGGAAGACTGCTTTCGTCCACCCGATCCCTAAAAAAGGCGACCGCTCAGACCCGTCCAACTACCGGCCAATCGCCATCACCTCCTTGTTCTCCAAAACAATGGAGTCCATTGTAAACTGCCAGCTCATGAGGTACCTTGAGGATCACCAGCTGATTAGTGACCGCCAATACGGTTTTCGCCGTGGTCGGTCAGCTGGTGATCTTCTGGTCTACCTCACTCACAGATGGGCGGAGGCAGTAGAGTTCAAGGGGGAGGCATTGGCCGTTAGTTTGGACATTGCGAAGGCCTTCGATCGGGTTTGGCACAAAGCGCTTCTTTCGAAGCTCCCTTCCTATGGGCTTCCCGAGAAATTGTGCGATTGGATCACCAGCTTTCTTGCAGATCGGAGCATCAAGGTCGTTGTAGACGGTGCAAGCTCCGATTGCAAGCCTATTAATGCTGGTGTTCCACAGGGCTGCGTGCTATCGCCAACGCTGTTTCTTCTGCATATCAATGATATGTTGCATACCCGTAGCATTCATTGCTATGCAGATGACAGCACTGGTGATGCTCTTTACACCGGCCGAGCCAATATTTCTCGGGAAAACGTCTCCGAGTGCCGGGACAAACTTGTGTCTGAAGTCGAGTCTTTGCTGAACAGAGTCTCGGATTGGGGACGACTAAATCTAGTCCAGTTTAACCCCCAGAAGACACAAGTTTGCGCGTTAACCGCTAAAAAGAACCCCTTTGTCGTATCCCCTCAGTTTCAAGGCACTCCCCTTGTTGCCTCAGCCAGTATCGGAATCCTCGGCGTCGACATATCGAGTGACGTGCAGTTTCGTGGTCACTTGGAGGGGAAGGCCAAATTGGCCTCTAAAAAGCTTGGCGTGCTCAGCAGAGCGGGGCAGTATTTCATGCCGGCACACCGCCTGCAACTTTACAAGGCGCAGGTTCGACCGCACATGGAATACTGTTCCCATCTCTGGGCTGGGGCTCCCCAGTGCCAGCTCCTTCCACTTGACCGCATCCAGCGCAGAGCGGCTCGAATCGTCGACGACCGAGTGCTTTCCGATCGGCTCGATTCACTGGCGTTGCGAAGAGATGTTGCATCTCTTTGCGTATTTTATCGCATCTATCACGGGGAGTGCTCTGAGGAATTGTTCGGATTAATCCCAGCCGCCAAATTTCGTGAACGCACGACACGGCAAACGTCCCGATACCATCCACACCATCTGGATGCTTGGCGGTCCACCACTGTACGTTTCACAAGGAGCTTTCTTCCACGTACAACCTCTCTGTGGAATAGTTTATCACCGGCGATTTTTCCGGACCGATACGACCTGGGGACCTTCAAGAAAAGAGCTTACTCCTTTCTAAAGGGCCGGCAACGCACCCGCAATTCTCCTGGTGTTGCGGTTGATCATGGGCGGCGGTAGTCACTTAACATCAGGTGAGCCGCATGCTCGTTTGCCCCCTCTTCTATAAAAAAATAAAAAAAAAAAAAAAAAAAAAAAAAAAAAAAAAAAAATTCGTAATCGAGGATAGATGTAGATGTCTATGGGATACAGCAACCACTTATCATTATATGGACTGTGTGCTCGTTTGTCTCGTTTGAGTTGTTTTTTGTGATATGTTATAATGTAAGAAAATATCATACGTGTAGTTTACAAATTATAATAATGTAAATTCTACGTGTGAAAGCTGTATAAGAGAATCCTCTACCAAATATCGTCCTGTGGATGAGGTAAGAGATGACATTGGGAACTGAATGGGCAGATGATTTGAAACGGGGCAGAAAATATGAATGATGGAAAAACTCACCAATAGTTTCATTGACGTAAAAACTAGTGGCTAGATACTAGGCACAAGCCGCAGAGAGTTTTCGGGGCAAGAAAGAGTTTGTCACTCCGAGCGTACAAAAATATTTTCAGAAATATTTTTCTTCTTTCTCGCTATAATTTCTTTCACCGCCAAGAACGTGGCAAACCAACACTTTTAATATTTACATAATATATAAAAAAGGACCAAACGAGCATGTGGCTTACTTGAGATTACAGCCACCCGTGACCAATTGCAACACAAGGGGAATGGCAGATACTTTGCCGGCCTTACAAAAAAAAAAAAGAAACACATGTCAAGCAGGTTCTGCACGACCGAGTGAAGCCGGCCAAAGTCGAGCGTTTGCCTGCTGTACTACCACATATCAGAGGTATCAAAGACCAGATTGGCTACATCTTGAAGCGAGCTTCTATTAGAACATTTTACAAATCGCGGAAGAAGATTAGTCAGTTCTTACCATCCGTCAAGTATCATATTCATCTACAAGATGCAAGCGTACACAAGCTTGAATGTGAATGTGGTCTCTCATATATAGGGCAAACAAAAAAAAATCAATTAGAACCCGCGTAAAGGGACAAATAGCTGACGTCAATCATCAATGTTCCGGGAAGTCTGCAGTTTGTGATCAAATCCTATACGGCCCCAACCATTACATTAGATTTGATAGACCACAAATCCTTGCTAAAGAACAACGATTCCTACTAAGGATGGTACGTGAGGCTATTGAAATAAAAAAAAACATCCTAATTTCAAAATTGAAGGAGGCTGGGTATTACTGCCTGCTTGGGCCTTGTAATTAATAAAATTAAAACTATACCCGAGCATACCACCACAAGACTTCAAGATACACTTAGTTTATTCTGCGTAGATCGAAACGCGAATAATAATAATTGTAAAGCTAAAGGTACTCCGGGTTAACACTGACATTGGATCGTCAGTCACCACAGTCTCCCTTGACCATGGGTGCTAGAAAGCACCTGCAACATCGGGAGTTAAAACTCAAATAAATTAAATGCGATCAAATCCGTAAAAATAGTTTTAATAAATGCGTAGTGTCTACGTAAATATAAGAAATTATTATGTAAACAAGTACAGATTGGAAGTAGAAAATAAAATACGCCAACTAGAAGATCTAAGGACAAAGCACGCAAGATACATAACAGCTTTAAATTTCTTGAAGAGATGCAGAAATCATAACCTCACTTCTACATGTGTCAATATATCGCCTAAAAGGGACATTCGAGAAAGCGCTAAGATCTTAAATAAGGCTTGTAAAAAGTTATTAATAACGCTGATTCAGGAATACATAGACAATTCGTCCAGTGAACTAAAGACAGTATTATCGATATTTGATCATAAGAATTGCATGAAAACTTTAGATAAACCTGAAACAACTAAATGTAATGAATGCAAAAATAAACATTTTGATAAATACCAAAAATTAGCAATTAAATAGAATGTCAAACATCAATTTTAACGTATAAATGAAACGAAATTGTGACACATACACAAATAATAAACGACGTGCGGTCTATAACCCGTCGACACAAACTCTGGACGACGCCACAATAAAAGTACTAGAAAAAGGTTTTAATTTCGCCATAAGTCCGCGAATAATACCGTTTGAGGATATTATCTTTAGTGTAATGTCTGTATAAAAACAATATTGGTAATGAAAATTTCGAGGACATACTTTAAGAAATTTCGTCTATGTTACGTCGAAGCTCGGCACCGAAATTAAATCTACCCAGAAAAAGGCTTTAAAAACTTACGCAACAGACCAGAGCTTACAATTCTCTGCGCAGATAAAGGTAATGCTACGGTTTTATTGGATACGTCGTATTACGGTGTTAAAATTATACAACTTTTGTCAAATGAAAGTTTATACCAAACGTATACGTCTAAACAGACCCGACATCTAAAGTAACTTAAAAAAAACTAGCGATCTAATTAAGAAGTACTCTAAAAAAATTAATCTAGATGTCAATTCAATAACACCTGCGTGTAACAAACCACCGAAGTTGTATGGGTTACCAAAAATACACAAACTGAATGCTCCATAACATCCAAAAGAGAGTCAGATAGATTTGCCAACGTACAGATTGGCTCAACTAAGTGTTACGCTTTTATAGCAGTTGTTATAGCTGACGTGAAGCACCGACGCTCCGGGAAGTCTGCAGTCTGCGAACATGTTCAAGATCGTTTCCACCATTAAATTAGATTCGATAAACCACAAATCCTCGCGAAAGAACACCGATTCCTACCAAGGATGATACGCGAGGCTATTGAAATTAAAAAACGTCCAAATTTCAATAGAGAAGATGGATGGGTACTGCCAGCTGCTTGGGAATGGGATTCTATAATTTACAAAATTAAACCCAAACCCAAGCATACCACTGCAAGACTTCATGATACTATAAGCTCATTTTGCGTAAATCGGACCAAAAATTAATATTCAAAAACTGAATGTAGCCGGACTAACTATGATATTGGGACGTCGAACATCTCAGTCCCCCCGTGACCACGGGTGCTGTAAAGCACCCAAAACGTCGGGATAGTAAAAATAAATTAAAGTTTAATTAAACGCGATAGAATCCGTAAATAATAGTTTTATTCAATGTGTAGTGTTCGCGTAAATTTAAGAAATCATTAAGATTAGCAAATTTTTACCATCAGTCAAGTGTAATGTTCCTTTGCAAGATGCAGGAGTATACAAGTTTAATTGTGAATGTGGCCTTTCTTACATAGGACAAAGTTCAAAAACATCAATAAAAACTCGTGCTGAAGCACACATAGATGGTTAGAAAGATCGGCGTTCTATGAAGTCTATAGTGTATGAACATATACAGGATCGCCTCCGTCACTACATTAGATTTAATAGACCACAAATCCTCGCAAATGAACACCGTTTCCTTCTAAGAATGATTTCCGCGGCTTTGGAAATCAAAAATCATCCTAATTTTAAGGAGAGCACAGCTAATGGCTGGGTACTATCATCTGCTTGGTATTCTATATTTAATAAAATCAATTCCCATTCCAAGCCTACAACTGCAAGACCTCAAGATACTATAAGTTCATACTGTGTAGATCGGAAAAAAAATTAATCTGCGGTAACTGCGGTTGACTATGGCATCGGGACGTTTCTCCCGTGACCATGACTGCTGTAAAGTACTCGAAACGTCGGGTTTATAAAAAAGTTAATATACGCGATAAAATCCGTATAAGCTTGTAGTATTTAAATGTGTAGTTATCGCGTAAATATAAGAAATCACTAAGGTTCGTCAATTTTTACAAACCAACAAGTGTAATATTCCTTTTCAAGATGCAGGAGTGTACAAGCTTGATTGTGATTGTAGTTTTTCATATATCCTCTCAACTACGGATGTCTAACACTTGGATACAAAAATGTCTCCGTTGACTGCGGGTGTCCAAGTTTTGTACATTTTTTAACCGCTCATTTAATGTCGAAATAAAGCATTACGCACTATGTCTTACACATTCTGCCATATGTCGATGTGTACAGGATGAAAAAGGTTAGCATAAAAACCCCACAGCTTATACACTTTGCTAGGATTTTTTATGTATAACATCCGTTACTTTCGTCCGTCTCTTGAGTCAGCCATCGGTGTGATTGACGCGCGCCAACAACAAAGTTATTAGCAATTATTTTGTACTAATTCATACTAATTGTGTGGTGAATTGTGTTAAAACAATGCCTGGGTAAGTAACTTTCTTATTTGTAATCTCATTTTGTGTTTTATTTCAATAAGTACGCGTCAAATCGTTTTTTAATTTGTATGAAGCAAACCGCTATCTTAGAAGTAACATGCTGGTTGCGGAAATTTGACTTGAAATGTACGTAAAATTTTAGCGTTGACTATTATTTTTTGTATTAAAATATTTGTAATTGTTCATCATTCACAGTTTTAGTACATAAAAATGAGGATAAAGTGCAATATTTTCAAAATTTCAACGTAAATAGGCAAAAGGTGCAATAGTGTCCATTTCTGAGACGCCCGCAGTAGTGAATTCTAGGTCTCTGTTTTGTGGGTGGGGAAAAAAGGAACTAAAGTTTGCCTTAATGCATAACGTTCAAATTCGGTTGAGTTGTTAGAATCGTAAAGAATCTAGCACCCTCGAGCAGACAAACGGAGCTTGGTTGACTCCAATCTCATTCGATGATTTATAAAAAATTTGATGTGGCATTTGGATATGCCATGTATGTTAACACAAGACTTCGGAATTTTTTAAACAATTTATTAAAACAGAAAATTAGAAAGTATTTACATATTCTTTTTAATATTTTTATTTTCATACTTAATATTGTATTTTTTTTTTATTCTAATATAAACATGTGATTTTCAAAGTCACCTCAGACACATATTTCTTATATCGGTTTTTTTAATTTATATTTTATCTATACTTTGCAAAATTCATAAATCAAAAAGAATTTAATTCTTTTTGATTTACTTTTTACGTACGTTTCAGTTTTGCAAATCATGTAATGTTTCAATCTAGAGCAAGATTGCTGCTACCTACAGTACCATTCGTAAACGAATAGTATTGGAGATACAGTAAATCCAATAAGTACCAGGAGCCTTTTCATGAAATTAGTACTGATGTTATATATTTATTCAATTTTATACTTACGTCCATCCATACATTTAGTTTTTATTGTTGCCTAGCTATAATTTATTAAGCTAATTATTTCAGACTATTATCGTTGAATTAGTTAAGTTAGTTAAGTTACAGCCTATTTACATCCCACTGCTGGGCCTTCCCTCACTTCTGAGGGAGCTTTGGGGCAAAGAAGTGCCCGCTGCACTGCCCCTATGGGTGTTGGCGAACTTCACATGTCTTCGAAATATTTTTTTCTTATATCTCAGACAGTCAGACTTCCTCACGATGTTTTCCTTCACCGCCGAGCACGTGGTAGATCAGCGAATAAAATTGCAATTAACAATTTCATTGATGCCAGCGGGGATCGAACCCGGTTTGCTAGCGTACTGTGAAATTTAACGCGAGAGCTAACCATCTGAGCTACCGGGGCTCTTCTGAGCCACCACGGCTCTCATCGTTGAAATGAATACACCTTTTTATTTTGTATGTTTTTTTTTTCTATAGAATATGGTGACAAACGAGCACACAGTCCATCTGATTGTAAGTAGTTGCTGCGGCCCATAGATATCTTCATCTATCCTCCATTACTAATCAAAATGCAGATGCGTTGTTGATGGAGTAAAAACCGTCTCCAGTTCTCTACACTGACCATACGAAACACAGCCAGCATTAAGCTAATATTTCACTCTGGTATTCTGTGAGAGCATGGTCCTTCCCCGGTCGAGCCGACCCATTCGTGCTACAACTATACTACTAATATAACTACGGCATGGCTCTACAACGTATAAAAATGTTTTAATGAACTAGTACACGATGCACAAAAAGTGCAAAATGGGACTTTAATTGTGACATATTTTTGGAGCATAAGAAGTGGGTTCTTTAAAAATATATATCCATCATATTTTTTTTATTTCAGGAAGAGGTATATTTATTTTAAATGTTATTATTATTATTATTTCGTAGATATTATTTGTGTTAAAGGAAATATGTAGATTATTTAGGTTATTGGAAATGTAATATAACCACCGCGCACCCCGCGGCGCCTCTGAACGGTTTCGTAACTCGACACTATTATGGCGCAATGAGTATTGTTTACAAAAAACGTTATTTTAGACTCTATATCGGCGAGAGTGACCCTTGAATTATTTAGGGAATGAATAAATCGTTATTTTTCTACAAGTGCTATTGAAAATTGTTTGTTCAAATAAAGTAATTAATTTCTCAATAAATATGTCACTTACGGCTAAAATTTTGATATCGGCATTAAGAGTACTTACGAAATACTTTATGAGATTTGTAAAACTTAGCGAGATCTATATCAAGATGACTGAATCATGTAAGGAAAAGAGAGTTTCAACTAGTCCTGGAAAAAACCGCATGTTTCTTCATGAATTTAAGTATATATATTTAAAGAAATAAAAAGAACTATTTTTATTGACTAATGCATTAATGCCGCATCTGGTCCGAACTGCATTCTAAATCGGTGTAAGTTGATTGTGGGTTCTTGTAAGCTTATTATTAATGCGTTTAATGATAAAAAATTGTATTGTAGCACATGATTTTGCACATAAAATATTTTAAACAATAGATTTAAGATTAAAATAAAACAAAATTGAATTATTAAAAAACTTTGTTTCATCGAGAAATATGACAATTTTGATTTTACTCAATATTTACTTACACTAATTACTTTGGGACTTTATTAAATTTTTATACTCGTTTATAGGAAATTTCATATAGAATTCAGAAATGTATACATATTATAGTATTTGATATACCAAAATTAAGAAATTTGCGTTTAAACGGATTGCGCCCATTGAGCCGTCAATTTTATTAAACAGCTCCGCCGTCAACGGAGTATGACGGTTAGAGTCTCCGTAGCTGAAAGAATATAGGGCAAACAAAAAGATCAATTACAACCCACCTAAAATTACATAAAGCTGACGTGAAGTATCAACGTATTGAGAAATCTGCGGTTTGTTATCAAATCCTAGATGGCCCAACCACTACATCAGATTTCATAGACTACAAATCAAAAAATTAAAAAAAAAATTAAAATTAAAAATTTCCTTTATTTCCAAAAATCCTATTACAAAATATTTGTCGAGTCTTCCCTTTAAGTAGTCAGAGACACTTGTGTTGGGAATAACTCGCTACTTCCCTTACGGTTGGCTAAATAAGATAAACTAGGTAGGTATATTATATCTAAAAGGTTAGTTTAGGATGGTATGGTTTACATTTTTTTTTTTTACATTGAAATATAACATTTTTGATATAATTCAAATTTAAATTTAAATTGCGGCTGTTGTGGCAATGAACTATTTTCATGTAAGCATGTATGGTAGTAGTTAAAATGTGCGTGAGTGTGTATATATGTTTGTGTGCGTCTGTACATGTGTGTGCGTGTGTGTGTGTCTGTCTGTATGTATGTGTGTGTGTGTGTGTGTGTGTGTGTGTGTGTGTGTGTGTGTGTGCGTGTGTGTGTGTGTGTGTGTGTGTGTGTGTGTGTGTGTGTGTGTATGTGTGTGTATGTGTGTGTATGTGTGTGTGTGTGTACGTGTGTGTGTACGTGTGTGTGTACATGTATATGTGCACGTAGTGTGTGAATCAGTGTATGCATGTGTGTATACGAGCTCGTGTCTGTATGGAAGTGTGCATGTGTGCATGTGTTGGTTACATGTATGCCCTACGAACAAGGTTCCTTGGGATCGGTATGAACATTCCGCATACAGGAACCAGCATTAATTGAACCAAACATTTTAACAAATTCTTATGAAAAGGTTTTCAACATCTTCATAGCTAAGTGAATCCAACCATTCTTTTACAGTTTTCCTGCAAGTGTAAGATAACATAGGGTATATTTTAAGTATACGGTTTACTTTGTTGTATATATAAGCAGACTGCCTACTATATTGTCTTCTAGCGAACGCAGTACGTGCGGCAGTGACGGGTGCAACGACATCCTTCTTTCTTTTATGACTCAGGTCGACATAAGGTAGAGATTTGTGGCACGTTAAGATGAGATTCAGAATATAGAGTTTTCGGACTGTGAGTAGGCCACTCATTCTATATAGTTTATCAGTGGGAAAACGATAAGGTTTGGAGTAGATGACTTTGATAAGTGATCTCTGAGCTCTTTCGAGTGCAAGGAAGTGAGTTTTGTCTGCTCCTACCCAAATCAAGATACAGTAGGTGAGCACCGATTGGGCCAGGGCCACGTAGATTCGGTTTTTAAGTTTGTTACACATGACCTGCCGTAGCGATTTGAATACCCATATGAGTTTCCTAGTGCGGTTTGTTAAAAGCTCCAAATGTGAGTGCCAGCTAAGTCGTTGGTCCAGCATTATACCTAGGTATTTAGTTTGGCTAACTTTTTCAATAATGGGACAGTCGCAAATCAGGTTACCAGGGTTAGTGCAAGTGTGAATTTTAATGGCAAAGTTATGGTTAGGTTGGGATTTATTAGAAGGAGTGAAGAAGATGTAGTTAGTTTTCTGAGTGTTCAAGGTAAGAAGGTTGTCTCTAAGCCAGTTATATACGTTAATTAATCCCCTCTCAGTACTTTCTTGGACATTATTCCAGGTTCTACCAGTAAAAACAAGCGCAGTGTCATCCGCGTAGGAGTATATCCTGCACCCGACATCCCTTAGATTACATAGATCATTTATGTATATTAAAAAGAGAGTCGGGCCCAGGACACTACCCTGTGGGACCTCAAAGCTAGTAGTGGCTTTCTCACTGTATAAGTCATTTATTTTTACTTCCTGAGTTCTTTCCTGTAGGTAACTTTTAAAAAGCATGAGCGGAGTATCTCTAATACCTAAGCATTCTAGCCTGTATATAAGAATAGGCACAGAGACGGTGTCGAAAGCCTTTTTCAAGTCCAAAAAGACTGTAAGACATTTGCTGCCATTGTCCACTTCACCGACTATAGTTGAAGTGAGATCAAGAATAGCATCTTGAGTTGAAAGACCCTTTCTGAAACCATACTGAGAATTGGATAGTAGTTTAAATTTATTTAGGTAATCAACCAATCTATTGTTGAGCAACTTTTCAATTATTTTGGAGATGGAGGTGAGGACAGAGATAGGTCTTTAATTGCTTACATCCTCTCTGTCCCCGCTCTTATGCACAGGGGTTACTATAGACCTCTTTAAGGCGCTGGGAAAGACACCAGTACTAAAGCAAAGGTTTGCAAGGTTACGTATATACGGTACAACAAAGGCTCTAGCATGCTTTAAAAAACCAGTGCTGATACCATCCAGGTGAGCTCCCTGAGTTTAGACTCATCAAGATGCGCTCAACTTCCTTGTCGTCAGTGTTTAGCAGGACGAAGGACGAGGTTTGTGTATAATTAGTGGTAGGGGCTACTAATACACTACTTCTAGTACCTGAATTTGTTGCAATTGTTTCAGCTAATCTAGCACCTATACAGGCAAAGTAGTTGTTGACATAGTTCAATGAATCTAGTGGTAGCGGTTTTAAGTTAATTAGGGCTACATTATTTGACTTAGGTGGTTTGCACCGAGTGATCTCATTAACTGTTTTCCAGAACTTACGGGGGTTATTGGCAGATTTTTTTATAAGTTCTCCATGATGCTGTCGTTTAAGTTTTTTAATAAGGTTGGAACAGAAATTTCGAAAACGTTTGTAAGTTATTTTTATGATTATATTGTGGGGGTCATTTTCTACCTTTTGTTGCAATTTATTTCTTAGCCTTATACACCTCAGAGCTCCGGGAGTTATGCAGGGTTTTAATATCCTTTTACTGTTAGAAGAGTGGGTTAATTTAGAGTTTTGTTGGATAGCAGGCTTAAGTATATTAATAAAGTGGTTGGCAAATTCTTCAGGGCTATTTGGCATTTCTGAAAGTGGGACACTCGTCGATATGAGGGTGTTATATGCCCCATCAAAATCTGTAATTAACTTCGACTTAATGGGGGCTTTTTGGGTCGATGTTTTAGATAACTGAAGCAACACAAGATTGTGATCTGTGACCGTCGTGTTAAAAACGGCAATAAAAGCTGCAATGAGGTTGAATTCAAGTTTTATCATTACGTGGTCAAGGCAGGATCTCTTTCTCGTAGGTAAAGTGTGACCAGGCAATAGGCCATGCAGGGATAATACTTCTAAGTAGCTGAGTCTATTACGGCGATACTGAGGCTTCTCTGTAGCTACGGGAAGCAGGTTAATATTTATGTCACCTATGACAGACACATTTTTATGATGACTAATAGTTTCCAGGTGTAAGTCGAGAGAACTAGTAAAATTATCGGCGTTGAGAAATCCTTGCGAAAGAACATCGATTCCTACCAAGGATGATATGTGAGGCTATTGAAATAAAAAAATCCTAATGTCAATATCCTATAATAATAATAGAGGAGGAGGCCGGGTATAATAATTAGTACTATACCAAGCCTCCACCTCTATTGAAACCAGTAAATTACTCTTCACAGGTAGTAACCGCTTGGAACCCTGTAATTAATATAATAGTAGTCCCACCATGACCATAGTCCATGACCACGGGCGCTGGAAAGCACAAAAGTCGGGAGTTGCAACCAAATAAATTAACCGAAATAAAATTAGTTTTAACCAATATGAATACTAGTGTAATTTTAAATGGGGAGTTTCTTTCGTTTCTTGCTAGTTTTTCGCAAGATAGACGGTTTTTTCGAACCAGTACTAAATCCATGATTATTGATCTGATAATTATTTATAGTATATATTTTAAATTTCTATATATTTATATGTATTTCTGTTTCTCTTAACCATAACAAACATTATTAAAACAGAGAAACTTTAGATATACTTTTAATGGATATAATCGCTCGAAATGGCTATTTTTTCAATTTAATTATAAATTATTGACAGCAATTGCTTTCAACTGATTGACAAGGGCACATAGTGCTCGTTGGTGTAACCTCATAGGCTTCAAACACCCTTTGGATATTCATAGTAGCGTACTTGCTACCCATTTCATTTATAATTGGAGAGCAGTAAAAGCAGTAATTAACATGAACACGCACATTTACCTCGTAGAAACACTATTTGAAGTTTTTTAAATAGAATCGGGGGGCGGGGGGGGACAAACGAACTCACAGTCCACCTGATGGTAAGTGGATGCTGCGGCATATTGACATTTATTTATTTATTTATTCTTTATTGCACCAAAGATTTTGTACAAAAGGCGAGCTTAATGCTATATGGCATTCTCTACCAGCTAACCTTGGGTAGAACAGAGAGTGAGTTATGGGCAGTAAAGTTGTCATGATCACATTCAATTGAAATAATGACATCTACATTTATTCTCGATATCAAATGCAGTTGCATTATCTATATATTAAGGATTAGGATGGAATGCCTCGGTCCCAGTGAAAATGGTCTCCGGTTCTCAGTTTGCAGTAATGATAACTTCATATAATTTTGATTGAAGGACTGTAAGAGGTATGTTACTTTGATCAGATAATTATATTTGTTGACACCTCCTCTGTGTTTGTATAATATGTAGATGTAAGATTTTATCTCTTCATTTTAAGTATTTACTGTCATAAATTATCATAATTAACAATTTACAACCAAACAAAAATTTTACAAAATATATAAATTTAGGTAATGTAATTTCCCATTATGAATTATTGTTTATTTATTTTATACTACATATTTCTAATGCAAACTTAATAAATAATGGCATATTATAAAAAGTGGAAAAAGCTTTGGATGTAAGTTTGTTGTTTTGCTAACATTTTCAATATCAATAATACTTATTCCAGGACAAGAAGGGGATGAATGTCTGGTAATATGTACTGTAAAAATGTATGTATTTCTTGTTAAATACTTTCCTTAACTACACATCTGACTTATTACAGGAATATTAAGTATATTTGAAAATAAAGAACTAATTTACTAAATTTCATAGTTTTAGTGACATACATATGATATGGTAGAGTGAGTGATACAAGTGGTAAATTTAAATTTTTTATATACCCGACTTCAATATAAATAAAATGAGAACATCATCAATGTATTCGAAGTCATTTAAACCTGCTTTATTAGGGATAACTCAAAAACTACTAGTCAAATCTTAATAAAATTTATATGGGACTACACGAAAAGCACCAGCTTCAAGAAAAATCATCGAAATCGGTTAACATAGGGAAAAGCTATGAGGTACCACACCTAAAAATACATATAGTCGAATTGAATTTAACTAATTTAACTCTTTTTTAGAATCGGTTAAAATACTCATATTTTCTCAAATATTTTTTTTGATTTTTCCTATTTTGATTTTTCCTATTTTGATGAAATTCAGCTACGTAAACCAAATTGTGTTAGACTACAGCTTTAATCGTATTTTAGTTTTTTCTTCATCTTATAAACACCAGAAAAGACCCGTTTACGTTCACAATATGAGCCCAAATCATATTAGAAAGAACAATCAGTAAATATCTTACTACCATATTTTATAGTCTTAAATTTTGATATTATAACTTATTTTAATTCCCGAGGTTTCGAATACTTTACATCACCTATGTTCACGGGAAGGGGGGACTGAGATGTTCGACGTCCCAATGTCATAATGTTTGCTGCCTCGAGTTTCAAATTATTAATTATGGTCCGATCTACGCGTAATGACCTTAAAATATCTTGAACTCCTGTATTTGAATGCTCGGGTTTGGTTTTTAATTTTAATATTTATAGGATTCCAAGCAGATAGTAGCACGCACCCATCTTTTTGTTGAAATTGGGACGTTTTAGGATTTCAATAGCCTCGTGAATCATCCTTGAAAGGAATCTGTGCTCTTTTGCGATTATTTCTGGTTTATTAAATCTAATGTAGTGACGTGGTCTATCCTGTGCATTTTCACAGATTGGAGAATTCCGAGAACGTCGATTCTTTATCGGTGACAGGGGCGATCACATACGTGTCACAGACTGCAGATTTCCCGGAGCGTTGATATTTCACATCAGCTAAGAGTTTATTTTACGCGGGTTTCAATCGATCTTTAATTAATAACTTTATATGTATACACGACAAAACTCGTAGAAAATAGTTTCATTTCAATGATTTGTTTGCGTTCACATAAGAAATCATAAGTTTTTTCATTTAAAAACTGATAGCGAAATATATATGTAAGTCCACGTAGGAGTGTTGGAAAGATATCTACTATTCCATATTATCCCATGGGTGTCGTAAATTATGACGAAAGAGAGAAACTAATTCAGGAGATGGTCAGTAGCATCCTCCTGAATATAAATAAAAAAATCTGCGGCTGCCGCCCGTTTGCCAAATGTTGTAAATATAGCACAAAATACATACCTAACCTACATAATGCCATGTTCATCAGAGAATTTTTAATAGGCTATAATAGTTATTTTAACGTGGTATCTACTCAGTCAGGATGCTTGTTTTGAGCCCTATATAGGGCGTAAGTTCAAAAAATGCATATAACTCCAATTACTTTGCTAACTTCAATGGTCTACTACATTATCTATCTTAATTGTGAAAATACGATGGACCTTATACAGGGTATTTTTGAAACGCTCCCGAAACAAAAACAGACGATAGTAAAAGGATATCTTTAATGATGAGACAAAAAGAAAATTGATGCCGATGAAAAAATAATTTTTTTTACAACGTTTAATTAGCTTTATTAACGCTCTATCATGGTAGTACAGCTAAATGAAACGATAATTTCATAAAAAAAATCATGAAAATACGTAAACATAAAACCAGCAGTTAAACTTCAAATACCTAATATCAGCTGACAAGGGGTTAATATACGCACGATGCCGAATAAGCGCGGCCTGCAGCCCGTGACCGTACCAATACCTAATAACTTACAACACTTGTATAATTACCTTACTTATTTACTTAATCTCCTATTTTGCTACTGTGATATTCTCCAACTAACCATTTTAATTCGAATTCACAGGTTAAATAAGCCATATACCTGGTTCGATTCCCCGCTAGTGAAAAATTTACTTTTTTTAACTTTAATTTTAACAAGGATACAGTTATGCTTTTTATGTATGTATGTTCATTATTCTGATGTATTCAGTTATGTATCAATTCAGATCAGTTCAGTACTAAGTTATTAAAAAAATAGGTATGAAACAGCTTACCGATCTAAATCCCAGATGGTCTTATGAGATGCGGCTCAAATTGTGCTGGCCTAATAACCAACGGCAGAAAACTCGGCGGCGGTTGTGATCGCCAGGAACTAAAGCTTGCACTTTGAGTACTTTGTATAAGTGCATTCGTTTACGTTTTATCCAGTATGATACACTTGTAATATAAAAAAATTAATGCATTTTTAATTTCTTAACTTGCTGCCATCAAAAAGTACCACAATATCTGCATTTTCTCTGCTTTAAAATTAAAAAAATAAAAAAATTATAACCATTAAATAATACACAAAAATAACTGAAATAAAGCCGAAAATTAAATGTGATGCAGTGAAGAATAATTAAAATAATTGAGACATTCGATATTCATAAGTAACTAAACGAAAACGTTAAGATAAGAATTTAGATTTCTTGAAAAGAGGTTTTAACTTGGCTGGGGCTATCGATTTTCAAAATCCCAGCATTTTCCCCGCATAATACCAATCGCCAACTAAATTTAAATTCACCGAAATTTGAAGAATTCACCACATGTCGGCAACGCTGAAGATGTGCACAGGCGAGGCGACACGAGTCGGCTGTGCGTGAAAGCGAAGGGTAGAGTAAGTGAAGTCCAGTAATACCTAATGCATTGTTTAGTACTGAGCTAGATAAAAGAGTTCAGCGTCCGCGAGTTTATTGACCCTATAATCAGCTGGTGTCATTTTAATTTTCACTGCTGGTTTTATTTTTCAGTAGTTTCATGTTTTTTATGAAATTATTGCTTCATTTAGCTGTAGTAACATAATGGAGCGTGAGTAAAGCTACTTTGACGTTGTGAAAAGATGATTTTTTTTCATCGGGATCGATTTTATTTTGGTCCCATCATCAGGTATGGTTGGTACTATTGTCTGTCTTCATTTTCGGGAGCGTTTCACAAACACCCGTTATATTAAATAAGGGTAGTCATTAAGAAATGTGCGCTAAGAAAGTGCGATTTACAATATAGAGCTTCATCACCACTTACCGTCAGGTGAATTATAGTCACGAACAAGGCTTATGGTAAGTAAAAAAATGAAGCTATCTACTGTAAAATATTTTGCGCATTATGCCGTGTTTTAAACCATTTGACACTAACTCGTCAATTACGTATGAAAGTTATCGGTCTTATTCTAACTTTTTCTAATACAATAAGGATAAAAATCGATCATATAGTCCACCTTATGGAAAATAAATGCTGCCCATAGAAATTAACATTAATCCACGATTATGATCAAAGTATATAACATGCCCTGTCACTTCTGGGCCTAAGGGAGAACACCTCTATTCTTATAAAAAATCTCGTTTATCTACACTCACCATAAGAAACACAGCAGCAGTTTTACGCTGGTACTCCATGAGAGTGTTTCTTATTTTAATTTATAAAAAAGTATTTAATTAAGGTAGATGAAAGTATTAATAAGAATTTTTGATTATCCCCTCGTAACTTTAATGTATAACTAACATCATAATAAAAGACTTTCCTTTCTTAATAAATTAAATTTGTGCTTGATTTGTAACAAAACCTTTGTAGATTAAAAACAAGGGTACCAACAGGCTGCTACGATTTTGCTTAACTATAACACGTCAACATTTTACACTATTATCTTGTGACTCAACGATTACAAATTTTTCCTAGTAGTTGAACGTCAATAAGCTGTTACCTCATTTATTTATTAATGTAGACAAGTTAACAAAACACTCAATAAAATCAGTCTACAGCTCTACAAAATCGTTAAAGACAGCTTTAATACTGAGTGTTTTAGAATTTATAATCACAACATAATGGTGACTTAACTACAACTCCCATTCTGTCTGAATATGTAGTTAAATTCGCATTTGCGTTCTTAGCGTAATCAAGTGACCACTCGTACCATAAATAAACTTTATAACACAACATGTCTCGGTGTTATTGCACATCAAAATTAAAATCTTTAGTCAAAAGCGTATTATCATAATGTTGACCAGATTTCAATATTTTTATAATTTTTAAATAAATAAGATAATTCGAAGATGAAAAATATTTTCTTGCCTAAAATAAACATTAATGAAAACGAGTATTATTTCAGAGATTCCCTTTTAACGTAGAAACTAATAGTATCACATCATAATTTAATATATGTTATTCATATATTGCTATATGAATTATATTTAGTTAAAAAATAAAAAAAATACTTGAGTTAGTAGATTACACAGTCTTCCTTGATATCACCACTATTGACTAAAAAAAGTCTAGTCACGAAAACTTAAATGCAGTTTTTTATTCTGATTATAATGGTTATAAAAATCATTTTTATTATTTTTGTCTACTTACAGAAAAATTGCTTTCTAAAATTTTAATTTATAAAATTTAAATTTATTATCTATAAAAGTTGCTGATATCTAAGGCTTATTATTGTAGAACAGCAACTTTTATTGAGAATAAATGTGTAGTACAGACAAGAGCTACTCGTGCTATTCCTACACTACACTATTTATAACTTTATTTATGTATTAGATATATATTTTTTAATTGAAGGAGAGGCAAACGAGCATGCGGCTCACCTGATGGCAAGTGTCGACTACTGCTCATGAACTGCAACACCAGTAAAATCGCAAGACTCATCAAGCCCAAAGACGACGATTCACCTTCATCTGGGGTAAGAAACGAAATCGCCCGCTGCGAAAAAGGGAGAGGAGCTCACTCATCACTTCGTCCCCTAACGCAACTCCGGCCAAAAAAGCTGCGCCTTCAACGCTCCCTAAAACGACAAAAACCGTGAATAAAATCGCGAACCCCGAAGGCTTCTGAGTGCAAAGAAAAGTGCCTTACCATTATATTCCACAGTATACATTCCTTTGGAGTAACTTATTCCAGTCGATAGACTCCAAAAAAATCTTCTGGCCCAAGGTCCACAACGGTGGTCTGGTTATACGCATCCACGTCTCTACAGCGGATGACTTGCGCGCTTTAATTGCTCATCTTAAAGCTCAGAATCTGAGATTCCATAGTCCCATGCAGAGGACTGCAACTTTCACATTGACGTCCGCGGTCTGCAAAAGGAACTCGAAGTTGAACATGTTATAGGTGATCTTAAATTACAAAATATCCAATCCGACAAAACGTTACCTCAATTTATGTCTGGTCATTCTGAAACTGTCTCTGGAAGGCAAGAAAATTTTTAACATCTGCTGAATCTGCAACCTTACGGGGATTGCAGTAGGAACTTCCCGCAATGCGGGTATTGTTGGTCAATGCCACCCACGCCAACTTTACGGCCACTCGACCGAAAACTGTTCCGCCCGGCCTAGGTTCGTTAAGTAATTTTAGCGATCGTGGCACACCCGATTGCACCCAAACGCACGAGTCGGAAGGCTTTCTGAGCTGTGTTCTGTATGACGAAATGGGACACCCAGCGAATTATCGTGGGTGTACCAAAGCGCCGCGCAGGGCGCGAATGAGTAGACCTACGAGGGCGAGCTGGCAAGTCCCGTCCTTGATATTCTGCCCCTTCATTCGCACTGATCTCAGTGTCCCAACACTCTTAGGCTATTGCAAAATCCACATCAATAAAAGGGACTTCTAGGCAAGGCGTAAGCCTCCCGTGTTTTCAGCAACAAAAACGAACGCATAGGTCAAGCCCCCGGTGAATGTAAGCACGGCCGTCTCATCAGGCATCTTCAGGCATCTTTAACCTTTGCAGCTTCATCAGCAACGTTGATGTTGCTGAAGTTACATCTCTGGCCCGCAAAGTTTGCTAGGCCAAGTCCGCCCAAGATAATTGAGCGTATCAGTTTGATTGACGCAATTAGCTCTTTTCAGTGCACTTAAGCCAACCTGAAAGCCTTATTAATCATAATGGTAGTACAAAATATAGGTAAAACCAAGGCTAGCTCTCTGACTGTTGCATCCTTTAATGCAAACGGCATCAGAGATCCAAAGGAAGAAATTGTGTACTTTTTACCACGCATACGGTATGTATGCGATGTGTTCCAGCACACACCGTATACCCGGCCAGAACATCGAACCACATGAGCTAAGCAGTAAGCCTTTGTTTGGATTCAAGCTTCTCTAATATTACTGACTGCTTAAATTTCTGGGATTTATTTGATCTGGCTACAATAAGGATAAAAGCAGGATTCGATATAAAGGGTTTTAGGGAAAAATTTGAATAATGTTCTGTCGTGAATTATAGTGAGCTATATTTTCTACAAAGTAAAACCAATATTACATAAATCATCATAAGCGAAGCAATAAGTAATGAACACATATAAAAACAAATAAATAAAAAAATAAAAAACACACACACACACACACATATTGTTTGGATCCAAGCTTTTCTAATGTTACTGGCTACTTGAGGTTCTAGGATTTATTTGATTTAGCTACAATAAGGATAAATATTTTATTTAAGCAGGATTCGATATAAAGGATTTTAGGGGAAAAATTTGAATAATGTTCTGTCCTGAATTATAATGAGCTATATTTTCTACCAAACCAATATTAAAACACATATTACAGAAATTAACATATAGCTTATAAGCAACTTACTATCAAAGTTTGTGAATGTTTCTAATTTATATTTTATTTTACGTTATAGTTACTCCTCATATTAAAAATACAGTCAGGACTTTGTTAATGAAAGTTTTTTGTAAAAATTAGACGCTAATATATAAGAACTATTATTACGAAATATAATGCAGCATTTTTACATCTATCTTTATAAAAATAATGCTTAATTACCCGCTGAATATATTAATCTAACTTTTCATGTTGATTTACTTCTAAAACGTCAGTTTTTGTTTCCTTGTACTGCTGTACCATTAATATGGATATGGAGCGAAAAACAACCGAAGAATGAATCTCACGACTGAAATTTAAATACATCAAATTGTTATTATCAGTTTGCAGTGATCCTCTGGAGTCTTTTTAGCTTTTGCAAGTCAGGTTAGCTTTGCAAGTTTATCATAATATTCGAATTATACTGTGATTATGCTTTCAGATTCTTGAATTACTTTCTGCTTAAACTTTTCTTTTTTTTACAAGAGTTAACGGATTTCTTACTACCTCAGAGTCAATCAGGATACATAATACCTATTTCTGCCGGTAAATAGCACTTTTACCTATTTCTGCCGGTAAATAGCAGTGGCTGCACTGCCGAGTTCTAGTGTGAATTGTATAAAAATGCTATGATTACAGGCTATAAAGCATTCCAACTTATACCATACAGCTTTACTTGCTTGATGTTGGCTGCAGGTTTCCGTAGATTGCATTAGCAACTTACAATCAGGTAGACTGAGTTCGTTCATAATCTCAGTTTTATAAGAACTACAGCGTTCAACATGAATTTGAGTTATACTGCCCGGCTTTGTTTTATAGATATCTTGCGGATTCCTCGCCACCTTCACGACTCGTCATCGACTGCGTCATTTCTTTAATTTTGGTTCCGTTGTAATATATGTCAAGCTTATTCGTTTTCAAATTATCAAATTTAATATAATGAGTTTTGGTAAGATTAACCTATAAATTATTTAGATTTAACCATTCTATTACTGATTTGATTGTATCATTTATGTCAGATTCATGTTTTGTAAATGAATGTTTCCTTGGGTTAGTTACAATTGTTATTGAAATATCGTCAGCAAACATAGTACATGTAAATGTTCCTAGTTATATTTGGAATGTCATTTATATATAAAATAAAAAGCAAAGGCCCAAGAACTCTTCCTTGTGGGACGTCAAAATTGTTGTTCCTAAAATCTGAATAGTAAAAAGTGAGTTCATTTTGGTTATTGAGATTTTTTATTTCAACTTTTTGTTTTCTGTTTTTCAAATGAGATTCGAGCCACTGCAAAGGAATTCCTCGAATGCCCATATTTTCTAGTTTTTTAAGGAGATTTTTATGGTCTACGAAATCGAAAGCCTTACTTAGATCAAAAAAACAATACAGTGGTTAGATATGAATTATTTACACTTTCTAAGATGGATTTAATTACTGTATACGTGGCTAAAGAAGTAGATTTATTTTTCTGAAAACCAAATTGTTGTGGTCTGATGACACTAATCTTATTAAAATTTTCAAAAAGACGCAAAAACATGCACTTTTCGAATATTTTTGAAAAAAATTATATTAATGCAATAGGTCTGTAATTACATTATCTATTTCACCTTTCTTAAACAACGGTTTAATTATTGATACTTTAAGCCTATCTGGGAAAGTACCTGTTGAAAAGGATGGATTTATAAGATGTGTAAGTATTTTCATAAAATTATCGATGGAAGTTTTAATAATATTGGTACATATTCCGTCAACGCCAGTTGTTTTTGAGTTATTAAGAGATATGACATTTTCCAAAATTTCTCTTAGAAATATTGACTTGAGCTCTGTTGAATTAGTTTTAAGTTAATTATTATTATATTATTACTGATGTTATTGTTGCGAGTCATGTTAATAAAAAAATTGTTGAGGTTATCTGCTATATCAGTTGGGTCAGTTAAAATAGTGTTGTTATCTTTTATATTAATAATGTCAATATTTTTTGAATTATTACCTATTTCATTATTTACTATTGTCCACGAAGTTTTGCACCTGTTTATACTCGTGTTGATCAAATATATATTTCTTATTTTTTTGATAGGTAAATACATTTTTTAAGATTTTTAAATAATTTGTATAGATATGTTTACTAAATATGTCTTTGTACATATAATATTTATATCTAAGTAATCTTTTCCGTTTGCAGCTGATCCTTAGTCCTTTACTTATCCATTTAGCTTTGTTGTAAGTGTTGTTTATCTTTATTTTCATTTGCGGGAAACATAGATGGTAAAGTAGGAGAAATAAGTCATGGAATTTTTAAATGCTCTATTTGTATCGGTTTCTTCAGCATTCATTGCTTTACAATGAACATAGAGTTTTCGAACAAATATTCCATAGATATATAAAATCCATACTATCAGACAGGAAATTTCTTACTTTCCGGACTTTGCTCGGCAGAAGATCTTCCTTCTTCCATCGTTGGCCAAACAAACATATAAAAGTTGATAACCTATTAGTGTCTTCTGTCTATACTAGCTTACGTTTATGATGTAAACGTGTTCGTTTGAATAAACGATGAAGGTTAATCGAATGAACTCGAACTATAAGTTACTAAGTTATTTCCGACGGACCTTTATGTATATAATTGATTTTTGGCTGACCACTATACTAACATCATCGTCATAATCATCATTACAGCAGTTCACAAGTCCACTGCTGAACATAGGCCTCCCCGAATGCAACAAAGCACGATCCTGAGTTACCTGCATCCATCGACTTCCTACAGGTCTTACCAGGTCGTCACTCCATCTAGTGGTGGTTGCCCTAGTCTTCACCTACCGGTACGATGCTGGCACTCGAGAACCTTTTTTCCCCAATTGTTGTTCTTCTTTTATTCTCAATGGTTCTTCGAGCCATATGGCCGGCCCATTGTCATTTCAGCTTACTAATCTTTTTTTTGGTTTTACTGCAGATATCCGTATTTCTAAATTAACAGCTGATTTATAAGTATATTTTTAAATGTAAAAGGTGATGGCGTAGAAATATGTTAATACTGTTATGCTTTTATTTTAAGATAATATATGATGATAAATACAGTAGATCCATGCTGCAGCTTTGTTAGTACTATAGTTGTAGCACGAATGGGACCAAAAAAGGACCACGCTCTCACAAGATACCAGCAGTTTGTTTCGTTTTGTGTGTAAAAAGAACCGTAAACCCTTTTTATTGGAAACGAGGCATTCCACCTTAGTCCTCACAGGTGTTAACGTAACTGCATTTTGATTCCTAATCGAGGATAGATGTAGATGTATATGGGCCACTTCAACCACTCACCATTAGGTGGACTGTGTACTCGTTGATCCCCTTATCCAGTGAAAAAAGATATATTAAATAATCATTATCATTCTTCTATGTGTAAATTTTGAAAATATTTTGCATTGTACAAAAAATAGTAATTTATCAAATATTTCTTAACCACATTGATCTTAAAGCACAATAATTTTAAAAAGTGTGACATCATAACAAAATAACAAACAAAACACATAAAAGTAACTATGTTTGACTCCATTCGACTGTGTTTTTATTTCTTGTGTATTTATATTATTTTGCGCGATATCTTCGTTAATTGTGAACTGCATTGGTTGATCCTTTTTTAAATTACTTTAAAGAAATAATTTTATATGAATTTAGGGACAAAAATCCGTTTGTATGGGTAGCAAAATAGGATACAAATTTTTAATTTAACTATTTAGACAACATCGAGGTTGTGATATAAGTAAATTCAAAAACTCAAAGAGAGAAAAAGAATAAAATAATTATACATACAGAAGTTAGGGCTTTAATTATACTATAGACTTTTTCCTAGCAATGACTTTAGAATATGAAATTATTTATTTATTTTTAGTTCTGGAAATTCGACTTTTACTATTTTCGAAGTTAATTTCTTAACCAATATTTTCATACAAAATAACCCTATATAGTGAATATCATTATGCTCAAAAACTACTCGACCGATTTAGAAAATTATTTCACCATTGGAATTTTATTATGATTGTGAAACGCAGGATGTACTTTATTATAGAGGGCGCTACTTTCTATGAATATGTTTTTTTACTTACCTCTCTAAAAGTACTTGACCGATTTTGAAAATTCCTTCACCATTACCTTGCTGATGAGGTCGTGTGTTGTGAGATAAAATTATATAATTACAAAAATTATTTATCTTTCACCATCAACTACCATCCAATCATGCACAATCATACAGACTTTGAAAATATTCACAGTATGCCTGAGCATACTGTACATTATTATCTAGGCTTATCGAAGGCACAATACCATCAAATTCTGTCTAAAGTTCTGAGAGTGTCAAGTAAACATAGTGGTTGTTTTGCATTTGCTGAATATTTGATGAAGTTAAAAACAGGATATAGTGACGAACGCATGTCAACATTATTACAAGTGCCCAGAAGCAAATAAGAGCGGCTCATGAATATGGCCTGCGAAATATTAAATCAGGATTCTGTTCCTATGAATTTTACTCATCGTTACCACTCCCTGTGCTAAATTCCGTACAGTTATTATAATATTTTATTAGAATTAAGTGATTTCTTAGATTTCCCAGATGTGTTAGTCATCCGAAATCCTAACAACACCATAGGCAACACTCTGTATAGAAAAAAGACAAATAAAAACCATCATTAAAACGGTGAATCTCACTGTTAATCTATATCATCCTTCGCAGTTAGCTACCGTGGGCAAATCTTTGTTACAGAGAGCACGAGTGATCTGTGACCTGAACGCGGTGATTCAGCACGTCAAGCAGGTTCTGCACAACAACAAGCTTCGGGTCCCGTGCCTACGTCACAATGAGCGAGTGAAGCAAGCCATAGTCGAGCTTGTGCCTGCTGTACTACCGTATGTCAGGGGTATCATCACAGTCAAGATTGGATACATCGTGAACCGAGCTTCTATTAGAATATTCTTCAAGCCGTCAAAGAAGATTGGTCAGTTTTCAGCATTCGTCAAGTGTCTGACTGTACAAGCTTAATTATGAATGTGGTCTCTCATATATAGGGCAAACAAAAAGATCAAATAGAAACCGCGTAAAAGAACGTATAGCTGACGTGAAGCGTCAAAGTTCCAGGAAGTCTGCAGTTTGTGATCATATCCTAGACGGCCCCTACCAGATTATATACATTAGATTTTAAAGAACTTCGACTTTTACCAAGGACGTGAGGCTACTGAAATTAAAAAAGCATGCTAATTCCAATAGAAAAGGAGACTGGGTACTACTAACTGCATTTAATTTTGTAATTAATAAAATTAAAACTAAATCCAAGCATACCACTGTAAGACTCCAAGATACAGTAAGTTCATTCTGCGTAGATGGGACCATAAATAATAATAAAAAGCTGAAGGTACTCCATTGTTAATACTGACATTGGGACGTCAGTCATCTCAGACTCCCGTGACCGTGGGTGCTGGAATTACCCAAAATTTCGGGAATTAAAAATCAAAGAAATTAAAAGCGATAAAATCCGTAAAAGCAGTTGTTAAAAAATGTATTTGTGGAAGTAAAAACTTTTATGTCTCAAAAATCCAGTTTTTTTTTGAACAAATTAGTTAACCATTTCAATATTTTAATTGCATATTATCAGTTACATATTCTTTTATAGTCACCCATTGCCGAAGTGTATATATATATATATATATATATATATATATATATATATATATATATATATATATATATATATATATGTATAATGTCGATAGTGTAAGTGTAACGGTGGGTATTCCACTTTAAAAAAGTTGTTTCATTAGCAAAAAGTCTTATGTATTTGTGTGTATGTATTATGTTTGTGTTTGTAATATGAAGAAAAATTATAACGTTAAATTAAATATAAATTAAAACATTCAGAAGCTTTGATAGTAAGTTGCTTATAAGCTGTATGCTAATTTATGTAATATTGGTTTTACTTGGTAGAAAATATAGCTCATTATATAATTCAGGACCGAACATTATTCAAATTTTTCCTTAAAATCCTTTATATCGAATCCTGCTTAGATGAAATCTTTATCCTTATTTTAGCCAGATCAAATAAGTCCTAGAACCTCAAGTTGTCAGTAACATTAGAGAAGCTTGGATCCAAACAATATGTTCATGGCCCGAAATCTAATAACAACGTGACATAAATATTGATTTAACCTAAATATTAGCACAAGTCCCTCGAATAGGTGGATATTAATAACCAAGCGGAGTGGTCGTATACAGTCGTAAAATAACTCATAAGTTTTATTTATCTTTCAATGCTTAAAAAAGTGTATTAAATTTGGCGAAAAATAATAAGCTTTATGTATTTTAACATAAGTTGATCTAATAACCACATGTTGTAGACCACAAGACTTACAGGTTTCCTCGCGACCATTTTAGAGCTATGCAGTTATAAATAAAATACAGTTTGCATATCAACCGATTTTTTTCCTGCAATGAAAAAAATGTTATATGGCAGTTCAATATGACCATATTACAACACAAGATACGAGTATGTATTTATGAAGAAGTAAAAAAAACGGAACTAAAAATGATATCCGTAGAAAAATTTGGGCCGTGTAGTGATGGTGTAAAATTAACCACTACCCCATATCAATAGTCAGGTTTTCTTCATTCTATCAGAGTTTTCTTTCTTTTTAACAAACATTGTCGGATTGGCAAAGGGTAACGTGCTCTCACGAACTACTTCCCCTTTTAAAATATGTCTTGTTTTATCCCTAACTATTTAAGGTGACAACGAATTAGGACGCCAATGAACAGATTTAATTAGGTTGAACAACTCTATTCGCAAAAAAACCTGTAGAGACGCGACTTGTTGGTATACCGGCTATGAACAATTCATGGTATTGTTGTAATAACCTAACGAGGGGTACTCTATGATCATCTTTTATATCTGTATTAATGTTAGTAAAATCATATTGACTCGATTTTCCTTCAATGACAACCTCCCTACGAAACGAGAAATGAATGCGCTCATTACTAATTCTGACATTGACACTCTTGTCTAAAATATCCTTTACATATTCGTTATACACTGTATCCGGTAGCATGCGTGATATGTCGCGATGTGCGTTCGTAAAATTAGGTGACTGGATTTAATCCGAACAATTTTTCAGACTGCTTCCCGTGGTATATGTGATAAAATATGCAAGGGTATGCAACATCTCTTCGCAATCCCAGTGAGTCAAGCTTATCCGAAGATCTATGGATGCAATAAAATAGAAGGAGCTGGCACTGCGGAGTCCCGGTCCAGAGATGGGAACAGAATTTCATGTGAGGCCGAACCTGCGCATTGCAAAGATGTAGGCGATGTGCCGAAATGAAATGTTGTGTAGTCCGCTAATATGAACTAAAGCAGTGCGGCTGGCTTAGTACTCCATACCCTATAAAAGAGAGCAGGAAGGTTAATAATGTTATATTTATTTACTCTCTTATTTCATCATCATCATTCTCTAGACCATTTCCCATTATCTGGGGTCGGCGCAGTAAATCTTCTTGTTCCATTCCTTTCTATCAGCCGTCATTTCCATACTTACTACTTTCATTCTCATATCACTCTTCACACAATCGATCCATCTTTTATTCGGCCTTCCTCTGCCCGTGTGTCCCTCCACATTCATATTCAACACTCGTTTTGTTACATGACTTTCATCCCTCCGCATCACATGCCCAAACCGTGCCAATCTGCTTCCTCTCACTTTTTCTACCACTGGCGCTACTTTCAGGCTTCCTCTTATATACTCATTCCTTATCTTATCCATCCTTGTCATACCACACATCCATCGTAACATTCTCATTTCATTTGCATGCAATCTATTTTCATCCTTCTTCTTGACGGCCTAGCATTCACTTCCATACATGACGACAGGTCGGATGATCGATTTTTAAATTTTCCCCTTCAGCCTTATTGGCATTCTCGGGGACCGCACGTTGTGGTTGTGACCTGTCGCCATTTTATCCACCCTGCGTTAATCCTATGCTGTACAGCTCTATCTATTTCGCCGTCGCCTTGAATGAGGGAACCGAGGTACTTGAAATCTGAGCAGGTAGGCAGTATAGCGCCATCCAACGACATGGGTACAGGACTGGGAAGACCGCCGAAATCACAGCACAGATATTCGGTTTTGGATCTGCTGATCTTCAAGCCAACACTTTCCAGCTTCTGTTGCCACCCCGTCAGTCTGCTTTGTACCTCGATGCCTTTTTCCCCAACAAGCACGATGTCATCAGCAAAGAGCATGCACCAGGGTGCCTCATCGTGCAGGTCCGACGTCAAAGCGTCCATAATCAGTAGGAAGAGGTAAGGGCTCAATGCCGACCCTTGGTGCAGCCCTACAGCCACATCGATACTGCCCGTAATTCCCGCGGCAGATCGTACACATGTACGGGATCCTCTATACATAGCACGGACTAACCTCACATACTTCTCCGGCACACCTTTCATCTTTGACGCCCACCACAAAACCTCACGGGGAACCCGATCGTATGCCTTTTCAAGGTATACATTACGTACGTACGTATTCACGACATAAACCATGAGCAGATTTTTATGCACGCGCTTGTACTTTTCGCACAATTGGCGTAATGCGAAAATGGCATCTGTCGTACCTCGACCGGGCATGAATCCGAACTGGTTTTGTGTTATCTCACACTCTTCTCTCATTCTTCTCTCTATTATTTGTTCCCAGACTTTCATCGTATGTGACATGAGTTTTATTCTCCGGTAACTGCTGCAGTTTTGAACGTCTCCTTTGTTTTTAAAAATGGGGACCAGTATACTACTGCACCATTCCTCAGGTATTTGTTCTTCCTGCAACAATTTACCGAAAAATAAACTCAACCACCTCCATCCATTCGCACTCAGCAACTTCCACACTTCTACTGGTATTCCATCCGGGCCGACCGCCTTCCCATTCTTCATATTCGTAACAGCCATTTTTACTTCTTCCACACTAATTTCTCTCACTAAGCCCATATTCACTGGTGGGTTTTCAAGCATACCATCACATTCATTCTCCTCATTCATCAATTTCTCAAAATACTCCTCCCATCGCTTCTTTATACTTTCATCGTCAGTCAAAATCCTTCCAGAATCATCTTTTATACATTTTACATGTGAAACATCTCTTCCATTCCTTTCTCTCGCTCTTGCAATTTGAAAAAGTCGTTTCTGACCTTCTGGGCTTTCAAGGGACCGATATAATTTATCTTGCACCTCTGCCCTACAAATAGCAACTTCCTTCTTCGCTCTCTTCTTACATTCTTTATACGCCCCTCTCTTACTTTCTTTTATTGATTCATTCTGGTCTCCTACGCTCTGCCATTCTTTAAAGGCAGTTTTCTTTTCTCTCAAAACTACTCTAATACTTTCACTCCACCACCACCCATCCTTATCTATCATACGCTTCCCTTTTGTTTCTCCTAACATCTTCCTTGCCACACTTCGAATACAATCAGCTATTTCCTTCCAGCACTCATTCACACCCATTCCTTCCATATCACCCATCTCTATCATCTTGTTTACAACTAGCTCTCTAAATTCACTTGCATACTCCTCCTTATGCAGCAGATGCCACTTTATTTTGGGTGGGGGACGATCCTTGTGTTTGTTGAGGCGAACAGTTAAGCAGATGTCAGCCAGCAAAATCCGGTGCTGGGATACTAAGTCTTCACCTGGAAGCACTTTGCAGTTTTTTACACTCTTGATTTGGTTCCGTCTTATCAGAAAATAGTCGATCTGTGTCGCGGCCACTTTTATAAGTAACAAGATGCTGATCTCGTTTTTGGAACCACGTGTCTACTACAGCCAGGTCAAAGGCACATGCTGCTCGCAGAAGAACTTCCCTCTCACGGTTCCGCACTCCGTACCCCCATCCACCGTGTACTATTTCATACCCGTCATTCACTCTCCCTACATGTCCATTAAAATCTCCTCCCATATAAACATCCTCACTCTCAGGTATTCCGATCATCATACAATCAAATTCCTCCCAAAACTTCTCTTTCACACTCTCTTCACAGCCTGTTTGCGGAGCATACACACTTACAACATTCACTACTTTGTTTTCAATCATTAATTTAACAACTATCATTCTGTCATTTACTCTTTTCACATCTGTCACTCGTTCTTTCATTTCACTATCTACCACAACTCCCACTCCATTTCGCTTCCCATCACTTCCACAAAAATAAAACTTGTATCCTTCTCCAATCTCACTTGCTTTATTGCCCTTCCATTTTGTTTCCTGCAAACAGGCAACATTCACTCTTCGTCGTTTGAAAACATCTGCTAACTCTCTTCCTCTTCCAGTCATCGTACCTACATTCCAGCTTGCAAACCTCACTCTGACATTCTTCTCTCTCTGGGCTCGCCTCTTACGTTGCACCCACTCCGTAAGGTGCGACAACCCTTGCCCACTTCCCACAACACCACCCACCCACGGGTGCTACCCCTGCGCGTCGCCTGCGGGGTACGCCCTAGCCCTGTCATATATCCCACAACTGACACCAACCCTCTTTGGGTATGCTATTGTTGGTAGAGGAAGCTACCATTTTGGGAAAAGGAAAAAGAAGGTTGGGGGTAGGGTATCGTAGGTGTAAGGATACTGTTATCTCGGCAGGAAAGGGTATGAGAATAAAAGTAGCTCGGGGAGCCGGGGTCGCGTACCCGTATTCCATAACAGGATCACCGGAAAGGTAGACCAGCATGAAAAAACCCCTGACTATATTTATATATTTACTCTCTTATTTACACCATTTTAATTCATTTGTAACTATCGTCCAGCGTTTTACTAATAAGCAATGTAAATGTTAATAAGTGGTGTAACGGTCATCAACTAATTTAATAACTGAGAAGTATTTATGAATTAAAATGGTGTGAAGAAGAGAGTAAATAAATAATTAATATATTATTATTAATATTCCTGCTCTCTTTTATAAGATATGGAGTACTAATCCTGCCGCGCTGCTTTAGTTCATATTAGCGGATTACACATTTCATGCCGGTACACCACATGCAACTTTACAATGCGCAGGTTCAGCCTCGCATGCAATTATGTTCCCATTTCTGGACCGGGACTCCCCAGTGCCAGCTATCTGTTATCGCATCCATAGCTGTTCGGATCGTTGTTGACCGAGCTCTTTCTGATCAGCTGGACTCACTGGAATTGTGAAGAGATGTTGCATATCTTTGCATATTTTATCACAAGTACCACGGGGTACGCTCTGAAGAATTATTTGGATTAAATCCAGTCACCTAATTTAACGAACGCATATCGCGACATATCACGATACCATCCACATCATCTGTATGTTTTGCGGTCCGCCACTGTGCGATTTACAATAGTTATACCAAAGTTTTCTTCCACGCAAAACTTTCTTGTGGAATCGACTACCATCAGCGACTTTTCCGGACCGATACAATTTAGGGAGCTTCAATAAAACAACCCATTAATTTTCTGAAGGCCGACAACGCATCTGCCATTCCTCTGGTGTTGCAGTTTTTCATGAACGGCGGTCGACACTTACTATCAGGTGAGCCGCTTGCTCGTTTGCCTCCTCTTCTACGAAAAATGCTCGCATAAAAGAGAGCAGCATTTAACGGCCGTGGCCAGGGATCATTTTCGTCTGCTGAGGACAAAGACGTCTTTGAACCATGTCACACTTTTCCCTTTGCATCCCTATTTCCTTCTTATAATCCGTGTAAACACCAGCGAAGGTCACTGACGCAGTCTCAGGCTCAATACGTGGAGTAGAGGGATTGGGGTTAGGTTGATTCTTGTTGCGGTGTCATGTCAGAGCCACCCTATCTTAAAAGTTATTATTTAAAAACCTAAGACAACTATGCCAACTGCCACCCAGATAGCCTCCACTGATGAGGCATTCAGAGAGAAGGTTCAGACGGAAGCCATTTTCCTCACGCCACACTCGTTTTGTGCTCACAATAGCACAGCAGCCTCTTCCGGGGAGTTAACTACACAGCGGAGAAAATAAGTGATGCCTTATTTTACATGGGAAAATGCTTACGGATATTTCTTTTTCGGGGGCAACGATAGGTTATGTCGGGCTAGCACTGCCTAAAACCCTATGATTTTCCACCTTCATCGCATATTGATAGGGCCACGGTAACGTTTTCTCACACATCCGCGGCGCCACCAGTGCCGGCCGTCCGATGGTTGTCCTTTTTTAGGAGAAAACTACTCCTCCTCCATATCCTTCTCAGGTAATGCGCACTGGAACATATGGCACGACTTCTTTAGCAGTCTCAATTTGGACCGACCGTTGCGCAGGTGGAGTTGAGGCTGCGCAACGGACCCATCTGGATCCACCATTGCGCAAGTTTGATGCCCAAGCTTGTTGCACGAAGGCCATGAGGCCAGGAAAACAAGCACTCACAAGCACCAACCTTTCCTATCCCAGCAGCGGAACTGGTTTAAGGTTTCGCCGCCAACCAAGATTCGGTTGCGTTGTGAATAAAGAGCGGCGCCTTGCACTATCGACACTCCTCTCCCCCGCAACACTCCCACATCAATATAGCGGCACATCGCCATAACAACGCTCCTCTTTCTCCACGACTCCACCTTGGTTGCAGCGGTAGGTGAAGAGAACATCCCTCTTGCCGCAGCCTCCCAATGGATATCCGAAGTGGGCTCGCCAAGCCCATTCGAAGTAGCCATCTCAGGGCCGCCTTACACCTCGGGCCAGCCATGTGGGTCCCCGTTTGTACATAGTAATTGATGAAGCCGCGGTTACTAAGCCCCCGCCACAAAAAGGCGGGAATCGTTTAGGAGTGGCTACACAGTTCATCCTCTATTATAATTGAGGGCTATGCCTACGACTAAGGCTTCAGTTTACCCTTGTCACCCACAATCTGGTTCTGGCTCACCTTATTTATGCAAGTTATAAAAATTTAGCTCGGCTTGTGGGTGAAACCAGAAAATCTCGGTCCCACTCCAGGCTGCACCCCTGAGGCTGTATAAGCGATAGCCGACGTTAGTGCGTGATAAACCAGTCATATTTGCTCCACACTCATGGGATTTAAATTGCGATTGCCTACCCGCGTGGAGCCAGCTTAATAATGATTTTCAATGAAATATTCGAATTCTATTTCGTTTCTAAAAAGGTAGCGTTGTTTTCTTTAATGTGCACATGGATTAACTGAAAATGTAACGAAATTTTTTGTAAACATTAGATACAAAAAATTGCAAAATGCATTCCTAAGCTCGGCTTTGCGTGACTTAAAATTGATTCTACTCATTTTACATCAAGTCATAATTTAATTTATTCTCATGTAAGAAAACTCTTTCCATACATGAGAATAAATTAAATTATGACTTGATGTAGAATGAGTATTATAATACAACAATTCTACATATTAAACAAATAACCTTACGACCAAAGAGAGTACAATCACTACATTTAAGATGCGGGACTTCTTTAATAAAAGTAAATGCATACGTATGAAAGGGCGACAAACTACTCTACCAACATCAAAACATGACATTTAACTTTCGTAAAACACTCTTGAAAACATAGGTGAACTATAATATTGCTATGAGTGTCTATTTTCGAATAGCTTTATCCATATATTTTTATCGATATATTGTTTATCGATATTTTTAATCAAAGTTTTAATTTTATCACAAGAACCACGGGGAACGCTCTGAAGAATTATTTGGATTAAATCCAGTCACCTAATTTAACGAACGCATATCGCGACATATCACGATACCATCCACATCATCTGTATGTTTTGCGGTCCGCCACTGTGCGATTTACAATAGTTATACCAAAGTTTTCTTCCACGCAAAACTTTCTTGTGGAATCGACTACCATCAGCGACCTTTCCGGACCGATACAATTTAGGGAGCTTCAATAAAACAGCTCATTAATTTTCTGAAGGCCGACAACGCATCTGCCATTCCTCTGGTGTTGCAGTTTTTCATGAACGGCGGTCGACACTTACTATCAGGTGAGCCGCTTGCTCGTTTGCCTCCTCTTCTACAAAAAATGCTCGCATAAAAGAGAGCAGCATTTAACGGCCGTGGCCAGGGATCATTTTCGTCTGCTGAGGACAAAGACGTCTTTGAACCATGTCACACTTTTCCCTTTGCGTCCCTATTTCCTTCTTATAATCCGTGTAAACACCAGCGAAGGTCACTGACGCAGTCTCAGGCTCAATACGTGGAGTAGAGGGATTGGGGTTAGGTTGATTCTTGTTGCGGTGTCATGTCAGAGCCACCCTATCTTAAAAGTTATTATTTAAAAACCTAAGACAAATATTATATACGTGGTAGAGCCATGCTGCAGTCATATTAGTAGTATAGTTGTAGCACGAATGGGTCGGCTCGACCGGGGAAGGACCACGCTCTCACAGAATACCAGCGTGAAATAGTAGCTTAATGCTGCTGTATTTCGTATGGTGAGTGTAGAGAACCGGAGACCCTTTTTACTGGAAACGAGGCATTCCATCTTAGTCCTCACGGGTGACAACGTATCTGCATTTTGATTCGTAATCGAGGATAGATGTAGATGTCTATGGGCCACAGTAACCACTTACCATCAGGTGGACTGTGTGCTCGTTTGTCACCCTATCCTATAAAAAAAAAAAAAAAACTATGCCAACTGCCACCCAGATAGCCTCCACTGATGAGGCATTCAGAGAGAAGGTTCAGACGGAAGCCATTTTCCTCACGCCACACTCGTTTTGTGCTCACAATAGCACAGCAGCCTCTTCCGGGGAGTTAACTACACAGCGGAGAAAATAAGTGATGCCTTATTTTACATGGGAAAATGCTTACGGATATTTCTTTTTCGGGGGCAACGATAGGTTATGTCGGGCTAGCACTGCCTAAAACCCTATGATTTTCCACCTTCATCGCATATTGATAGGGCCACGGTAACGTTTTCTCACACATCCGTGGCGCCACCAGTGCCGGCCGTCCGATGGTTGTCCTTTTTTAGGAGAAAACTACTCCTCCTCCATATCCTTCTCAGGTAATGCGCACTGGAACACATGGCACGACTTCTTTAGCAGTCTCAATTTGGACCGACCGTTGCGCAGGTGGAGTTGAGGCTGCGCAGCGGACCCATCTGGATCCACCATTGCGCAAGTTTGATGCCCAAGCTTGTTGCACGAAGGCCATGAGGCCAGGAAAACAAGCACTCACAAGCACCAACCTTTCCTATCCCAGCAGCGGAACTGGTTTAAGGTTTCGCCGCCAACCAAGATTCGGTTGCGTTGTGTATAAAGAGCGGCGCCTTGCACTATCGACACTCCTCTCCCCCGCAACACTCCCACATCAATATAGCGGCACATCGCCATAACAACGCTCCTCTTTCTCCACGACTCCACCTTGGTTGCAGCGGTAGGTGAAGAGAACATCCCTCTTGCCGCAGCCTCCCAATGGATATCCGAAGTGGGCTCGCCAAGCCCATTCGAAGTAGCCATCTCAGGGCCGCCTTACACCTCGGGCCAGCCATGTGGGTCCCCGTTTGTACATAGTAATTGATGAAGCCGCGGTTACTAAGCCCCCGCCACAAAAAGGCGGGAATCGTTTAGAAGTGGCTACACAGTTCATTCTCTATTATAATTGAGGGCTATGCCTACGACTAAGGCTTCAGTTTACCCTTGTCACCCACAATCTGGACCTGGCTCACCTTATTTATGCAAGTTATAAAAATTTAGCTCGGCTTGTGGGTGAAACCAGAAAATCTCGGTCCCACTCCAGGCTGCACCCCTGAGGCTGTATAAGCGATAGCCGACGTTAGTGCGTGATAAACCAGTCATATTTGCTCCACACTCATGGGATTTAAATTGCGATTGCCTACCCGCGTGGAGCCAGCTTAATAATGATTTTCAATGAAATATTCGAATTCTATTTCGTTTCTAAAAAGGTAGCGTTGTTTTCTTTAATGTGCACATGGATTAACTGAAAATGTAACGAAATTTTTTGTAAACATTAGATACAAAAAATTGCAAAATGCATTCCTAAGCTCGGCTTTGCGTGACTTAAAATTGATTCTACTCATTCTACATCAAGTCGTAATTTAATTTATTCTCATGTAAGAAAACTCTTTCCATACATGAGAATAAATTAAATTATGACTTGATGTAGAATGAGTATTATAATACAACAATTCTACATATTAAACAAATAATCTTACGACCAAAGAGAGTACAATCACTACATTTAAGATGCGGGACTTCTTTAATAAAAGTAAATGCATACGTATGAAAGGGCGACAAACTACTCTACCAACATCAAAACATGACATTTAACTTTCGTAAAACACTCTTGAAAACATAGGTGAACTATAATATTGCTATGAGTGTCTATTTTCGAATAGCTTTATCCATATATTTTTATCGATATATTGTTTATCGATATTTTTAATAAAAGTTTTAATTTTATCACAAGAACCACGGGGAACGCTCTGAAGAATTATTTGGATTAAATCCAGTCACCTAATTTAACGAACGCATATCGCGACATATCACGATACCATCCACATCACCCGTATGTTTTGCGGTCCGCCACTGTGCGATTTTCGCCTCAGCATCTCAAAACTTTGTAAGCGTATATGCCGGTGACGTCGGTAGGGTACTTCTTAATGACATAACAAAATTATGTAATTTTATGCTTTCTGGTAATGTCAATCCCAATTTCATTCCATACTTATATGGGGCAAGATTGTGTGTCTTCAAAAAAGGATAAAGGTATCCGTCCTATCGCTGTTCGTTCTACATTTCAACGCTTAACTTTAAAATTAGCTTGCCGGCACATAATCTCAAACCTTAAGACAAAATTTCAACCTACTCAACGAGGCGGCGGTACATTCGGTGCGTACTTTGTTAACTAATTCCAATGCAGATGTTCTTTTGAAAGTTGATCTTAGAAATGCTTTTAACTCTATTGATAGGATAATCCTGCTGAAAGAAGTGGCTAACAATACTCCCAAAGTATATCATTACGTTTGGCAATGTTACAGTTAAAATTCAAACTTGTTTTATCAAAACCATATTATTGAGTCTGCTGTCAGTGTTCAGCAGCGTGATCCATTAGGTCCAGCTCTTTTCAGTTTGGGATTTCAACCTATTATTTCAAATTTAAAATCCAAGCTGAATGTCTGGTATCTGGACGATGCGTCGTGGTACACTGGGAGGTAAAGCAGATGACGTCCTCAATGATCTTACTCATATTTTTCAAAATTTTAAAAATATTGTTCTTGAACCAAATACAAATAAATGTGAAATATTTATTTCTAATAATTTATCTAATTCTAACAGAGATACCTTAATTCAAAATTTCAATCAGATTTCTCCAGGAATAAAAATTGTCAATTCGGAATCGCTTTACCTGCTTAGTGCTCCGTTGTTTTTCGATAGTGTTAAACCTGTTTTAAAAACAAAATTTGATCAACTTTTAAATCACGTTGATAAATTATATATTTTAAACCCACATATTGCCCTTACCAATTTAAAATATTGTCTCCTTATACCTAAATTTACATACTTCTTACGCTCAAATCCAGTCTGGAAATGTTCGGATATTTTAAAGGATATTGATAGTCATCTCAAAATTGCTTTAGAAAACATTCTAAATTTGAGATTAAATACAATAGCCTGGAATCAAGCCACTTTACCTATCAAATTTGGTGGAATTGGTGTAAGAAATATTTCTAGCGTCGCATTGCCTGCTTTCCTTGCTTCCGTGCTTAGTGTCAATGACCTTTGTAACACAATTTTAAATAATAAAGAAGACCTGTGCTTTGCTGCGGAGGCAAAGCAAACATGGCTAACGCTCTGTCCCGGCGAAAATGTCCCACTGGAAATTAACCAACAAAACAGTGGGATATTCCGTTGGTACGGAGTGTCCAGAAAAATTTATTTCAAAATTTCCATATTCAACAAGATCAGGCTCTCCTTCTAGCTGTTTCGACTAACGAATCTAGCCACTGGTTACATGCTCTACTATCAAGTAATCTCGGCGCATTGCTTGATGGGGAAAGCTTGCGCATCGCCGTAGGAATCCGGCTAGGAGTGGCTATTTGTCAACCCCACCAGTGCCCCTGTGGTAGCAACGTCGATGAGTTTGGGCTCCACGGACTTTCATGCAAGAAAAGTGCAGGTAGGTTTTCTCGTCACGGTTCTTTGAACGAAATCATCCGAGGGGCTCTTGTCTCTATAAATATCCCCTCGGTTTTAGAGCCTTGCGGGATATTTAGAGACGATGGCAAGAGATCCGACGGTATGACTTTGGTCCCTTGGGAGAGAGGTAAAGCCCTAATGTGGGATGCTACTTGCGTTGACACTTTGGCGACCTCTCATCTCAAGGGTACCTCTTTTAGAGCCGCGGCGGCATCAGAGGCAGCCGTATTTAGTAAATGGCGCAAATATGAGTCTTTGAGAAATGACTACATATTTGTGCCATTTGCTGTAGAGACTATCGGTCCGTGGGGTCCACGTGCAATGAAGTTTCTAAAGGAACTGTATCCAGGACTGGCCGTCGCTGCTGATAATAAGAGGGCTGGTTCTTTCCTTGCTCAAAGGCTAAGTATAGCTATTCAGCGAGGAAACGCAGCCAGCGTTCTTGGCACTATACCACGGGGAGCAGGTCTTTTTGAAGATTTAAATTTTTAGTTTTAGATTTTCTATACTATTATTCCTTCTTTTATATTGTATATAATTAGTTTTAATCGTAAATATTATAATTTTAATTATTATTTTAGTTAAGTTCTTTATAATTTTTGTAATATAAATTGAACGTTGTAACTTCAAAATAAAAATTAGGTATTTTTTACATGAGGATTGAGTAAAAATTCCGATGAGGATAAAAAGTTAATGTATTTTACACGCAAAAAATTGTAATTATATCTCTACAATTATTAGTTACAAAAATATGTAAAAACAACTAAAAATAAATAACACACAAATATACCAGTAATTAATAAAGTAAAAAATAAATTTCGACTTCATAGCGCAGTGGCTAAGCATTTGGCTGCGGCACTGCAGGATCGAGGGTTCCTTTTTAACTTTAGCCTTTAAAAAAAGGGTTAAAATATCAATTTTTTAACAATGATTGGATTAATTTTCTTTTAAGTGTTACAAATACTATGTACAAATTGCTAGGATTTTTTTTAAAGAGTTAAGTATATACTACTCGCAGAGATCGTTTGATATTGATTTCTTATATTTACGCGAACACTACAATATTGAAATAATACTAGTTTTTACGGATTTTATCGCGTATATTTAACTATAAATACCCGACGTTTCGAGCGCTTTATTACAGCACCCATGGTCACGGGGGGGGAGACTGAGATGTGCAACGTCCAAATGTCATAGTTAACAGCGGTTACCATAGATAAAAGGTTTACCTTAATACTGTGTACATCGGAACAAAAGTTAAATTTTTATATATGGTAACCGCTGTTAACTATGACATTTGGACGTTGCACATCTTAGTCCCCCACGGACCATGGGTGCTGTAAAGCGCTCGAAACGTCGGGTATTTATAGTTAAATATACGCGATCATATCCGTAAAAACTAGCATTATTTCAATAGTTTAATATTATTCGCTTTTAAAGTTATTGCTCATTATAGCCAATTTTTGTAGACGAATCGCTAAAAAAGCACTAAATATATATAATTAGAATTGCAAATAACTTCGAGTATAGTTATATAACAGAACTTTTATTACAATGTAACTTTAGAGAGATATTATCCTTAGCTACAGGAAATCTGATTAATATATATATATATATATATATATATATATATATATATATATATATAATTGTTGGAAGCATTAAGTTGGCGGTTGAGAATATCCACTACCCTATATCTTATCGTGGGTGACGTAAGTGGCGACAGAGGGAGGCAGATAGAAGATGGGCAGCAATATCTTCCTGATAATAGCAATTATACAATAAAAATGCTATCGCAAACTCACTTACCAATCGTGGCAATTATGGCAAATATCCCCCCATGAGCAACGACACAAATAAACGGCCCCCCGTCCCCAGTGGCCCCGCTATTCCTGGTTACGGTGATGAACATGGTAACAGTGGGGCCGTGGGTACTAAGTATCTCCAGTGGATGTTCGGTTGCCACCTATGATAACTCGACCTAGCAACATAAAACGCACGCACACTGAGGACTGATGAAAAAATCTTAGAACTGGAAGAAGAGGTACATAAGTTGCGCCGGAACTTTCTAGGATTATCTAAGGTCCGAAGATAGGGGGAAGACACGGTAATCCTCGAATCCGGCAAGTTGTTTACAGTGAGGGTGCCCATCTGCACGAGGAGGTGTCAGATATATCGTCAACAAGTGTCTCGTCAAAAACGTTGCAAAGATTGACAGTGTGTCGATGAGGGTTGCGTACCTGACACTCAGAATCACGAAACCGTATTCGTTAAAGGTCAAACATATTTACGCACCAATCTCGGTACATCCCGATGAGGAGGTGGAGGAAATATATGAGGATATATCTGGAGACATACATTCCTTCAAATCCCACTATACGGTGTTGATGGCAGATTTCAACGCAATACTAGGCACAAGAGAAAGCGGTGAGCTTAAGGTAGGGAAACGTGGAATAAGGCAACGGAACCCGACAGCTGTCCGACTTCATGGGGAAAGAAGGCCTATTTATGATGAACTTTTACTACCAGAAGCGGTCTCACAGAAAGTGGACCCTATCGAGCCCTGACGGTTCGACAAAAAATGAGATTGACATTATTATGACGATCAGACGCCAACTGTTTGGTGATGTTTTAGTAATCGCGAGGGTGAAAACTGCAGCGATCACCGAATGGTTAAATGCCCACTGAACCTGAACTTTAAGTTGGAGAGGTCTCGTCTAATGAAATCAACTCTCCGTTCCTCTCGTGCTCTATTCAGGGCCGCTAAAATTTTCAGTTCGAATTACAAAACCGTTTTCAGTGCCTAGAAGACTGCAATACAGTGGACGAAATGAATAACATACTCGTGGAAACTGTCCATGCGGTCGGAGCTAAGTTCTGCAAGACACGCCGCAGAAAAATACAAAACTCTCCGATCACATTCTTAATCTCATGGTTCTAAGACGGGAAATGAAGCTGCAGTCCTCAGCAGATGAAATTCAGGCAACTGAATAGTCAAATCTCCAAATACATGCGGTGGGACCTACACAACTACAATACAGCTCGTATTGAAGAAGCGATTGAGCGTAAATATGGCTCCAAAGTCTATGTCAAAGTTCTGTTTGCCAGATAGAGCCATCTGTCGAAGCTAAAGACCAAGTGTGTCAGCGTCTTTTCCGGGACACCAGAGATTTTGAGTGAGATTGAGAGGTTCTACGGGCAGATGTACACAAACTTTGTTGGACCCACACGTAAGTGTGCGTAACAATCCAAGAGCAAGTCTTATCTGACACTATTCCGATGATATCCCGGATGTCAGTCTGAACGAGATTATAATGGCTCTACAGCCCCTTAAAAACGGCAAGTCCCTGGGCGAGGATGGAATCACAGCGAAGCTTTTGAAAGCGGGTGGAAAACTGATACTTGAAGTCCTTCAGAATCTCTTCAATTCCATTCTCCGTGGTAGCACAAATTCGGATGTGTGGAGGAGTATATGTGCGATGGTCTTATCTTTCAAGAAAGGTGACCACGCTCTCTTGAAGAACTACAGAATAATATCCCTTCTGAGCCGCGTCCACGTGCTGTTTTTGAGAGTTATTACGAATGGTCCCGCATGCACCACAATAGACCACATACATACTTTTCGGTAATTTGTACAGAAGTCCAAAGAGTACAATCTGCCACTTTGCCGTGCGTATGTGGACTACGAGAAAGCCTTTGATTCCATCAAAATGTGGGCGGTGCTGCTTTTCCTTCAGCGGTGCCTAATTGACTGTCGGTATATCGAAGTACTGAAGTGTTTGTACAGTAGAGCAACGATGGCTATCCGAGTACAGAGCCAGGTTACGAAACCTATCCAGCTGCAGAGAAGTCTAAACGACTATGTCACACCTATACCGGTGGTTTTTGGGAGCACTAAGCTCGAAGTTGTTAAGGAGTATGTTTACCTGGGAGAAAAAGTCCGTCTAGATAAGTCCACCTTCGAGGGTCAAGAGGTCAATCGACGGATTCCACTCGGCTGGGCAGCGTTCGGGAAATTGACACTTCTTCTTGTCAGTTATACCTCAAAACCTGAAAACTAGATTGTACAACTAGTACGTGTTGCCATTGATGACTTACGGACCTGAGACGTGGTCATACACTGCTGGCTATATGTGGATGCTCAATTTCGCTCAACGAGCTGTGGAGAGGACTAGTTTAGCCCTACAACCGATGAGAAAAATAGGTTTTTCAGTGGCAGCACCATACCGGTAGGTGAAGTCTAGGGCGACCTTTCACTAGATGGAGTGTAGACCTGGTAAAACATGCAGAAATTCGAAGGATGCAGGTGACTCAGGACCGTGCTGTGTGGCTTTCAGGAGTGGGCTTGTGAACGGCTGTAATGATGATGATAAAATCCACTTATTGACTCTTGGATAACAGTTAAATTTGGTTGAGTTTAAATCCTCGGATTTGCAATGCTTGCTACAAATTTTTAACATGTGAAGCTTTTCTGTAATTATATTTGCCAAATCTTCATTTCCAACTGATTTCACCCATCGCTTACATCTGAAAAAATAATAATATACAAAATACAATTGATAATATTGTTTCTAAGATAGCTTGTTTCGTATTGCCATCTTATCGAACTATCAGAGTTAATAAATAGAGTATGTTTTTATTTGTGCACACAATCGTACACTATAAACATCTGTCTTAGACAGATGGCTAGTCTCCGTTATGCTCGCGCCCGTGATCCAAATACGGCTTGAAGGACATTACTACAAATGAGGGTCGAAAAAATGTATTTCCGTTAAATATAGTACATATTATAATTAAGTTAAAATCAAGGTAAGGGAGATATTTATATAAATAGCCTTTTCTTGTTATTATATTCTTACATCATCTAGTTGGCAAGTTTTATGATGGACACTAGATTTTTAAGAATTCTCTAAATGAAAAACGGCTCCTATAGCAAAATTAAAAGCGTTCTAAATAATTAAAAGTACCTGGGTGATAACGATATATTTTTGACATGTCAAAACCTTCCAAAAAGTATTTTTGGTTATTATAAAGTATTTCTCTATATTTCTTCTCCATCTTACAGAATGTTGAACAGCAAAACACACGTTCAATACATAGTAGAGACTTGTACGAGTATTATATAAATAGTACATAAATGTTCGTACATATAAAAAATTACTATTCTTATAAAATATAGTTGATTACTTAATAATTCGAGGAGAAAATGAAACACCTTGATGCCGATATTATCGCCGTGTACTTCGAAATTGACAAGAATGAATTAAAAAATAGGGCGGTGGTTACAACTTTAGAAAACAAAAAAAAAACTAAGTAAAACGTATGTAACGCAACTACGTGCATAACAAAAAACAACAGGCGTTTGCGTAGACATGCCCCCCGGCGTTGAAAGCTTATCTTTCAACTAAATTAGCATTCCTTGTTGTTAGGTAAAGGGCAAATTTTGCAGAAAGGTCTTCGGACGATTCCGGTGGCAGTTCTGATATCGGCAACGCGGTTGATGCCGTCGGCTCCGGGATGAAATTCTGCAATTCGACCCAGTCGCCATTTGAGCGGCGGTAAATTGTCTTCCTTCAGGACTACAAGATCACCCGTCCCTAAAGTGTCAGCATTGGAGCGCCATTTTGATCTCTGCTGGAGTTCTGAGATATACTCTTTGCTCCATCTTCTCCAAAAATGAAGTTGTTGGATGCATTGGTATCGACTCAGTCTACTGCTAGGGACTTCTTCATAATTTTGAGAAGGAAGAGAGGTGATGGGGCGGCCGATGAGAAAATGTCCCGGGGTTAATGGCAGTAAGTCATCAGGATCCGTGGAGAGAGGTGTCAGCGAACGAGAGTTCGGTACATCTTCAATTTGAACCTGCACAGTGTTTAATTCCTTGTATGTAAGGTTACAATTACCTAAACCTCTCCGTAAATGATATCTTAACGCCTGCTTCCCAAAGACCGCCAAAGTGAGGGGCTTGCGGAGGAATGAAATGGAAATTTATATGTTCCTGAGCCAAATTCTCGGACAGTGAATTGCAATTGTCTTTTATAAAACGACCGATTTCGTTGTATGCGCCTACAAATGAGGTTCCGTTGTCGGAGTATATGTGTTTAGGTTTACCGCGACGTGAAATGAATCGATGAAGTGCTGATAAGTAATTATTACTTGTTAAATCGCCTGTTAACTCGACGTGTACAGCCTTTGTCGCAAAACAAACGAAGATGAGAATATACACTTTCGTAAACTAGCAACCACGGCCTTGACGACTGGCGGACATAATAGGTCCAGCATAATCGACGCCAACGCTCTCGAAGGGAAAACCGCCGGGAGTCACTCGACCCTGAGGCAGATTGCCCATAAGTGGATTTATAACCCTTCCCTTATAACGGCAACAAGTAACATTGTCGATAACAATATTTAGCTAACTTGAGGCCTCCGATGGGCCAATACATTTCTCTAATTGAAGCTAATAGTAGACGAGGACCGGCGTGTAAAAGCTTAACATGCATATATTTAAACAATAATTTGGTAAAACGATTAGTGGACTGTAACATGATCGGATGTTTCTTTTCATAAGTAAATAATGCATTTCCTAAACGACCACCGACACGCATTATTTTATTTTCGTCTAGGAAGGGATTAAATTTAAAAATAATACATTTTGAAGGCAATTTTTTGTTATTATATAAGGTCATATATTCCTCGAATGACTCAATTTGTGACAATCTAATCAAAGTATTTAAAGAATTATGTAGTTCGTCGTTACTTAAAAATTTACTTTGTACCGGTTTCTTTTTACAAATATTAATAAATCTTAACACGTAGGCCATAGAACGTTGTAATCTTATAAAATTAGAGAATCTCTCGAAGTCAATTAAAGGTTTTTTCTGATTGGTAACAACTAAAGAAATCTCTGAGCGAGGTTCTGGTAGCTTATCACTTACAATAGGGTTAGCAGGCCAACTAGACATGTCGCCCTTTAAAAACTGTGGACCAGACCACCATAGGTCAAGATTATGAATTTGATTTATGTTCGTACCGCGGAAAATATAGTCTGCCGGATTGATATCAGTGGGAACATGTCGCCAAGTAAATGAACCTGTTTTATCCAAAATTTCGGCAACTCGATTACGAACAAAAGGTTGTAATTAGTTAGGTAGCATTTTAACCAACCTAAAACGATTGTCGAATCTGACCAAAAAATTACTGATCTTACTTGGATTTGAAGCGATCTTCGACGGACACCGACAAGTGCAGCGCAGAGCTCAAGCCGTGGTATTGTAGTCGGCCTTATGGGAGCTACGCGACTTTTGGCTGAAAGTAAACGCACCAACACATTATTTTTATTATTAGAACTACGGACATACAGACGCGCTCCGTAAGCCATTTGAGATGCGTCACTAAAAATACGTAAGTCTATATTAATATTATATTGATTGCAGATAACACTGCGTGGAATTTTTAAATTGTTTAAAAATGATAAGTTTTCTACAATTGCAAGCCATAATTTAATTATTTCCGAAGGCAACTGTTCGTCCCATGTAAGTTTAAGTAACCATAATTTTTGCATTAAAATTTTCAGAGAAATTATGCATGGGGTAAGAAGACCAAGTGGATCGAAGATTTGTGAAATAACCGGGAGTAATCCACGTTTTGTAAAATTATTTAAAACGATTTCACTCGTCGAAAAATACAGTTCATCAGACTCGATTCGCCAGCTGAGACCTAATGTTTTACAGGGTTCCGTAGAACCAATATTTAAGTCGAGCGATGAATTGTTATTATTTAGTATTACTCGAGGTTCATTTGATTTCCACTTACGGAGGTTCATACCAGCTGTGGCCAATTCAGAAGACACCTTGTTACGTATGTCCAGCGCATCTTGAATGCTGTCCTCTCCCGTTAATAGGTCATCGACGTAGAAGTCATGGATTATTATTTCGGAGATTTTATCGTCCTTGCAATCCATACCAATCTGCTTAAGACATCTGGTGGCGAGATAGGGTGCGCTGGCTGTGCCATACGTAACGGTGTTTAACTGGTACGCTTTCATGGGCTCTGATGGATCATTTCTCCAAACTATTTGTTGGAGAGGTCTGTCATCAGGATGTACGACGATCTATCTATACATCTTTTCTACGTCTGTTGATAGCACGTACTTATGTTGTCGGAATCTAAGTAGCATAGATAGCAGATCACCCTGTACAGTGGGCCCCACTAATTGCAAATTATTATATGAAATACCGGAAGTAGTCGGACAGCTCGCATTGAAAACAACTCTGAGCTTAGTCGTTAAGCTGCTTTCGCGAATCACTTCATGGTGTGGTATAAAATATGCTAACCTCCGTGGATCAAATGAACATTCAGACATGTGTCCTAGTGTTAGAAACTCTGACATGAGTATAATTATTTTTAAATTTGGGTTGACCCTTAAACCTACGCTCAAGAGAAAGGAGGCAAAGCTTGGCGCGTTGTAGGGAACCGCCTAAAATATCACGTGATTGTTTCAGTGGTATTCTCACACAAAAAACGACCGTCTTGTGGACGAGTTGTATTTTTAATAAAATGTTCTTCGCACATTTTCTCCTCCGCAGAGAGAACTGATGACTCATGGCAAACCTCTTCTAGGTGCCAAAAACGCGTCAATAGGTTTTGAATATCATCGTTATTATTATTGTGCGAAGAGGCGTTTTCCCTCAAATTTAGTTTTACTAAAAACGACTTAGTGTTAGAAATCGAATACGGTACTTGGCCATTATTAATTAAGGGGCCTGAGACTAGCCATCCTAACCTAGATTCAAAGAGTACCGGCTTTCCATTTCCTAAACTAATTTTACATACCCCTAATAGATCCCAAAAACAATCGCACCAATAATTAAATCCACCGACGATGGCGTGTGGAAGTGGGGATCTGCTAAACAGAGGTTACTAGGTATGTTAATGTCGTTTAAAGGTATTTCCTGACTCGGTACTTCGTCCGTTATATGAGGCAAAACGAAAAAGAAAAGATTAGTTTTAAAGTTTTCGTTCAAAGACTTTATAGGCACGCAACACATTTTGCCTATTTAAGATTTAGAGTTATTAATTCCTAATAAAGATTCGTAAACATTAACTATCGGTAACTCTAATAATTTACTCAATCTTTCCGTAATTAGGCAAGAAGTACTACCGTTGTCTAGAATAGCGCGAGCTAAGTATTCCTTATTATTGTGACCGTATATTTTTATGAGGAAGTGGCTAAAAATACCTGATTTTTATTTCGTAGGTAGGTCGATACTTGCGCAGTAGTGTGATATTATTATTATTACGGATAAGATTTTGATTATAAATTGGCTAAAGACCCTGTCTTACGAAGACACAGAAAAACTTATGTTTCGACACATAGGGTGAGAGAGAGAGAAAAAACCACATAACACACACACACACACACACACACACATTTATTTTTGAATATTGTATTTCCTTTTTTTTTTGTATAATATTTTTTTTATGTAATCTCACGTCTCTTGAACGTTTTGTTTGGCTATGGAAGAGCGGGAGTCTCTGACACAAGTGCCTTAAGGTACTTAAAAGATGCTCCCTACCCTATGCAAATTGTAAATAACAAGAAAAATAAACTATTATTATTATTATATTATTATAAAATTGGGAGTTGTCTTGAGCTTCATATCCGAAACGTGAATCAAAGTATTGTGCTTTCTTTTACACACTTTACAGCCACTCGACTTACAACGGTTTGCAAAATGACCAAAACGTAAACAATTATAACAAACCTTAAACTGCGGTAATAATTCTAATCGTTGTTCAGAAGAAAGCCCTAGAAATTTTGAACAATTATTTAGACTGTGTTCAGCCTTACAGTTAGGGCATGACTTGAACTGAGACATCTCGCTTTTCTCATTTAACCGATTTTGGGTCTTAGTAAGTGACACCATGCTTTTAATTTTATTTTTATTTTGGTTAATTTGAGGATTGCGAGACAGTTCCAAAGTTTCTAATAGATCTGCACGATTTTGTATAAATGATAAAAATGACGCAAATGAAATAATTTTGTTATTATCTAAGTGACCTTTGTACTCTTCCCATTCCCGGTATGTCTTACTATCTAATTCGTGAGTAGTAATGTGGATGAGTAGGATGTCCCAGTGATTTGTGAGCTCACCTAGTGACTCAAGTGCACGTAGATTTTTCTTCACGGAGTCTATCATGCGCTTTAAAATGAATGACGATTCCTTAGTAATTACCTCAATGTTAAATAATGCCGTTACATGGTTTTGAATTAAATACGTTTATTATTAAAACGTCCACATAATAAATTCCAAGCCACCGAATAATTACTCGCCGAAAATTCAATGGATTGTATTACGACGGCGGCTGTCCCTTCGAGCGACGAGCGAAGATAATGAAACTTGTTGATATCATCGATATCATCATTTGAGTGTATTAAGCTAGAAAAAGTATCGTGAAACTCAAGCCAGTGTCATACGACCCGCTAAATTTCGGAAGCTGTATAGTAGGAAATTTAACAAGCTTATTATTGTTAATACGTGAAAAATCCTTTTCACTGCCTAAACATTCAAGATTATTTTTATTTTGTCGAATAAGTTCGTGAGCTTTCGAAAGATTTTTAAAATACGTCGATTCGAAATCATTCCGCTCGTTTATTTGACTATTGATATCGTCCACTATACACTCCAATTTCAATTGAACCTCATCGTACTGTTCGTATAATAATTCAATTTTACTTACGCGTAATTGCAGTTCGCTAACCTGAGACGAGCTCAATGTATTAAAGGATATTCACTGAGATAATTATTGAATGCCGTTAATCGTTCTTTGAAACTTGCCCTTTTTTTAATTGATTCCCTCTCATCGGTCATTTTGAGATACAGGCGAAAATTATAATAATATCCGGAAATTGAACAATTATTGAGAAATTATCACTAAATATAACGAAATAAAAAATAAAAACACTGCACTGGTTTTTTGCCTTTTTTTTCTTCAAAATTTCTTTGTCTCCATCTTCAAGGTGACCCCGGACGTCCCAAGTTGTATATACTTGTTGTAAATCTCTAATCACGTAGATATTCAGTTGATTATAATTTCTCGATGAAAATCCTCAATAGCCGCTGGAATCGGGCTCGAAGCTGACCATGATTACTTGATAATTCGAGGAGAAAATAAAACACCTTGATGCCGATATTATCGCCGTGTACTTCGCAATCTACAAGAATGAATTAAAAAATAGGGCGGTGGTTACAACTTTAGAAAACAAAAAAAAACTAAGTGAAACGAATGTAACGCAACTTCGTGCGTAACAAAAAACAACAGGCGTTTGCGTAGACAGTAGTTATGTTCCATTATTGATTGAGTTTACATAAAATACTAATACTTCAAAATTAAAGTAATCGCTTTATTAAGCCCTTTATTAATATGAGTTTGCGCCAACACTTCGGTAATAATTTACAGAATCAAACACAAAGAAATATTTTTGTATTGATACGATACGATACTTTACTTGTCATTAACATGATTGTGATTTTTCGTACAGTAAACGTGTTATTCACTATATCTCCTTAAATAAAGCTAGAAAAAATCTGAAAAAAATTACCAGTATGTATTCCAATCTATAGACCACGATTCCGACATAACAGTGAAAACTCTATAATAGCATATATATATATATATATATATATATATATATATATATATATATATATATATATATATATATATATATATATATATATATATATATATATATATATATATATATAATAGTAAATTACCAAGTTTTTGATATGTACACGTATATTATAATAATTTATTGGGACATCTGAAGAAGTATCGCTCGGTAAATATTCTCCAAGACTCTTAAAATTACATAATGAATTACAAATGTCAAAACGTAATGACAACGTAAAACTATTTATTATTGGTGAAGGAAAATGAATGAGAATTATGCTAAGTGTAGGTTCGCGTGACGGTCCGATCAGTATAACATAGCTCATGTACAACTGTTCTGATTTCTTCTTGGGTTTGTACTCAAAATACTAATTTAGCACTTAAATATAAAATTGAAACAAAAAGGTAAACATTAGTTAATTCCTATTTAACACTATTAAGTACTTACTCATCATACTCATACTATAGGCTTCTGACTGGCCACTTTAAAAAGATCATTATTTTATGTATTTGTACACTACGGAAAGTTGTTACAGGATAACCTAAAATCATAACCGTTCTGTCACTCTTTAATTAATTAATTTATTGATTTCATACTAAAAGAGAAAGCTCGCATTCAAAAAATAACATTTTAGTGCGAAGCATCTGACTTCTGACTTCTTCAGGCTTCTGACTGGCCACTTTAAAAAAATCATTATTTTATTTTTACACTACGGAAAGTTGTTACATGACAACCTAAAACCATAAACGTTCTATCACTCATTCAATGATACATTCATTGATTTCTTATTAAAAGAGAAAGCTCACATTCAAGAAATAACATTTTAGTGCGAGTCATGGCGGAAGTAACTTCGAAAATAAAAATATATTATGTCAATTTTATATCACATCTTCCGCGTGCTTGACGTGATGCGTTCGCAAGTTGAAGAAAAAGTGTCTTTCGACCATTGAGCTATTATGTACTACGTACTAGAGGAGACACTGCGTTCAGCTACTCTGTTCCACTCAACTGCTGTGCATGCACTGCACTTCAATCAGTCACTCGCTAGGCGCTTGTAGAGTTGTCACGTGTTGTGTTGATTTAAAAAAAATCTCTTGATAAAAATATGCCGTCTTGTGTACTTAGATATTGCACAAATAATTCAAGAAATGTCAGTAAAAACCAAGGAATTAATTTTCATCGGTTAATAAGATACTTATTCAATAAAAAAGTATTATAAATTAATAATAAAACAAATTATTCCTAAGACGCCATCTCGTATCATTGAATATAGATTATGAAATTAATATGTTCAGATGCGACATTTCTGTGGTTACTTAAGCTTAGGACGAATATATACCTATTATTATACACATTTTTTCGTGGAAACATATAAGTTATTATAATTAGGCTAAATTTTTCACGTTTAAATCTGCTTAATATTCTTTTATTTTATTTTTAGGTTACCACTTCAAAGTCAAAGTGGAATAAATTTGTCCATTTTTAACTCTCGCGTACCCAGCATTTATGAACGATTATTTACAGCATTTATGATTCTAATTTAAATAAATATATTTTTTATTTAAATTGTATGTTAATAAGTTTTGTTAAACATACATTTAGTATGTTTTTTATATTTGACATAGACACCTTTTAAAATATTCAAATAAAAATATCATTAAAATGTAATTGTGATATAATATTATGTAATATTATATTAAATAAACAAATATAATATACAAAATAAATGACAAAATTTGCATATTGTTCTCGATATAATTTACCTATTTAACAAAACAATCCTCTATTAACCACGGATCATTCTACCTATGTTTATTCTATGATAAAAAAACCAAACGCGCGAACACAGAGTAGCGCACATTTTTGTTTGAGATAGCTGTTCTAGTACGTAAGTACATATTACTTCAATGCTTTCGACTGCTTTACCGGCGAGCGCTGACCAAAGGATTAGATACATGAAAATAGTGCGCTAATATATGAAACGGGTTAGACTAAATTTTAATTATGATTATTATATCTTGTCTCTATTTGTAATACGTAGGCTTGACGACTTCCACCTGGCAACACGCAGGTTTCAGTAAAGGGTTTTGTCCAACAGATCATAATACTCTATTAGGACCATGATTAGGATTACAATCTGCTGCTTTGTTTAGAGGTTGTAGAAATTGAGAAAGATGTGCTTAAGTCTCTTCAGGGGCATCATATTAATTGTGGGTTTATTGAAATATTAAATTGGTTTTTTTTATCATTCATTATCTTGCGTATGTGGACTATGAAAAAGCCTTCGATTCCGTCGATATTTTGGCGGTACTGAAGTCTCTTCAGGGATGTCAAGTTTACTGTTGGTATATCGAATTTTTTTGATTTGAATTTGATTTTTTTTGATTGAAACTGTAGAGGCAATCTATAGGGTAGGTCTATGTTCAGCAGTGGACTTCAGTAAGCTATAACGATAACTACCTCAGCTGTATAATTAGCTATCTCTGAGGGAAGAAGCTGCCAAAATATCTACGCAAGTAGCACCCCACTCAAAGCTATTCCTATCTCCCATGGGTCCAAAGTCACGGTCGGTTCTTTAATTTATTTAATAGGTGTAGGATGCATTGTAACACCCACGGATACGAGCTCACTGAGTTGAATGTCTAAATTTCGAAGTTAAACTGGAGTAACTTCAGCATATTAATGATTAATTTTGGTCCGACCCACACAGAACGAGCTTACTGTGTCTTGATGTCTTGTAGTGATATTTAGTTTTAATTTTATTAATTACAAAATAAAATGAGGTGGTAGTACCCAGCCTCCCATCCTCCCTCCCTCTTCTCTATTGAAATTAGGGATGTTTCTTAATTTCTTTTGCCTCACCATCCATCCTTGTTAGGAATTGATATATTTTCGCGATAATTTTTGGTCTACTAAACATGATGTAATTGTGGGGATCACCTAGGTTCTGATTATCATGTGTTTTTGTTTAGCTATAAATTCCTTTTACGCGGGATTTTATTGATTGATTTTATAACAGAGTCTCAGAAATTATACAAGATATATCTATTAAAAAGTTTAATTTTTTATTAACTAATAATTATTATTTATACGGGTTATTATACTCGTCCTACTAAAGAGTAAGTGATTGTTAATAACCCCTGAGAAGGAGGTGATCGATACCATACTATATCTTACTTAATTATGTTTCTTACTTAATTGTATAGATATAAAATATTACATTGCAAATTAATGGTTTTAAAAAAGTCTCACTGGGTTTCTTGTTGCTTCTTCCAGGATAGAGGTTTTTTCCGAAACAATGGTAAAGTTTAAATGACTTTCAATAAGTATTCCTGTAGTCTATATAGAATAAAAATTATTCTATTCCTTCTCTCTCTCTCTTATCCTCTCTCTCTCTCTAATCCTCTCTCTCTCTCTCTCTCTCTTCATATATCTCTCTATCTCTCTCTATCTCTCTCTATCTCTCTCTTATTCTCCCTATCTCTCTCTATCTCTCTCTTTCTCTCTCTCTCTCTCTCTCTCTCTCTCTCTCTCTCTCTTTCTCTCTCACTACCTCCTTGTGTTTATAATCTTAACTCCAAATCTGCTAAATGAGAACTCTAAATAAGGGAACCGGCAAGGAAACATTTGTTATGTCACTGTCATAAGAATATTTTTCATAGTTACTTTTGAATATTTTGTTATCACTTATACTGTAAGCATAACCGTAAACTAACATTGAAGGCATATAAGAAGTATACGTAAGTAAGGCATATAACTAAGTAAATTAAATGCGATAAAACTGAAACAATATTTAATGTTTACTTTAATGGTCTTGATAAAGGCATTGATAAAATGAATCATAAAAATCTTAGCAGCATGAAGTAAATTTTTACATAAGTGCTAAAATGTAATTGGTCACAACATCATCTTGCATACCACATTTATCTCTTATCACGCAATTTCTCACCCTGTCATTCAGATTCAACCCTAGCATACTCCTTAAAAACCGCATTTCTACAGAATTTATTCTACTTTTGTGCTTCTTCTGCCACACCCAGCTTTCACTACCATACATTAAAGTAGGGACTAACACAGCATTATAATTTACCATACGTGCCTTTTTTGACACATTCTGATTCTTCATAATATAGTGTAGTGCCCCATTCACTCCACTCCCTGCATTTAATCGTCGTTCTATATCCTTATTATATCTACCATCCCTGCTAAATACACATCCCAAATATACAAACTCATCCACTTGCTCAATTAACTCTCCTTCTATTCTTATTTCACATACCGTTTTGCTTTCATCTCTTTCAAAAAAAAAAAACAAAAAAATTGCTAAAATGTATTTTTATGTATTGCTTTTTCCTTTTTTATTTATTTTTATTCAATAATAAAATAACACTATTGTTCACCTGTCACGGTGCAAGACACATTTACTCACAATGCACCTCAAATTTAATTGAACGTCTAGTCGTAGGAGAGGTATACTTATCTACACTTGTCACTAATTCGTGTATATCTATCGGAACAATTTTTACGTAACACGCATTCACGTGCGACGAACTTATACGATACCTATATGTACTAGGTCCCACCGGCGATGCAGTACGTTGGTGACACCTCGCTCTACGCTCTACTAAGTACTCGTAAGCAGGTGATGATTTACCCAAGCGCATAATGATGTATGTTGTGAACGCTTACACGAGACTTTGGTTCCACAATTAGCATATTAGGTGAACGCCATTTTTGATCCTGATCTTCTACTGCTAATTGCGTGTTAAATCAAATACTAGACGTGTTCATCAATTTATATAAATGGACACCTCTGGGGATTCTACGTTTTTGCTGATATTAATTTTATCGATGAAATTACTGTTCCTTTCATAGTACATAGAGCCAAGACGATTTCATTGCCTCTTAGCTGTTGCGACGATACTCCGTCCGGACAGATAATGCGCACTGCGCATTTTTCGCAGCATGCGGACAGCCAGCTGTTATCGGCATATGACTTAACGCAGCTCTCTCGGCAACTTGATACTTCTGACGAGTAGGTGATAAGCTCGTGCCACTGTTAATTAACTTTATGTCACAAATTGATTGTTTGCGTATACACTGAAACTGTGATATTTTATTCGAACTATAAACATTAATTCCTACTTATTTTAGTGATATTAAAACCTTGATGTATTTAAAGTAAGGGTGTTGTTTAAAATTATAAGAACATAAAGATGTATACGAATAAATTCTGACAGATATTCTTTACTTGCACTACGACTCTGACGCGAGCATTAGTTACAGCAGTGGAGGTAATTTCATCCGCTGGTAATGGTGGCAGTTTTTCTGAAGCAACTAAACGAACTGATTTGTTAACGGGCCTTTGATGATATTATTTTAGGTTTTTACCGACACAACCCTAATGGTCATCCTGTCCGGGGTGTAGTTCTTGTTTTTGTATTCGTCCTATTGCCCAATTGCCTGGGGACAAATTATTTTCTTAATAGAAAAACGGCATTGATGCCTGTGTCTTTATCTTGTAAATTCCATGACGATCTGGTCTGGAGCTCTTGTAAATAGCTACCCAGCACTTCCAAAACGTTTATTCATTGACTGGATAAGTTACAATCTTCTTGATAAACCGATATTTTCTGGCTCCGGTTATGGCCTTGATAATAATGGATCACCTATTAGGAAGCGCCCTAGTACCAGCATGGCTTCGTCGGAATTTTCAGTTAAAGAACAAACAGGCCGAGAATTTAGATATGCTAGAACTAGGGTAATAAATTCTTGGAAGGTCAATTTTTGATCACTTGTGACTCTTTTAATACGGTACTTGAAACTCCTAATGGTGGCCTCCTATAACCCTCCAGCATTTGGATAGGCTGGAGTGTTGAAGTATCAGCCGGTATCCGTATTTGCAATGTTATCTAAAAGCCCTTGTTAAGGGTTTCCATGAAATCCCGATATTCCCGCTTTAAAACACTGTTGGCATTTACATAGTTTACTCCATTATTGCTATATACATAACTGGGAACCCTCCGACGAGAACAGAAGTAGTGAACCGTAGTAATTTTAATAAATTTAGTTAAAAGTGCGTATAGAACCACCCTTGCTAATCTACAATTCCAAATGCCCAGTGAAATCGACACCCGTGTATGTAAAGGGTATGGACGACCCTTGGTTGTATTAAATCTGCCATTATAGGTTGATACTTGTTTTGATGAAAGTGGCAACATTTGAGTGCATTGTTGAAGTTATTATTTTAAATATTAGTATACCACAAATAACCCAATATTTTTTCTCACCATGCAGCGATGCAGCGTGCGCATGATTAATGACAAGTTCAGTCAGCCATCTGATCAGGTCAGGCTTTATAGGATTATGGGATACTTCAACTCTAAGTTATCCTTGGTCATCTATAAATGGGTTCAAACTTGTCAATTTGCTCGTTCTATGCAGATGTCCCTGTGTATTGACATGATTAAATTTGTTGCTAAATTCAAACGATTGTATGGTTTTAATCATGATATTCGAAACTTTATTTAGCCCCACAGGTGTTAATGACCTGCTTACCACGTAACTATTTAATGAGTTGCGCCGAAGTTGAGTTTGCGTGGTGGAACTTTATACTTATTCTTACAATATGGGTGAGCAACTGCAATTATTTATTAATTCAAATATAATGGTCGTCTGATTATGACATAAAGCTGCTGTTCCATGTCGCCCTTTTTATTTTAATAAACTTTTCTTTGTACAAAGTGGTGGATATGTCCTCGGGTCTAAGTTCGACAAGCTATTTTGGGTCTCGTTACTGTAGCTGAGGCTCTAATATTTGTTCCATAGATATACCCTGTGAAGCACAGTCGTCGTGATTTTCTTCCAACTTGAAGTGATGGCACTGGGCTGCTGGAATTATTTCTTTAATGTTTCACATTCTATTAGAAACGAAAAGATTCCATTTTAACTGATCACCATGAATCGAACTAATAACCACCATAGCATTTAGCCATGCATGAATAGTAATATTTTAATCAGATATACAATCCAAAACCTTCTTAATTAAGTGTCATATAAACTGGACTCCACGCAGCTCGAGACGAGAAAGTGATACCTTTTTTATTTAATGATGCTAATTTTGTCTTTGTTACCACCAACCTAGATGTGTGCACACCTTTATCTAAAGTAACACAATATATGGCGCACGAGTAAGCCTCTTAGGGGATATCACTAAAGCCATGTAAATGATATCGATTATCAGTCTTACCCAAGTGCCGCAGTCTATTAAGGTGAGTAATGTATTTAAATCATTACGCATCCGAAGCCATTCCTATATGATTTCGGGGGGCAATGTTTCGTCATATTATACATTCATAGACCATGCTTTTTGATAAAAAGTTTTGCCTTGATAGTAAGACGCGATATTCGGCTGGATATAGGATCAAATAACTTTGATAAAAGTAGTTTTTAGTGTTGCAACAGTAATCTTTACGTGACTCGAAAATATTGTTAAACAAAAAGTTTAGGACTTTGTGGAAGGATCGCATTTCTGACCTAAAGTATTTCGTGATTCTGAGCATCTTAATTCGAACGGGCTATTCAACTGCTCGCATGATGTCTTTAATAAGTTTTTGTGTATTATTATTTAACCATATTCATGCCAACTCCACGCAAAAATTTATACCATACGGGACGGTTGGAAAATGATAGCTTTTAATTAATTCGTTTAGATCGGATTTCCATATGTTTTTAATAATAAAAAAAGACGTGTGGCACTCGGGGACTGCCGCGGTAAAGCTATTGCATAGCATTTTGTATCAACTTATGCAATTATAATTATTTATTTATTTTATTTATGCAGTATTTCTTTTTCTTTGATATTAATTCAAGTTACTTAGGTTAATCCAATCAAATTCAACCAGATTTAACCGAACCCGCGTTATAACGAACTCACTATTTGTGAAAAATACTGTATCACCGGACCGCGTCGCAAAAAAACTCAGGTTCGCGCAGTACATACGTCAGGGCGGCCGTACGGCAATTATATTAACAAGACGCGCACCTACTCAGTTCCACGCTCCACGGCAAGATTTGTCACTTATTATTTATTGTCCAATTAATTGTCTTTAAATTCAAATGGCACGCTCTATTATAATCAATAAACGATAATCGCGTATAGTGAATTTCGAGGTAAATTATTGTATGTAAACGTTTTTGAATCGTCGTAATGAAACATATTTCCTAAAGAAAATATCTTCACAATTAATTTGTTGTAAAATAACATTAGAAATAACGTATAAAAACAGAAAAATTATCAAATTTTTGATCGAGTTCCTAACCAGTACACAAGCAAAAATGGCGAAATATCATTTTTAGATTATTTTCTATATAGTTATTTGTTACAGAGTACACAGATAAAATTCACTCTCACAGATGACAAATTTCAAACACCACAATCTCTAATTTTTTACTCTGCTATCTTCAGCGCTGTACACGAATGGAACGATGTCGTTGAGAGCCGTGGTAGCTCACATGGTTAGCGCTCGTTATAGGTATCACAGTACGGGAGCAACCCGGGTTCGATCCCCACTGGCACCAATGAAATTGTTGCGTGCTGATTTAGCTATCAGTTGGAAAGTCTGTTTTTCTGGGCCGTTTTGTTTTGTTACACTGACATCTCGCAAGTCACCTAGGGACCTAGGAGGTTATCGGTTGCTTATTTTTTATTTTTCTTTAAAATTTTCGTCGGTAAAATAACATATTTATAAAAGTAAAAAAATGTAAAGTTACAGCCTATATACGTCCCACTGCTGGGCACAGGCCTTCTCTAATTTCTGAGAGGGTTTTAAGGCAAGGAAATGTCCGCCACGCTGCCTCAATGCGTGTTGACGAACTTCACATTTCTTCGAAATATATATTTTTTAATTTTTCAGACATGCGCTACCAGCATGCGACGACGCGGCCCGCGCCTTGCCGCCACTTGCGTTTGCCGCGCTTTGCCTCGTCATAGAGTGGCGAAATCACAGTAATATAGGTATTTTATAAACAGCACCTGTCTAATATTATGAAATATGTAGATAAAACTTAAAACTTACCTTGATAAATGTATACCCTTTTGTTTGTAATATTTTTTTAGACCTCTCTTCAATCGTTTCTGCTTATTCCCCATGTTTTACAAACTAAACTTAAACATTAATAAAACTGTACAATTAATAAAACTATAAAACACTACTATTAAACAAGAATCGGAAAAAACCTACTCCACTATTAACAAAATTAAATTTTTGCAGTAATATTTTACGATTCTATTTCGTAGTGCTGAGCTCTCGCAACGCGGCGTACGTCCACCTAGCAACACGATGCGCCCCGCACTGAATTCGTGGACGAATGCGGGAGTGATATAGACGCAGTATTTAATCGGGACGCATTTTAAATTTATTATCATAAAAATAATACATATTTCTAAAAAGTAACCAAACCAAATTATTTTATTTTGTATTGCAAAGCAGTAGATATTTTTTTTTATATTCCTTTGATAAACAATGAAGGAGTAAAGTGGTTTCATCTCAACGATTTGTAGGTGATTTGGGTATTCTTTTATTTATTATGTGACACCGATAGAAAAATTATGGCTAAACCAAATTACGTATCAGATCATGTAGATTACTAGCTATTTTTTTCATATGTAATTTCTCTGTAAGTGTCGACGAAAAGTTGGTTCAACTGCACGCTTTTTTCAAGCTTTTTGCGAGAGAGCAGCCTTAATAATAAATGCACTTTGTTCATTCATATTCAAAATTTCAAAACTCTTCGACAACAAAGACTGAGGAAAAGAAACGACGTTAGACCATCGTTAGACAATGCATGGCCTTCAAGCCACACCTCCGTGCACGTCGGAGAGCGTGAGGTTTTTTTCGTTACGAAATTTCTGGATTTTCCCGCACTTAAGGCCCGCGATAGAAGCTATGCAATAGCTTAAAAATCTATGAAATATTTTCCTATGTAGCGCAGTCATAACGTAGGTGTACTATTTCTTTGGGTCTATGTTCCTTTAAATCTTTTAGACTGTACCCGGATGAGGTCACAGCTGAAGCATAGAAAGCCACTCTCAGATCAGTTGTGAGTACTCTGACTTAAGTATACCATGGTGTGTCAAGTCGCACGTAGGCATTTCGCTGTTTGAAGTGAAAGAAAGAAAGAAAGAAAGGTTTATTCTCCAAAATGAAGCCATCACAGATAACATAAAAAAACACATGATTTACAAATAATGTTGGCTATACAATACAAATTACAATATACTACATATTACAAACTATACAATACCTATACTAGTATGTGTCAAGGCGTCATCTGGGAACAGGAGCACACTCAGCACTATGCCATGAATTTTTTTTCCATGGCGCTGATTTTCAGTGTGTCCAACCAGTGACTTACCGAAATCAGTGCTATATGTATACTCATTTTATTATTTTTAAACAGAATTATGATGACAGAATTATGCACAACAAGGGGGAAAGAGACAGTTACTATTTTAAGTGAGAGGGAGAGAGTAGCGTTCAAGGTCGAATGCCACTTCGACACAGCACGTCCCGTTTATGTTGCTTTCAGATGCTCTTAGAAGGTCTATACGAATACTACAAAAGGGGAGATTATTAAAATACTATATAGGGCTATATACTACACTATGTAATTATTGAAGAATATAAAGTGAAATTTATTTGTTCTATATTTTTATATTCTACCAAAAAAAATTTTATATTTGTTCGACAAAATGTCGTTTTTTGTCATCTTACGCTCTAATTAATGAAATTCAGCTAGGAATTTCGGCATATAAAAATCAAGGTACTTTTCAAACCCGGTTTCATAAGTCAATTTACTTCATACATGCCATTATCGAGGTGTTTGGTTGTTGACTGACTGACTTTAGTTGTTGTTGAATCCTCTGAATATTGCTCTCGACTAGTCATTTAAAGGGCTTGTGGAATCTTTTTAAATCCTTATATCTTGATGACTCCAACGAATGGTATAAAAAACGTAACAGTTTACGGTTTTCAAGTTACCAGACAGCATCCAGTATAGTCCGGTTTGTTGAGCGATAGGTGCCTGATATGATCCTTTGATAAGACCGCTCATTATGATTTCAGATTATTTACTGGCATCCAAAAATAAATCAATAGGTCATGAGAGATTAAAATCGGGATCGGGATGTTAGCTTTACATGCCATGAGTGCTTTTTAAGCAGACTGTTGGTTAAATTGTTTATAATGTTTGATATAACTAAAGCTTGAGTTGTAAAATTATAATGTCCATAAATCGACCAAAATTCTAACCTAAGCATGCCTTTACTTTGCTTCAACCGTTGCCGATTCATGATACTGACGCTGTAGTAGAGTAGCATTTTAGCTGTATTATCTGATATTAAGGATATCTGTGATTCATGTAAATACCTAGAGCACCGTGGAAGATTTAACAGTGATAAAGTCACGCGACAGCCTTTGCTGTTGCACGTATGGGCCGGCTCTTACCGGGGTGGTAATATGACCTCACAGAAGACCAACGTGAAATGGAAGCATTGTTTCTGCATTTAATCTGGTGAATGGTGTCCGGAAGACCAATACCTCCCACCCCCACCTCCCTTAAAATGGTAGTCGAGTTAAATAAAAGACTACCCCAGGAGGGTATCAGCATCCCCGGTGACGGAGAATCCCTCGCTGAGCATCCACGTCCCCTAGCTACCCTACTCTTCCTGAGCGTGGGTGCTCATGCTGCCATGCGTATTCTGAGGAGAGGGGAGAGAAATTCTACTCGGGCAATAAGTCAAAGGCACCCCCTGCCATGCTATCCGTGAATTTCTGCAACATCAGGGGACTCTACCTTCCAATACCATTTGAAAAGGGCGGAGCCGGCCTTGCTCTTTCTAACCAAAACACGGATGTCCTCTTCGGCTGATCCTTCGTATCTATCGTACCCGGGGTACAAATTAGAACACTCTCTTCGACGCCTCGGCAGCCTTGAAGGTAGGGACCTGTCGGGACAGCGAAGACCATTTCCGCGTCTACGGTTGTCTCTATAGGTCCCATAGCGGTAATGCCGTCACAGACCGATTAATCGACCACCTCCAAATGACTGCAGACTCCGTGTTACAACAGGTTCCATCAGCAGAGATCGTAATATTGGTGATTTAAACACTCGCCACGCTGAATGGCTTTATTCGCTTTTAACCGATCATCCGGGTAGATCTGTTTATAACTTTGCTTTGGCATATGGTCTGACACAAATGGTTACCTCGCCCACGCGGATACCAAATGTATAAGAGCATGTACCTTCCCTGTTGGACCTTCTGCTGACCTCTCATCCGGACGGATATCAGGTACCCGTTGATGCCCCTCTTGGCACCTCTGACCATTTTTTGAGCCGGAGTACGATACCACTCACGGCTACATCGCGGATGCGTTCTGCAGGTTGCCGCCGTCTTTGGCATTACGGGTTAGCCGATTGAGACGGGATGCGAACTTTTTTTTGCATCCTACCCTTGGAGATGGGTTTGCTTCTCGTCAGCTGATCCCAACGTTGCTGCTGATTCTGTCGCTGGTGTGGTGCTACAGATAAATGAAATATTTATTCCGTCATCTGTGGTACCTATCGCAGGCAGAACCCAGCTATGGTTTGGTCACTCCTGCAATATAGCATTACGCCATAAACAGGAGTCCTACTAGGCCTGGGCTCACGCATCGACGTCTCGGGATTCAAACACCAGTGCTCTCAAAAGGAAATATAATCCGCCTCCAGGTCCTTCAAAAGTGTTATTGTCAAAGCAAAGTCAGAGCACATTGGCAGGATTGGTGAGAAACTACTTCGTATTCCTTCGAAAACACGTGCAGTCTCTTGCCAAGGTTGTCCAAGGAAACCTGTTTCAGCCATCTCTCCCATCTCTGCACAGGGATGACGACTCACTGACCCATATCGCAAAGGACAAAGCCGATCTGCTGGGATCTCTCTTTGCGTTCAACACAACTCTTGATGACGAGGGATCACATATTCAACCAATCCTCGGTGTGAGTGCTCTATGCAAGATGTGCTGTTTAACTAACGCTCGGTGCACAAAGCACTCCTCTCCTTGGACGTCAATAAGTCGAGTTGGCCTAACTGCGTCCCTTCTATTGTGCTGAAGAGGTGTGCTCCTAAGTTTGCACCAGTGCTAACGTATCTTTTCCGGTACTTCTTTCTAAGTGTAGTCCCGAAATCATGGAAGACAGCTTTCGTGCACCCGATCCCTAAAACAGGTAACCGCACATATCCGTCCAAATATAGGCCTACTGCCATCACCTAAATAATGGAGTACAGTTTCCATCGCGGTCGCTCGGTTGGTGATCTTCTGGGTAACCTACTTTAAACATGAGCGGATGTAGTAGAGTCCAAGCGAGAGGTGTTGTCCGTCAGTTTGGACATAGCGAAGGCCTTCAATCAGGTCTGGCACAAAGCACTTCTTACTAAGCTTCCCTCCTATGGGCTTCCCGAGAAATTATGCAATTGTATCGTTAGTTTTCTTGCAGATCGGAGCATCAAGTTCGTTGTAGATTGTGCATGCTCCGATTACAAGCCCATTAACGCTGGTATTTTACAAGGCTGCGTGCTATCACTAAGACTGATTTTACTGTATATCGATCACATGTTGCAAATTGGTAACATTCATTGCTATGCAGATGACAGCACTGGTGATGCATTGTACACCGGTCGTGCCAATATTTCTCGGTAAAACATCCCCAAGTACCGGCACAAACTTATGTCTGAGGTCGAGACTTTGTTGAACAAAGTCTTGGACTGCGGGCGACTAAATCTAGTCCAGTTAAATCCCCAGAATACACAAGTTTGCACGTTTACCGGTAAAAACAATCCGTTCTCCTCAGTTTCAATGCACTTCCCTTTTTACCTCAACCAGTATCGGAATCCTCGGCGTGGACATATCGCATAACGTGCAGTTTCGTGGTCACTTTGAAGAGAAGGCTAAATTGGCCTCAAAAAAGCTTGGCGTGCTCAGCAGAGCGTCACAGTATTTCATGCCGCACACCGCTTGCAACTTTACAACACGCAGGTTCAGCTGCACATGGAATACTCCTCTCACTTCTGTGTTGGGGCTTCTTAGTGCCAGATCCTTCCATTTGATCGCATCCAGCGCAGGGCTGTTCGAATCGTCGTCGACCGAGCTCTTTCCGATCGGCTTGATTGACTGGCAATTCGAAAATGTTGCATGAATCTAGTGCTCTAAGGAACTTATAGGACTAATTCCAGCTGCACGATTTCACCACCGTACATCGCAAAACTCGCGATACTATCCATACCATCTGGATGACTGGCGGTCCATCTCTATTCAATTTAAAATATGTTTTATTCCTCGCACAACTTCCTTGATGAAACGACTACCAACGTAGATTTTTCCAAGAGCCTACTCCTTTTATAAAAGCCGGCAACGCATCTGCTATTCTCTTGGTAATGCCGTTGTTCATGGACGGCAGTAATTACTTACCATCAGGTGAGTCAAATGCTCGTTTGCCCCCTTTCCTATAAAAAAGACCATGTAAGGTGATATATTTACAATCCCGTGATAATATTTTTAGCAATACTGCAGTACGTAATATATCCTCATCGGCCCTGTTACATGGTCCTGCTGCCTGCGAAGCAGAGAGAGACTCATATGAAAAATATTGATCTTCATACGATAAATCTCCACCCTGAATAATATCATCGATCTCTAAGTGAGGAGAGTGTTTTAATACTCTATGTATTAAAAGACTCTCCTCACGTCTTATAATACTAAATGCTTATAAGGTCATCTTCCAATTCCCATCTTTCGATACATAGATCTGGTAGAGCCATGCTGTAGCTGCATGAGTAGTACAAATAGGTTGGTTCTACCGGGGAAGGACCACGCTCTCATAGAAAATCAGCGTAAAACAGCAGCTTAACGCCGCTGTGTTTCGTACGGTGATTGTAGAGAACTGGAGACCTTTCTTAATGGAAAGGAGGCATCCCATTTTAGTCCTCACGGACGACAACGCTTCTGGAAAAATCGCAATCGAGGATAGATGTAGATCTATGGGCTACATCAACCACTTACCATAAGGTGGACTGTGTAATCGTTTGTCACTCCTTTAAAAATCGAAACCATTTATTACACCACTAAAGGCTCTAAAATTAGTCCTTTGTTTTGAACGCAGTTCATCTATTTTTCGACAAGGCTCCGTACGTACGTACGTACGTACGTCCGTACGTTATTCTGCTTCTGATAAGTACACAAGGTATTTTTTGATTCTGTGCGAGCATCTAATCATGTTTAGAAGGACCAGTATCAATCACTGCAACCTAAAATAATTATTGTACTCTACGTTATACAAGGTAACTCTAAGAGCATCATACGACTCTTGTTTTTTAAAATATTTTTTCTGTTAAATATTGGCTTCTTTTATCCTCGCAGTCTGACAAAACATGAGTTATCATCTTCCTGGGATGTTATACTGGAAGTTTGGTTCGGTCCCAAGGTTAGCACCTTATATTATTATTGTAATTATATTATTATTATAATTATGTGGATTATAAATTCATTTTCTCATCTGTTTGGGCTGCATAAATATATTATAAATACGATTTTATTTTTCTTATCTCTTTTGGCTTTCACAAGGTTATCGTTATACGGAATGTTAATGTCAACCAAAAAAATACTTGAACATAATCAAGGTGCTAATGGACCGGGCATGCCTGGTCCATCAGAACCTGATTGGTCAAATATTTGTCATGGATACCCTTTCTTATCCCTATGTGGCTTTCCGCAGCCGTCATCCGCATGACTTGCGTCGCGTTCAGTGCCAGCTCCAGATGCGCCCCGGTGACCTCCAGCCAGCGGCCCTTTACGCGCTTTTTCTCTTTCCATTCCTCATCAATTAGGTTTCAATTAACGAGAGACGATCAGGCACCAGCACCGTTGCATGATGCGACCATATGCACGAAGTGGCAACGTGAGGCACTTTCAATTCTGCCTAGTCACGGCGCTCAAACTTCTTCGCAAGGCGCTGACTGACTGCGCTATCGTAGCAGTATTGACACCTGTTACGTCAGCGAGCAGTGGGGATGTCTTTTCCATACGCCTTTATTTATTATTGTTTAAAGTTAAATAAAATATAAAAGGCTTTTTATTGACGCTATTATTATTCCAATTTAAATCTTAATTTATCTTCTTCTAATGTATTAATTCTAACTGAAAATAATTAGTGCTAAAATACCAATACTACAAGTTTTATAGAGAACTCGACACGCAAAATGACACTTAAGGTTTAACCACCTTAGATTTTGATTACAAAGTAAAGGCATACTTCTAGGAGCGATTTTGTGAAATTTCTTTGACATGGCATCAGGACATTAGATCGGTTGATTGCTGCAAAGCCGTAGAGTTCTGTGTGTTGCTACTTGTGCATTACTATAATATCTTGATGTTAAATTTGTGTGGATAACGATCAAAGCCATGCAATTTATTTAATAATAATAATAATAATTTTATGGAGCATGTACAAAAAAAAGTGCGCAAAGGGCCGTTGCTTACCAGGGCGCGTATGTAGCTACCGCTGGACGCGACGGGATGCGGCCCGCCAGCCGAGCGCATGGCGCTGTGAGACCACTAAGCAGCCCTCCGCATCCATCATCAAAAATTATCGGGTACTCGAGAGCATCATAAAATCTATGAGTGTTCGGAACTCTTGTGAGCCGGCCATCGTGCGCCTGAATAACAATGTCCCGAGACGCAGTTTGTTCTCTACTAACTACTACGGCAGCTATTCGTTTTTGTATTCGTGTGTATTCGTTTGTGATCGGAGCATTGAATCGTTTTTCGTGTTCACCACTTGGTACACGATCTGGGTGTATCACAACCTTGTAATTATCGCTAGCTACTCTTTCTTTAGCTATTTTAAATTCACGTAATAAAACGTTGTGCTCATGTAGAATTTTTTGTATTTATTGAACAGTGTTTCTTTCCACACCTGGTACTTACTCGGAACGCCTATCAACTTGTGCTTCCTCATCATCCATGAAATAAACTTGCAAAAATTTTGATTGCGTATTAGTAGCAGGAAGCAAAGAGCCAATTGTGTGGTGTATTTGCCATTGGCTTGTAAAAGTCTTGCAAAATTCTGGCATCGACTCAATGTTATCAGCTCCAAAAGATGTCCTATGGAACAATGTACTGTATTTCCTTACGTTTTTAGAAAACGACGGTACTCATCTGTTTCATTTGCAAATGTTCTTTTAGAGGTTAAACAGGCTCGTCTATTGAAGGAAGAGCTACTTCTCCTCCCGAACAACACATGCCTGCAGCTTCCTCTTTCCCTTTAAGAGCACCGTAAATCTGCATTCTTTATACATCGCTTCTATTTTTATAAGCTTGTGGCCTTCGTAATCATAGACTCTGATTGCCATGAAACCGTGACTAATCATACAGATTCCCGTTGGGAACCGTCGTTCACCGGTACATAAACCCTGTACTAATTAACACTCTTGAGGTTCTGGTAGCAACAAACAGTTGTTTAACCAAAGTTTAAATAAGACTTAACAAACCACAAATCAGGATCGCAACAAGTGCTATTACTAGGCACGGCTCGTTTAAAAAAGTACTATAGATGTTAAAGCAGACGAGTAGACGTGTGGCCTACATGTTGCTGGTCCCGACATCACAATATAAAGGGCTAATCATCACGCCAAGATAACTTCCAAAATTGTTTGCAACATTAAAGGACTGATAGTATTTTTTGAGAAGATTTTATCGTTCAAATAATCAAGATATTCCTACCCACTGCCAAATACACGGAGAATCCCGGAAAATAGCCCGTCATAAACTAAACTAACTTTAATTCTTTTATTACAAAGATTCTATTTTTTTTTTTAATTTAGTTTCAAGATAACCATAATTTGTTGAATGCGACGTTACATAATATTATATTCGTTCGATATATCCGCATAATTTGTTTAATTCGAGTTAAGTAATTCAATGCTCTTGTTGGAAGTTTGTGAAAGTTTTGATGCGTTTATCAAGTTGGAATCGCTGAAAAACTTTCATCATTACACAAGTGATTCTATAAATTTTAAGGAAAATGCAAACATCTTGAAAATAAATGTTATATTGCAAGACTAGAGTCATAGCGCCAAATCCACTCACACATTTCTTAAAATTAATTTTAAAGATAAAATTAAAGTTAGTCTACATCAAGACATTGGCTTTTTTCAATGATTGGTAACCATAATATATATATATATATATATATATATATATATATATATATATATATATATATATATATATATATATATACGGATACAACGAGTATCCAAATTTTTAAAAACTAAAAACTTAAGTTAAAATTCTACTTATATTATAAACGCGAAAGTTTGTAAGTATGGATGGATGTTTGTTACTCTTTCACGTAAGACGGGCAAACGTCGTTGACGGTTATGTTCTGTTTGCATCCTTTCTTACAGCTAATTCGATTATAAAAGAGGTTTATTATTTAGTACGGTAGGTATGCATAATTATTATTTTTAGCTAGTATAATTTAAGTAGAAATATAGATTACTTTTTATTTTAGTTAAATTTCTTTTATTTTTGTTTATTTGATCATAGGATAAGTAATACTTACATATACTTACAAACACAACGTAAATATACTACAGTACCTTAATATAGTACAGCTTAATACAGTGTAAGTTAATACAGTTTAATATATATATTATAAACCCGAAAGTTTGTAAGTATGGATGGATTTCACGTAAGAACTACTGAATGGATTTTAATGAAACTGCAATAATATAGATTATACATCAGAATTGTACTTGAAGTAATATAGGCCCAAGGTTGGGTATTGGCAGGTTTTTTTGGTTAGGAATTACATGTACAAAAATATATTTCAGTATCCGGTTCAGTGTTCCGTTCGACGCACGGTGGGTGAGGTGGGGGGAAAAACGCTTATCGCTGAGTGGCGAACCGAACACGGGTAGACGCGTGAGTTGATATTTCTTAAATTTGTTTTTGTTGTTATGATATTTGTAAAATTTTTGGTAAGATTTTTTAAAAACGCAATACATATATCCCTAGTTACGAATCAAAATACCGATGCGTAGTCACCCATAAGGACTAAAATGACGAGGGTAAAAGCCTCGTTTCCAGAAAAAAGGTCTCCAGTTCTCTACACTCACGATACGAAACACAGCAGTGTTAAGCTGCTATTTTACGCTAGTAAGAACGACGCTCTCACAGAATATTAATCTGTGAGAGCGTAGTTCTTCCCTGGTCGAGCAACCCATTCGTGATAAAACTACATAAACATAAACACACACGCCTGGCACCCAAACAGGGAAGGCAGAGACTACAGACTTCCATATGGCACGATCCTGACGTATTTCTCTCGCCTCCTTTACATCCGTATATCTAAGCATACACGCTCGTTGGTTAAGGGTACTCCTAATGTGGCCCATTATCAAAATATTGCCAATTTGTTCGATAAACTTTCAACTAGGACGTCCTTTCCTGACTCTGCCATTCACATCTGCCCTACAAATTTGTTTTGTCACTCTTTCCTCATTCATTCTTTCTACAAGACCAAACCACTGAAGCATTCCTTTCTTAATCCGGGTCACAACATCATCTTGCATACCACATTTTTTGTGCTACAACTCATGATACAACTATACAACTAATATAGCTGCAACATGGCTCTACCACGGATACAGACCACTTTTTAGTTGTGTGCATTTATACAAAAACTAGATTTAAATGCTGTTTCACTTTATTGTCCCTCCTGCGTAACGTAAACTGAATTATAACCCCAGCTAGGACCAGATTTTGGTTGTGTACTGTGATCAACTCTCGATCACGCACCTATTTCCAATGCTATCATAAAAGATTAGCATAGGGTGTATGTATGATAAGTACTGCTCTCATGCATTTGTGATAATATGGTAAAATATATCTCTCAGAGTTCATACTTTCTGAATACTCTAAAATATTCCAACGAAATTAGTCAATAAAACCTAATAAATTGCAAAATAAAGCAATTATTATATGTTTCATTTTAGTTTCTTGAGCAAGTCTCATGTGTGCAAGAGATACAATTCAATAAAAAATAAAACTATGGCACGCGAACTCGACGGGCGCCTGTAAGGCGAGCGGAGTCTGCTTTATTTGAATAATTTCATTAAACCAACCCTCCGTGTCAGATCGTACTTTTTCTTAAAGTCCTTAAAGCAATTGCAATAATTGTCATTATTTTGCCAAAGTCAAAATTAATGAATATAGCTTGGTCTAGGAAATGTTTCTTATAAACAATTTGAATTTTTTTTTTGTTTGATTTCGACAAGGACGCAGCAAACGAACTGGTCAGTGGAGGATCGGGTGCTCTTTTGTCACCCTAATCCCATAAAAAAATCGAACATGAGTTCCGGGAAGAATTCAAACCCATAGTGTCGCCGACAAACACTTAGCTACTGTACTGTCGTAGAATCTGTGCAATAATCTGAAGATCTTTTAAAACAACTAACTACCCTAACTAACTAACTTAATACTACAGACAGAATATAGAAATTGCTCTGCGCTCACCAGCCTAACTGCACAGCGTGTAGCGTATTTAATCGTATTTAATCTGCCTGCCAGGCGTGACAATTAATGCAATCCTTCACCGAGAGAGGTCCATGTTCATCAGTGGACTTCAACATTTGGATAAAGGCGAAAAACTTAAAGATTTTAATGAATAACTTTCTCTTTGTAAAAAAATACCCCGGAGGTTCTAGGTGGTTCTTCTTCAAAATAATATATTTATCCATTGGTGGTTGGTTTCGACTTTTGTAAGTGTTCAAAACAATCATAAATTAAATTAACAAACATGAAATTTACGTGAAAAGGTGAAGAGTCAATAAGCCAAATGACCTGTACGTACCCTCCACATTTTTATTAGTTCCTTCAGACTGCTATTATAGTCTGACACTGCCATAAGCTTATATCGTTTAAAGTGGCAAAAATTGCATAAAAACGCAAAATAAAATATAAAAAACATCCAACCTAAAATACCAACCAAAGGTATAATAACACCCTACAAACTTACTCACTAGTTTATAAGTAAAACAAATATCACGCAAGCAATATGTGTATGATATTTGTTTTAGTATATTGTGGGCATTCACTTCTTTAAAAAAAATAGGTAGGTATGTAAATTTATCCGATTTATATACCCTAAAATGAAAACTATTTTAATTACCGCTGACCAGTAGTTGCATTGATTTATCAAGGATCCATCTTTATTTGTTATTGTTTTATGGATGATATAGTTTAGGCCAAAAACTTTTATTTTTTCGTAAAGGAATGCATTAGATTTTTCGATTACAGATTCTTGTCTGGTTGCATCCATCCTCAGGCGATCACATACACAACATCAAATAGGTTCAATTTATAAAAAATTGAAAATTCTGGTTTGAGTATCTTAACGTACACAGTCATCTAAATAGCAAGGTCGGTTGCTACCGCATGTTGTATATATATATTTATCGATCCGTAGTAACCCAGACCGTACGCTTCTCTTCAATTTCATTGTATGCGAGCGAGATTTGTGACGTACCTATTTAGTGGTAAAAAAAAAACATCTTAAGGAACATCGTCTGAGAAACGCGCTTGTTACTTGAATTTGCTTACATAATATAAATTGTGTATATTTGATAAGTGCTTGAGTGTTAGGATAAATGAGAATTAATATTATGTACACAAATCTTTGATGGTCCAAACCATTACTTCAGATTTGATAGACCACAAATTCTCGCGAAAGTACATCGATTCCTAGCTCGGATTACACGTGAGGCTATTGAAACTAAAATATAACATCCTAATTTCAATAGAGAAGGTGGCTGAGTACTACCACCTGCTTGGGACCCTTTAACTAATAAAATTAAAATTAGACCCAAGCAAACCACTACAAGACTTCAAGACATAGTAAGTTTATTCTGCGTAGGTCGCATCATAAATAATAATTAAAAAGCTGAAGGTATTCCGGGTTAACACAGACATCGGGACGTCAGTTCTCCGTGACCATGGATGCTGGAAAGCATCCGAAACGTCAGGAATTAAAAATCAATTAAAATAAATGATAAAATCCTTAAAAGAAGTCTTAATCTCTTGATTATTTTCTTTAAAAGAAGTCTTAATCTCTTAATTAAGACTTCTTTTAAGGATTTTATTTTGACATGTTTAGTTTACAAATAATCTATAATAATGCTTTTTATCATAAACCTTACCATCCTAAGTCCCTAGTACAGGACTTGTCGTGAAGCGACAATAAAAAACTAAAGAACCTAACTAACTACAACGAAAACAACCAAAATAAAATAAATGATTTAAAAATTTGTAAAGTTTTACAGATTCTTTTATAAAAAAAAGGTATGAAGGTGATGATGGGTTGTAATGAAGATAGTGATTTACAATATTATTAAAAAAAATAACAAAGATAAAGATACTGCAACGAAGTATGCACAGGCTATGCCTATGATAGGTGCACAGCTCCTGCTCTAGGTACACGCAGAATCTGGAGAAAGCACACGCAGCGTCTGGAGAAGGTACACGCAGCGCTTGGAGTAAGTACACGCAACGTCTGGAGTAGGCACGCAGCGTTTGAAGTAAGTATACGCAGCGCTTGAAGTAGGCAAACGCAACTTCCGGAGTAGACACACACAGCGTCCGGAATAGACACGCAGCGTCTGGAGTAGGTCCACGCAACGTCTGGAGTAGGTCCACGCAACGTCTGGAGTAGGCACGCAGCGTTTGAAGTAGGCACGCAGCGTTTGAAGTAGGTAAACACAGCGCACTAGTAGGCGGAGGCGTAGGCGTAGCTAGGCGACGACTTAAGGAGCGGGCAGAGGCTTGCAGGATCCCGAGGCAGTGCGGAAAAGGCCTTTAGGAGATGCTTCAAGTATCAAAGCTCAAGTCAGACTCCCCCATTCGCCGATTATTCGGCTTATTTTTGCTTTTTGACGGATCTGGCATAAGAATGGAAAATTATTCTCATTAAATTTGAAATTATTTAAATTAAAAGCAAATTCTTGTAAATGGCCAAGAAGAAAGGAGTATTTTGAAGTAATAACATCAGGCCGGTAACGATATTTGAATAAAAATTGCCATGACAACCTGATAAACAACGATGTCAAAACATGTCAAATTTTGGTTTTAGGCTCGTAATACAGAAACGGCAAGATTTAAGTGAAAAATGAGATATTATTTATATAGGAAAAAAAAAGTAGCGCAACAGCGCGCACGAAACCCGAAATTGCAGAGTTACGGAGAACTAAATAAAAGACCGAAAAAGGTAGACTCCATTGACATCGATTTAAAAAGTGCTGATAACGGGAAAATACGACGTGAAAATGATTTGTTATTGTGTTCTTATGGTTTAAAAATGTTACAGGTTCCTATGGAAATAAAGGTGATGCAAAATATCTAGTTTTGAGATGAATGCAGAAAATAGAAAACAGAATGGAAAAATAAATTTAAAACAGTTAAAATGGTATGTAAGTAACATAACACTACATTTTCCCCCCGACCCTGGAAAATTTTTGACTCAGCAAAAATTTTGACATGTACATTCTAAAATAAACCATGAAAACACAGCTTTGCAGAAACAGACATCACCAGGCAAAATCAGATATACTATCTCTTACATTCATCATCTGCATTCAGGTAAGGGTGGAGTTCACATTCAATGACTACCACTCTAAAAGTGTGTTTTCGAAAGGACATTCAGGCTTATTTAAGGAGTTGTCATCCGCTCCTGCGTGGAAAAAAAACATTTTGAAAGGACGTTCAGGCTTATTTAAGGAGTTGTCATCCGCTCCTGAGTGGAAAAAACATTTCGAAAGGACCTTCAGGCTTATTTAAGGAGTTGTCATCCGCTCCTGAGTGAAGATAAAGTTAAAGAAATTAATCTTAAGCAAGCTTTAGTCGCTAAGACTTAAGTAAAGATTAAGAACGGCCAGAGCGGTAGGGCTCAAAGCCAGAGATCAGCAACATCACTAACGAGATGTGTCTGAAATTGATATTTATACATATATACAAACTTATATACAAATATACAAACATATATACAAATGTAGTGTCATGCAAAACAGTATTAGCCGGTTCCTCACATCTAATCTTCACTTCGTATTCGAGTTCGGCCTTGTTACGAAATTTGTACTTAATAACCCTTCTCATTGTTGTAATTAAGTGCAAAGTTAAGTTTAAGAAATAAAAATATTAAAGTGATTAATGTAAGTGAAGTGTTATATGTAGGTCTAAATATAATCCAGATAAGTTGAAAAACTAGATGAAGTTTTGTTTTAGAATTTGGAAGATAGTACCTCTTTCTAGAATAAAAATATTAAAGTGATGAATGTAAGTGAAGTGTTATATGTAGGCCTAAATATAATCCCGATAAGTTGAAAAACTAGATGAAGTTTTATTTTAGAATTTGGAAGATTGTACCTCTTTAAGTTATCTAGAATAAAAATATTAAAGTGATGAATGTAAGTGAAGTGTTATATGTAGGTCTAAATATAATCCAGATAAGTTGAAAAACTAGATGAAGTTTTGTTTTAGAATTTGGAAGATATGATAAGGATGAGTAAATAAAGAGTTAAGAACGAAAGAGAAAGCAATTCAATCAAAAGGAAATGGATAAGGCGTAGCTAAGGTGAAGAAAAGAAGAGCCCCACGTTGGGCGCCAAATGTCGTGAAGCGACAATAAAAAACTAAAGAACCTAACTAACTACAACGAAAACAACCAAAATAAAATAAATGATTTAAAAATTTGTAAAGTTTTACAGATTCTTTTATAAAAAAAGGTATGAAGGTGATGATGGGTTGTAATGAAGATAGTGATTTACAATATTATTAAAAAAAATAACAAAGATAAAGATACTGCAACGAAGTATGCACAGGCTATGCCTATGATAGGTGCACAGCTCCTGCTCTAGGTACACGCAGAATCTGGAGAAAGCACACGCAGCGTCTGGAGAAGGTACACGCAGCGCTTGGAGTAAGTACACGCAACGTCTGGAGTAGGCACGCAGCGTTTGAAGTAAGTATACGCAGCGCTTGAAGTAGGCAAACGCAACTTCCGGAGTAGACACACACAGCGTCCGGAATAGACACGCAGCGTCTGGAGTAGGTCCACGCAACGTCTGGAGTAGGTCCACGCAACGTCTGGAGTAGGCACGCAGCGTTTGAAGTAGGCACGCAGCGTTTGAAGTAGGTAAACACAGCGCACTAGTAGGCGGAGGCGTAGGCGTAGCTAGGCGACGACTTAAGGAGCGGGCAGAGGCTTGCAGGATCCCGAGGCAGTGCGGAAAAGGCCTTTAGGAGATGCTTCAAGTATCAAAGCTCAAGTCAGACTCCCCCATTCGCCGATTATTCGGCTTATTTTTGCTTTTTGACGGATCTGGCATAAGAACGGAAAATTATTCTCATTAAATTTGAAATTATTTAAATTAAAAGCAAATTCTTGTAAATGGCCAAGAAGAAAGGAGTATTTTGAAGTAATAACATCAGGCCGGTAACGATATTTGAATAAAAATTGCCATGACAACCTGATAAACAACGATGTCAAAACATGTCAAATTTTGGTTTTAGGCTCGTAATACAGAAACGGCAAGATTTAAGTGAAAAATGAGATATTATTTATATAGGAAAAAAAAAGTAGCGCAACAGCGCGCACGAAACCCGAAATTGCAGAGTTACGGAGAACTAAATAAAAGACCGAAAAAGGTAGACTCCATTGACATCGATTTAAAAAGTGCTGATAACGGGAAAATACGACGTGAAAATGATTTGTTATTGTGTTCTTATGGTTTAAAAATGTTACAGGTTCCTATGGAAATAAAGGTGATGCAAAATATCTAGTTTTGAGATGAATGCAGAAAATAGAAAACAGAATGGAAAAATAAATTTAAAACAGTTAAAATGGTATGTAAGTAACATAACACTACAGACTATACCATATAAAAAATTTATCAACCCCATATATAAAAGGGTTTTCTTTGTTAAACCTTAAGACCCAGTTGAATTATGTGGGGCAAGTGCCAATTTTAATTTGTCCTCTTGTAAAAAAACTCACGCAGAAATGAATTAATCATGAAGTGTATCCCTGATCATATGAATGTATTTTTTTATTATTTGGATATTTTTACGTGCTACAATTATTCGAAAATAATTTTTTTCCGTTCTTACATCAATAGTAGTTCGTGTTTTCCCGTTCGTGATTTTGTAATTTTTCCTTACTAAGCGACACTAATTTCGGAAATGGTAAGCAAAACCGGAATTCACTTATAGTTGGTAATATAGGGTTACCACAGTTTTTTAGGATAAACAGTACAATTGACATGATTTTTTTTTTGAAATTTCAAACTTTAATCGGCTCTCCTGTAAAGTCACCTATACATATGTCGCTCGGTAATTTTTGACTTTTCACCGTCGATATATATATATATATATATATATATATATATATATATATATATATATATATATATATATATATATATATATATGTATATATATATGTATGTATATATATATGTGTGTGTGTGTGTGTGTGTGTGTATGTAATAATTTCCAAATCTATCGAGATTTACCACTATTGGACTACTTACACGTTACGATATCATACTTTTGTTTGCTTATTTAAAATCTCACGAAGCATTTTATAACAAAGCTTTAAATTTTAAATAGCAAAATGATATACAAACATGAAAAAATTTAAATTTGAAATATTTGGTACTCCAAAAAATATGTAATCAGTAAGCCTCATTACATTTTATGCTCCCTAATCCATTTACCTCATTTGACTGAATTGTGCCAAACGAAGTTTAGCTCTATATGTACGTCAAGCAATCGGCGGGTTTAAAGCTAGAAGTTAAAGTTGGAAAGTGAAATAATCATTACTACGTTTAAATGAAAGTTTTAATGCCAAGTAGGTTCACTCGCTTAGTTCCAAGTGTTCATTTAAAGTTTATTAAAATTATATTAAATACACGTATCTTCCTGAACGCAAAAACTTTAATAATTACAGTGTTGATTAAAATATAATCACAAGCGCTGGTGATACTTTACAATAAATTTTACATCAAGACTGTTTTTTTTAAACTTTATTAAAAGCCGCTATTTTACTCCATTAAAAGCCATTTTTTACTAGTTGAAAAACTAGACTTTGGATAAAAAGTAGAAATTGGCTAAATAGAATTTAAAATAATAAAAAAAATACATGTGTAATATACTACGCTATAGCTAATGGCAAAACTAGATTTGGCGCATTATCATTAATCACAATAACAGCCGTGCCTAGTGCCATGCCGTGCCGATAGTCGTAGACGTGGTGTTCCACTTCTGATGAACTTGTAATCCGTGAAGTTATTGCGTCCTCCACCTATCCCAAAACGACTGGATAAATTTATGCAGTAAATAATGCCTGTGGAACAGACTGATAGAGTCAAATTTATTTCAGCTGCGGGTAATGACAAAAAGGGCGCAGTATTCAAAAAATGACTTGGAGTAAGACCCGAAGGCTCTGCGGGTGCAGAACTTAAAGCTCTCAAGTGGCACGAGTTTAGCAAGCACTCAATTTGCGCAAGAAAAGTATTAAGCTCTTCGAATGAAAGTAACTGATGACCGACGACTCGGAACAGAGGCCTTTTCACGACCTTGACCATAGTCCCAAGTGCCTCTAAAATGAGGAGAGTTGGGACAGTTGAACTTCCATATTATACGATTCTCAGCACACTCATGCCCGAGCTTTGGGCGGTATTCAACGTTAAGAAATTTATAGAGATCGCGAGGGTACGAAGCGGCACCTTTTAAATTCGTTTCATTATCCGAATATAAAAACTGAATCGGCTCTTGTCTAGAGATGAAACGTCCAAGCTTGGCGAGAAAACTAGAAGTACTAAGATCTGTTGCGATTTCTACATGAACAGCTCGAGTTGTGAGGCATGTGAAAACGCATAAGTACGCCTTCTGCGTACACCACAAAGACGTGCTGGAGTGTATGCGATAGGACTGACATAATCGCATGTGTGTAAATGCCTTAGTAGCTTGTCTTAAAATACTATGGGGAAGATCAGCCATCAAAGCTAAAGCCAAAAATGGGCTCTACGTCTCACAGTGCGGCGTGCGGAAAGAAGCCATAAATATTGCCGGAGCAATGACAATAATGGTTCAGGCCCAGCGTGTTAATATTTAATATGATAATAGTCAAAGATCACGTTCACTATATGATCACTGCGCGTGAGTATAATTCGGTATTTTTGTGTGTAATCTAATGCAGAGTTCGAAAGACGACTACCCACGCGGATCAAACCGTTCTCAATATAAGGCCTTAAACTTTTCAAAGCAGGTGACCATGGTATGTTGCCTTCAATAATTAAATATTTCACTGCAAAATGTTGCTTTTGCAGGGCGCGGAGCATTATAACCTCAGAGAAACTGAGGTCATCAGCAGTTGCTAAAGTAGTGTTGTGGCGGGACAATAAGATAGCAAACTTACACACATACGCAATTATACGTAGAAATTTACTCCAAGAAGAGATGTGGAGTGCAAGCTCATAATTCGCAGAATTACAGACAGATGTACACAAAGTGTGCGACAAGATATTTTTATCAGGCATGTTTGCAATAATCCCATTGTCTTAAGTACGAAGAGGCCACTGAGATGGATCTAATAGGTCCACTGAGGCCCATGGAGCCAAAGGATTTCGAAACTAATTTATTTGGCGTAACGCCACGTAAAGTATTCGCGGGATTCTTAGTGCCAGAGATAATATGATAAAAGTTATCAGCGGGATTATTGTCGGTAATCTGAACAACGCGGTTTGCAACAAAGGTCTGGCATTTCTGTGGCGAACACTTTATTTAATAAAGCTACTTTTGAATATAATTAAATCATAGACTGATATTGCATGGTCAAGAGAATAACCTCTCGAAATCTCGAAAATCAAGTAATCTGCGAAGCAATTTTAAGAGTAAAACCGCTCCACAAAGCTCAAGGCGTGCAATAGATAGTGGCTTTAGGGTGCGAATTTTCTCTTCGCACGAATCAAATAGATGGTGTTACCATTGATGCTCTTAACGTGTATGTAAACTACGGCACCGTAGCTCGCTCGCTCGCTCGCTATCGTGGGAAAACCCAAGAAGTAACGCAGTACAGTTTTTGGATACAATAGCATGTCGCGAGATACGTAAATCACTAAGAGCTGGTAATTCAGCACAGAATTGGTTCCACACGTAAATAATGGGCTGTGGTGGTATGAATCTAAATTAAGTTGCCAAAGCTGCTTTATTAACAACTTGGCGTACGCGACTGTGGGAGCAACGAAATCCACCATGTCCCACAGGTGGACGATGGTAGATGTGATGGCGCGCTTAGTCCACGTCCCATCAGCGGGAACAGATATCTTATGATAAATAGCATCACCATCGGTAGACCAAAGCAAACCTAGTATTTTATGTGGCGTTGATTTATCAAACTCCACTTCTTCTGTAATTTTATGGGAAGTAGGGATGTCATCTAAAACAGATTGACGGTTGCTATTTCCTTTTTTAAGTCCCATTGTGCACCTTTGAATAAGCTTATCAGCTGCCGAGAGGTGCACTGGCCTCAGATTTACTGGGCATAGAGAATGCGATGTTGTCCATATATAGCGAAATAGATGCGATACGACTAGCAAGGGGACACTTTGCGCCATCGTCATCGAAAGCTGTCTTACCGTGCGCAATGCATAGTTTGGACTCGAAGTTAAACTGAAGCATACCCGATTGAAGTGGTACAACACAAGTGAATCTTGGGGACGGAAGCGGTATAGAAAGAATTGGTAACGACAATCAGAATCGTGAACAATTATTTGCAGGAATTGGTGGCGACAGTCAGCTCTCATAGCGACTGGATGTAAGCGAATAGTTGGAATTTTATTGAACAAGTCGCCTTGCAAATTCGGCCCTGAATGTAGGATATCATTTAATAATCGCCCATTGCTAGTCTGACTGCTAGCATCCAAGACGAAGTGCAGACGTGTTGACTTCTTATCTTCGCGTAAGACATCATGATGCGGGATGACATATATTGGAGCAGGCTCATGAAATTCATATGGTCGTGCGGGAGATATAATTATAACTTTTAGCTAAGTATTCTTCTATGACGTCATCATATGCTAACCTTATAATATTAATTATAATAATTTCTTTATTTGCTTAAAACACGGTATTTGTAGGTACAGTAAAGTAAGTTCACATGTTTTGCTTATAATTAGCATGCAAATTTAAGTTTATGTTAAATACATTTCGGGTAACTTTTATTTCAAAAGGGTAAAATGTATTCATTAAAATCAATATCAATAAATCAATAATTATTTAAGCCTAACGTCAATAAATTCTTCAATGTCATACACTTTATGTTCAATAAGCCACCTATAGAGTCTCGATTTGAATAAATTCATTTTGAGGTTAGGTCCTAAATGTAGGCGAGTTTTGAAGTTTCCTCTCGCAGCACATGAATCATAGTCGAGAGGTCTCGTAAGAATCTCCAAGAGAGTAAACTTCATCATTAAATGGCAGGCTGACAATGTGTCTATCTCTAAAAGAATCTTGGGATGTCGTAGACTTACAAAACTCTTCACATTCAATGTCTGAAGGACACTGAATGGGTGGTGCGGAGAGGGGCTGTTCAAGCTTCCAAAATCGGGTAAGTAAAAAGTAAGAGACTGAGCAGCACATTAAAGAATGATTTACTTAAGGTGTCGGAACTGAGCCTATAATAACGTAACCAAACACCGTATTCAAAGCTGAAGACCAAAACAAGTCTTTAGACGAATAAATTACGTCAGGACACAGTAAACTCGGAAAAGGGATGTGCCTATCCATACATCAATTTTATTAGGAAAGCCATAACATTCATTAGCGAGCCTTATACCATAGAAGTGTGAGAAGACGGATGTGTCTAAAACGGTGATACGGTTGGTGATTTGATTAATAACGAGCGTTGAAATATTGAAGTTAATATTCGAGTCGAATCGTGAGAAAATTTTACTGTCAATGAATTTTGATTTAAAAATTTTTTCAACTCCACAGAATCACTTTACTATCACTTCCACGCTAGAAGTGCAAAAATGTGTAGTGCTTAAATTTACAAAAAAGTAGAAGTAAAGTTACAGCCTATATACGTCCCACTGCTGGGCTCAGGCCTCCCCTCATTTCTGAGAGAGGGGAAAATTTACAAACTCGACTACGATAATTTGAAGAGAAACTGGGTACACTCGATGACTTAAACTGAGACAATTCACGATGCTTTAAACAACTAGTCGTCTTGCTTCCGTACGCCTTGTGTGTTCCGTACACTTTGGCGACGAAGTATTATTAGCAGCGATGATAACTATCATTACCTCCTCGATTGTTTGATGTACTAATAGAATTTCTACTAGAATCGGTGCGTTGCAGAACTTTGGAGCGGGTTTTAATAAAATTTACTAAGTGAGCGATAAGTTGTCAGAGACGGTTGACTTAAAGCCGACATAGAATAAAGGCCATGAGCTAATGTCACCCTAAAAATGTCATAAGTTTGATAGGTGGAAGTGTAAATCTAGCCTTAGATGGGGTACTAGTACTTTGTGAATAAGATTGCGAATATTGTAAATAAAAGCCATTTATCCTACCGCAAAGAAAATTAAACGCAATGAGGCTATTATAGTCAGGCTTTTTTTTAATTTGTTTTTTCAGGGAAACATACAGTACAATAAAAAAATACATTATAAAACATATAAAAGTAATCCTAAAACCAATGAAGTTTCCACAGATATCTAAAACATATTAAAAGTTTGCAACCACAATATGTTTAAAGATTGAAAAAAAAAATAACTAAATGGATTTACAATCAAACATTAAGTTCTAAGCATAAAATAAAAGTAATACAATACACACGACCTATAATGAAGCTACCAATTATAAATTAAGTTTTACAATATTTTTTTTATAACTGTTACGAGCTTGAGGTTCGTGACAATAAAAATTGCCGATAAAATTACCTAAATTAACACTTTAATTTACTTTACACAAATTAAAGTTAAAACACTAGTAATTAAACACACTAATTTACTTAATTCCGCTCCGAAGCTTCGCTTGTGTCGCCGAGTTGAACTCTGTCTCGATCGCATCTTGCGCCACCTATTTATTTAAATTAGCAAAATATACGGAATGTTCAAGTAAACACGCGTAAGGTACCGAGAGTTCGAGTATAGATTTTCTAGAAACTTAGTTCTTCGGGTGGCGCTGTCGGTCGAAAGATCTGTGATGTCATAAACTGCAACGCTCCCCTCGCTCTCGTTCCTGACACTAGATGGCGCTAGTTGTGTCGACTGGAGCGCGTAGCACTGCCCCCTCCTAAGACATGCTCGTCCCGAGCATTATCGGTCCCATGATAACGCGCCAAGCGATCCACTTGGACGATCTTAGGAGTCCCTCTTACGCCTTTCTGTAACGGCTCCGCAATGTCAAGGGATGTCCTATCCCGTGGTGCACCAACATTGTACAATTTCGACGCTCCTCTACTCCGTGCCTGAGGTCCCCTCACAGCCGCACAACTTGTACATGTACGACACCAATCCTCGACATCGTCACGATAATGGACCCAGTAAAACTGTTCACGGACCTTCAGTAGAGTTCGTTTACCTCCCAGATGGACTCTTGAACGACCATTATGGCACAGCTGTAGAACATTCGGCACTTTAGCTTTAGGGACAACCATTTGTAAACGACAGCTGTCTCCTCGACCATTGTCCCATTTACGGCACAGGACTCCATCCTGAAGCAGCAAGCTGTCCCATTGGGCCCAATAGCTTTTCGTGGTTGAACTCATCGCTGAGACGTCCCTCCACTTAGGCTTGGTAGCACGGGCCTTCATCCATCCCAGAATCGGCTTGATGTCCGGATCTTCCTGCTGTGCATGTCGTAGGCTGTCCCTCCACCCGTTGCTGAGGTAGTCTGTCCTGAGCATCCTCACGGATGCCACTTCCTTACCTTGCCTACTGCAATGGTTGCAATCTTCAGGACAAGGTCTTCTTGACAATGCATCTGCGTTGCCGTGGGATTTTCCGCTGCAGTGTCTGATAGTAAAGTCGTATTCCTGCTGCTGCTGGGCGGTGCTGTTAGCCGCACTTCCTTTCTGAGACCGTTCACCTTCCCTTCCTAGGGTGTGCTTAGGGCAGCTGGACCGAAGATGGCCCCTTTCCCTACAGCAATAGCACCTAGGGCTGTATCCTTTGTTGCGGTCGCGAACTGTAGCTGTTGCAACCTCCCTGACGCGATGGGAACGATGATCCTGCCGCACGGCTTCTACCTCCAGTGCACGGGCCAAGGCGTCCTTAAGCGTCTCGTGGTGCCCAAGCCTCACAGCAGCTCTGACTTCCAGGTCGCGGATGCCGTCGATGAATGTCTGCACCAGGTTCCCTTCAATGAGCGCAGGTACAGACTGGTATGCTTTTCGAACTATCTTCTCCACCTCAAGGGCCCACTGCTGCAGGTTTTCGTTGCTGCGTTGCACGCGATCTTTAAGCTGCGCGCGAAAGACGTGTTCCAGGTGAGAGTCACCATATCTCGCCTCCAAGGCCTCAAGAAGCTGCTCATAGGTCACTTTCTTACCGAGAGCTTCCAACACAGTTAAGGCTTGGTCGCGCAGGCCTAGGGTGAGTGCAGTCATGGCTTGGCTTTTATTCCAGCCGTTCGCCTCCATGACGGCCTCTAACTGGATTTTGTAGGCCGACCAGGAAGAGGTCCCGTCGAACGGCGGCACTTTGAATCCACGTAGCGAAGGTGCTGCAGCTACTACGGGAGCTGTAGTTCCATCCCCAAGTTTGAGGTCGTTTACCGTTTTCTTCACGTCAGCCATCACGTTGTCAACCCGATTGTTCACATGGTTGATTCGGGTTTCATGTTCTTCGATTCGGGTTTCAGCTTCCGACAGGTGGTTGTCGTGTTGAGCAACCCTAACCTTCACCTGCCTTATCTCTTTCCCAAAGGTAGCGTGAAGGTCCTTCATGAGGAGCATCTGCTCTTCCGACCGACGAGCCTGTTCCGCCTGCTGACGGGCCTGTTCCTCTTGTCCACTCTGCAGCTGCTCTTTCAACTGACGGACCTGTTCCTCCTGTCCCCTCTGCAGCTGCTCTTTCAACCGACGGACCTGTTCCTCCTGTCGGCGAGCCTGTTCCTCCTGTCGACGAGCCTGTTCCTCTCGTCCGCGCTGCAGCTGCTCCTGTAGCATGGCCATCAGAGCACCTAAGTCAGGTGCCACAGACGTAGAAGCTGCTGACGGACCGGCTTCCGTGGCCGGCGGCTAGCCCTCAGACATCTGCGGCGTTGCACCACCAAATCTCCTCTGGTCCGTCTCCTGCTGGCGTTGACTTCGGGTACGGACACCCTCCGTTTCCTCCTTGGGTAAAATCGGCTTTATTTTACCCCACACCTGACACCAATTGTTACGAACTTGAGGTTCGTGACAATAAAAATTGCCGATAAAATTACCTAAATTAACACTTTAATTTACTTTACACAAATTAAAGTTAAAACACTAATAATTAAACACACTAATTTACTTAATTCCGCTCCGAAGCTTCGCTTGTGTCGCCGAGTTGAACTCTGTCTCGATCGCATCTTGCGCCACCTATTTATTTAAATTAGCAAAATATCCGGAATGTTCAAGTAAACACGCGTAAGGTACCGAGAGTTCGTGTATAGATTTTCTAGAAACTTAGTTCTTCGGGTGGCGCTGTCGGTCGAAAGATCTGTGATGTCATAAACTGCAACGCTCCCCTCGCTCTCGTTCCTGACACTAGATGGCGCTAGTTGTGTCGACTGGAGCGCGTAGCATAACTATTATATTTAAGGTGAAAAATATCAAGTTCACAATATTTTAAGTTAAAATTTTTACTTGTTAAAATTTTTACATGCGATTACTTAGCGATAGGGGTTATTTTTAATAAATGTGTATTATAACTGTATAAAATTCGTTTAAACTCAATACGTAAAGCCTTATTGCTGAAAACATATACATATCATACATATATTTTGGCACTATTTCAAATAAAGCATCTCGTTTAGCTAACAATAAAACCAACTCGGTATCAGGTGTGCCCTCATTATCCGAAGAGTCGCAATTATTCGATGCTATTTTTTTAGGCGGCATTAAAGCTAAAGTTATACGACAAAAATACAGTTATAAGCGGGTAACCTTTAATAATGTAAGCGACCTTGCTACGCGGTTGAATTATTAAGTATTAGTTTCCTTATCGATGACTTTAATTTTTAACTTCAATAGTACTTATGGAGTTATTTATTACGAATATATTTATATATATATATATATATATATATATATATATATATATATATATATATATATATATATATATATATATATATATATATATATATATATATATATATATATATACAAATAATAAAGGTATTTCAAAAACATAATAAATTAAATATAGATAATAATTCTATGACAACAGTCTTACAATAAATAGGGATGTCACTTATTAGGACCTATTTTAGTGTTCTAATAAGAGCGGGGTCATTCCAAAGTCAAGTGATGACGCAATGTCATGCAAAACGAATGATTTAAATATAAATAATTAACTATTTAAACGCCTATTAACGTCTATTTTAGTATTATAATAATGGCGGAAGGTCAAGGTAAATCTGGCGAGTAGTGACTATTAAAAGGAAGACGCCAGCAACTTGAGGTATCTTTGTTAAATATTTAATAGACTGTAATCTTGGTGCATACGACTAAGGGGCAAATAAGAAGGTAGGATGGCATGCACTGACCTGGTGAGGGCTGTTTCGACTTTCTGCTGGAGTGTCAGTTATACAGCAAGCCCGCGACGTGGTTCGGCGCACGCGCACTCTCGGAACAGTTTCGTGAAGTCCCACACTCTCGACATTTGCACTCACGGGAGCGTCTCACACTTTTATAAGTTATGAAGAACAGTGTCTGATGCAGTGAGTATTAAACATAAAACAGGAGAACTCAATCTCCGCCCTGCGTGCTTTTTGCGGTTAGTATATATCTGCGACGGCTGGCCGTGCAATCGCGGAGAAGGTAAAAATGTCACTTTCTGAAGCGCCATGAGACCTTTTTTGCACCTCGTCGGCAGCGCGTGCGATAGTAAAAAAGAAATGGATGGAAGGAGTCAACATATGCAGTAATCATTTCATTACATTAATAAAAAAAGCGGTCTAGGTGCGACCCGAAACGTCCACACCACTAGCTTTCCGGTGGAAAGAATAAAAAAATATCATATGTTTTATTTAATAACACTTTATAGAATTTTTCATTAGGCACAAAAATGACTGGACCGATTTTGCTCAAAATTAAATGAGGTCTAAGTTACATAATTATGCGTTAAATGAAACTTGTTCCATATCAATATCACTCTTTGTTCTCGAGATACACGGAATATGCACTGGTACTCCATCCACAGAATTAATAGGCTTTAAAGCCTCATAAAGTTTTCAAAGTTTTCAGTTTATCATTTACACAAATACAAAACACAATCTTTAAGCAACCGAAACCGGCGTAGAAATTTGTTATCAGGGAATTCTAATAGATTCATCATAATTACATCAAAATTACATCGGCGATTGATCACGTATCGATCGCCGATGTAATTTTGATTTGAAAATTGGAAATTGAAATTAAGAATTTATTTATTCCTTCCTTAAGGCATACTAAATTATACAGTAATTGGAGACTCCTAATAAGTATAAAAGAATACCTGTGTCAGCAGGCACCGTTTTTTCTAATAAAATTAAATACTGAGATAAGCCGAGCAAGATTACCCATAGTCTAAAATTGGTGTATTTTGTGTGTGTGAATCTAATGTTTCGGATAAATTTCGGACATTCGAAGAGTCACAAAAAAGACAAAATGGTTTTTTGTGTTATCTTGTCCCCTCTGAGCTAAATAGAAGCTTGTTATTTTAAATATTACAGACAGACACTTCAATTTTTTAATATATATATATACATATATATATATATATATATATATATATATATATATATATATATATATATATATATATATATATATATATATATATATATATATATATATATATATATATATATATATATATGTATGTATGTATATGAAAGAGATTTTTGATCAGTTTATGGCTGGACACGGCGCCTTCTAAATTAAACATTTAATAAAAAAAGTAAAAGCCAACTTCAAAAAACAGACAAGAATAAAATAATTTCCACACAATACCTTCAGAAGTCATTGCACAATGCATAAGACACAGCGTATAGAAAAATTAAAACACAGACTTCAGAAACTGCTACGTCGAAATGATTTTATTCTTATTATTTTCTTATTAGTATTTGCCCAAATATGGTATTTCTTAAAAGGTCCAAACTTAGAAGGAAGGTCAAAGAGCGGTTTGAAGAGCTTCAATTGAACTTTAAGAAACGGCTACAACAATTTTCTATATAGTATAGGAGTTACTACGGGGTCACTATTTATTATATAAACAACGAATGGAAGTATCGATCTGTAGCCTTAATTTTATAGTATATGTGAGGAGCGAATTAATTACTTATTTTAACAAGACGGTACTCCTGCCCCAAGCAGTAGAATATGCACTGCTTGTCTTAATAACAATTTCAACATCTGGATAGGCGCAAACGAAATAATTAAATGTCCCGCAAGATCTCTAGATACGTATCTATATATATATATATATATATATATATATATATATATATATATATATATATATATATATATATATATATATATATACATATATATAAAATCTTTTGACTTTAAAAAATAAACAGCAGTGTTTAGGATGTTAGTTCGAGTCAACATGTAAGAATTGGTAGATTTCATAGTCTAAATCGTAAGATACTATGTTCATTCGAGTGATTTTATGTTTATCATAGAATATATCGATTGGTTCAAAAAATAGTGTTTTTTTTATTTATATATTTTTTAGTTGGTTCGAGTTCCAGCTTGGACAAGCTTTCTTTTAGGGAACATTGAATGTGGTTATTCTTATTTTGAAAAACAAAAGAATGCTTCCTTTGAGTGAAATATAATATCTTCAATATTTAATCCATTTTGCCTCCATGTCCCGTTCAGTATTTCCACCCTATAGCTTATGAATAAAACTTATTGTTAATCATTCTGTTGATTTAATTTACAACTGGTTCGAAATACCTCTGTTTTGGGTAGAATCAGCAAGTATCAAGAGAAACTTTAAAAAAAATACAGTTATATGTACAGCCATACTGTAACCATTTTAACAGAAATGTACTGAAATGTAATTTAAATATTATGTATTTAAATAACATTTCCTATAGGAAATGTACTGAATTTAAATTAATAAAAATTAAGAATTTAAATAATTATTTATTAAATTTATATAGAAAGGAGAAAATACAATGTTCAGTATAGTACAGTCTTTATATTATTAAATCATATGTATTAAATACGTAATATACATTTTCGAGAAATGGAAAAACTGACTCAAAAAATTCCAATATTTTGTGAGCTCACACAAACAGATACTAATTAAGGAAAAGTAAAATAAAAACAATAAGCGTTCTTGAAAACCATCAGCCTCGTATCCGGAGCGTACGTGCTCGGCCTCTTAATAATGTAGAGTAAGTAATTATGGAATAGTAGTAGTATCTCCAAAAAAAAAGTAGCACGAAACAATACATAAGAGTATATAGTTTCATTTTATCTGTATCACTTTTTCTATTAATGTATTGGTTTATTAACGTAAAATGTTATGAAATTTTACGTTAAGAAACGAATACATTAAGTTTAAGGTTGAAATTTGAAATGTTTCCGAAGTGTATCCTTTTTTCTCAGTAATTTTTTTTTCATATAGATTGTAAAGAGGCACAAATTGATTTAAGTTATAAAATAATATAAGTAGTTGACTAGTAACATTAAATGGCACATTTTCTAAAAACAAAATCATTATAGAAAGCTGATATAAAAAGCAAATATTTTTGACATCATCTACAATTCCTGTAGTAATAATCAATAAAATATGACAACTCCTTAAGGTCGAAGCTCGCAAAATAAGCTGTCAATTTATTTGCTTTAACAGATGGATTGCTTCCCATATAGCGCAACCATGACAATCATATCTTGAACTTTTTCAATACATCCAAAGCTTAGACATAGCTTTTAGTTTTGGTGAACTATATATATATATATATATATATATATATATATATATATATATATATATATTATTCTCTACAGTAAAATAAAATAAGGTAGTTCTCACTCACTACGTTTCTTTTCAAAAATACTTTATGCAACAACGGTTGACTCGTAACCACAGTAACAAAAACACCACTTCTTCCGCTCGTTTACCCTGACATGAATAGATACATTTAACTTTACGTATACGCAAACTAGCACTATCTCAGGCGTTCTTTTGAGCGTCAATCATCACATATGACGACTCTTAACTCAGTGAGCGGCAGCGTCCCTTCGAGCAAACGTCATATCATACGACAACATGGACCGGACAATTGGCTCTTTCTACTAAGCACACACAAACACACAGATATTTTTACAGCTTGAACGGCACTATTAGCATCAAAGATATTCGTTTTAACAACACATATTCTCTTAAAGGTATAACAACAAATCATAAAAATCATATGATGATTGATAGCGTGCGTCTTTTCCACCACGCATGGACCGAATGGAATCTTTCTCTCAGGCCGTCACATATAGGTGTAACCTAGTATGGCCCTACGACTAATCTCTTGGGTCTGGCCGGAACAATACTGTTATCTATATTCTCCTCGACAAACCTGACTGGACTGGACGGCACTGTCCCTTCGACTAGTGTAATTCCAAAATTCATAATCCAGGACCGGATGAACGCGTCCTTTCAACCAGCCGCACCGCATGGGCCGGTATGATATTCTCCCTACGGCCAGATTCGCTTCACTTAAATCCATCCCTCAACATCAAACAATCATAAGCCTGGATCGGAAGAATACAGCCAGCTGCGCGGCATGGCCGGGTACGACATTGTCCCTTCGACCAGCTTCATACAAATTCAAACATCAACATCAAACACCAATTTTGTTGATTACATAATATTCAGAGCAAAACTGTTACACTCTTTAACACATGAGAGCGCAAAAAGGCCACCCATTTTATCATAGATTCATAGCATGTTTAAGTTAAACATTTCACCGCTACATTGTTAAACATTCCAAACTGTAAAATGTAACCCACGTAAATAATATTTCGCATGAACATAAAACTAAGTCAATGGAGACAAAAAATCACTAATAACTTCAGTACTAATATTCGGCATGATTGCTTTAGGAATTCATTCGATGACGGATCATAAGCGAAGACCAGGTTCAGACTCTATTTCTCTAACTTTGATTTCTTTACTAAGGGACGTGTCATTTTAGTAAACTTAATCTCGGTAAGATAATTAGCTGCATGATTTTTTAAAACGATGGTTCATGCCAATAAAACATCCTTTTAACTACATTACACCATATCTCTGAGTTTGGATGATCTAGATTACAATGCAAAAAATGCGTTTAATTTTTACTCAAGGTTAACATCTGCGGCATTGCTAATACTCGGGATAAAACGCTTCCTGTACGTCTATATATACATATATATATATATATATATATATATATATATATATATATATATATATATATATATATATATATATATATATATATACCTACGCATACATACTCGTAGGTTAAGGAAACTATACAAAACATACATTGTATAATAATAATTACGAACTAATGGCTCTTTTTGTTACTCTTCCCGCCAATTTTTATCAAAAAATCATTGTTTAGTGTGCCAGGACACAGAGAAATCACTTAAGTTATCGGTTATGTATTATATTAAAAGTTATCTATTACATATTATATCCTATATTATGTGTTATATATTATGTTTTAACCACTATCAGGTCTTTCCAATTCAAACAATAGTAGTCTCTATGAGACAAAGGCCATCCACCACACCATAAGATGTTCATCGCTCCTCAATAATCACACACAGTGCGTGCAGTGCAACCAAATGATAATAACAAGTGAAAAAGAGTATAAACCCTTTGAAATAACTCCGGAAACTTCTTCAATACAAAATTTTCCTTCAACTAGACATATTTAAATTAAAATGTATTTATTATAACGGAATAAAATGTCCAAGAGCCATAACCTTATAAATCGTTCCTTACAAAACAAATGAAATTAATCATTTATTCCTAAAAATAGAGCTGAAGACCTGAACACTGAAAAAACAGAAACTTATATTAAATTAATTTTAATACTTATTCCATATAAAATAATTAACTGCCGGACCCAAACTAAGCGTAGCCTTTATCTTGGGGACCAGAAGGGCAGTATCAGTTTTACTTACGAAGTTAATTGTAACCAAATTCTCTAAAACAATACATTGTTTTTTTTTATTTCGTAAGATATTTTTTAACTTTTGTCGCTTACATTATTATTTATTTATTGTTCCTTGACAAAAAATTGATATATTTTTTTTTGTAAGACGTAGAGATGAAGTGGTGACTTTAGTATCAACGAAAAAGGTGAGTTTATTATGATTTTTTCATCTCCAACCGCTTGGTAAACCTAAACTTAGGGTGTACACCAACCTATATAACGCGTGCTAGGTAAGCAGTGTTAGAAATAACCTTTTCTACTAATAAAATATCCAGGTGGAAAAATGACTGGCATGTTAGTAGCGAAAATTCGATGTTTGATCACCAAAACATTAAGTTTGTGATTGGAGCATCATCAACTTATGAAACTTTTGCTTTTAGGTATCCAAAAGCGACCTCCTGGGATGTCTACAGAGATAGACTAAGAAGGAATTTGAAAACGTTTCCTTAAAGCATCAAAACGAATGAATGTCTGAAGTTAGCGACGGAGACAGTAACCGAAAGAATCTGTGAAACCTTCGGGGACAGCTGTCCTGCCAATGCCAAGAACTTAACACGATAAATTCCTTGGTGGATAAGCTAAAATAACTTAGGGAAAAGACTAGAAAACTATTTAATAGGGCTAAAAAACCAAAGAGAGGGAAATATCCCACCCCTTTATTATACACTGTCAGGGCTCCACTGTAAATATACAGTGTAATAAGTAGTGAAAGTCAAGAGAGCATCGTGAAGAAAGCTATGCGAGGAAGTTGAGTCATGGTCTCGCAGTGCAAGACTACACAAAATCCTATCGAAAGAAAAACCTAATCAGATCGGGCTTCTCAAACGCCTCATAGAAACTTCACTAATAGTGAAACAGAAACATTGGAGTCAATCCATTACCCACACACATAAGACTTTTGCCTTGAATTCTTTCAGAGCTCTACGAAGACCTTGTAGTGGGCCCATTTTGGACTCTTGCGATCGACCAACTATTGTACAAGATGGCAGATGTGATCATTGCAAGGGTTTTTGCCGAAATACTTTATCTTAAATCATACGAAGAGCCCAAAACACCATAAATAACTGGTGCATGTATAACAGTGTATCAGTTAATGCTGATAAAACTGTTATAATACACTTTACCAAAAAGAGACGTTTGGACAAATTAGTCACACCAAAAATTCAATTGTAAAGAAGCACCATTCTCCACTGAAGTTAAGTAATTGTGCGTAACAATCGACCAAACCTGCTTTAGGTGTGTGCAGTCATTCGGTCGGGAACAACTGGGGCTTGCGTTCCAGTATGGTCTTATGGCTGTACGGCAGCATAGTGAGATCGATTCTCACCTACACCTCTAATGTCTGATGCTACAAGTCAACCAAAACTCAACTGCAGACAGACAAAATAGGCTACAAAGGACTGCCTGCTAAATGGTAACTGGAAATAATCGCCTGTAGCGGCTCTTTCTGTACTTCTATGCCAAACGCACCGTGATCTTTATCTAGACATAGACGTAAAGGCTGGTTTGTATTAAATTAACGCTTAGGCTGGTTTGAGTTTGCTCTCCTCCAGATTGAGATACTCGTACATGCTCGATTCAATTAAGTGAACACCAGTCTAATGCATGATCTCATATATCATGCGTTAACTATACACTTTCGATACAAAGCATATAGTGGAACTAACGGATCTAATGGAAAAATTGAGCCTCGAATTTGGAATTGATGGGGAATGCCCCAAATTCAATCTTAGTATGAGTTTGGGTAGATACACCTATAACTTCTAGAAATAATTTTTTGCCATACTTCTGTGTGCGGAAATCAATCCACAAAAATATTGACCCCACACCGTCAACCATTAAATTTATATAAACTCTGATATTCAAACAGCACTGCTAGCTCTCAGGTCAAACTTAGTGAACTCGAAGCTAGTTGGAAATTGCGTGAACCGTTTCAACGTCCCGGGATGTAACAACAGGGTTGACTTAAAATGGATTTCGGTTAACATGGGTATTGTAGGCACTGGTATTGTAGGTATTGGTAGGCAGTGTGAACTTAACGACAAACTCGCACGGGAGGGCTCAAAGAGTACACAATTAAGACCTGAGCCATTTTGTGGAATCTTAATAAACCTAGCTCGATTAATCCATGAAATGCTTTATCACAATGAATCACTTAAGATCTGGTCCGACACACCAGGCTTAAAACATTGTAAAACTTTAATCCGGGCTTTCGATCATAAATTTACTTCAGAAGCCCTAGACTTACGTAAAAAATAATTGCGTATTTTGCCAAGAGCCCTGACTGGACACTGTTGTTTTAAAAAGCACATGTCCATCTTGGGAATAAGCAACTAAAGGATGTTCCGGTTTCATTCCTGAAGAAACGCAAATGCACATCCTAATTGATTGCGGACCCTTAAGGCGCAAACAAAATACCTATCTGGGAAACTATGTACTCTGCCCAGAAAAAGTGAAATTGCTTACAGCTAAGCTACTCCTTCTATTCCTTGAATCAGAAACAGTGAACTACAGCCGTAGCAGCGATCACAATAGATCTTTTAGGTCGCAGTGATACAGGTCTCTTTCCAAAGATCTGCATAGTTTCTCGCAGATAGTGAAAAAAATACTAATATACAAGCCGCCGAAGAAAATTATTCAATTTTTTCACATCCACTGGGTATATATATATAATTCCTCTACAAAATGCAGCAATGTACAATTTAGTCTGTGAATGTGTGCTCTCCCTCTTATACAGGACAAACAAAAAGATCTATAAAAACCCGCGAGAAAGAACATATTGACGTGAAACACCGACGTTTCGGGAAGTCTGCAGTCTTTGAACGTGTTTAGGATCGTCCCCATCATCACATCAGATTTGATAAACCACAAATTTTCACATAAGAACACCGATTCCTACCAAGTATAATTAGCGAGGTTATTGAAATTAAAAAAAAAACATCCTAACTTCAATAGAGAATATGGATGGGTGCTACCATCTGCTTGGGATTCTATAATTAACACAATTAAATCCAAACCCAAGCATACCACAGCAAGACTTTAATATACTGTAACCTCGTTTTGTGTATATTGGACCAAAACTTAATATTCAAAATTCTAAATGTAGCCAGACTAACTATGACAGAGGGACGTTAAATATCTCAGTCCCTCCGTAGACAGACTCCCAGTAGACAACTAAACATTTCAATCGTACCTAAGGGATATTGTATAATAACGTGGGATTTCTTTTCTGTTGGATTATATTTAGGTACTACGCACCCAGTTATAATTAATTACATCTAACTTTACTTTTTACTTCGAAACCTGAGATTTAGAAAAATAAGCGGAATTTGTTTTGTTCACGAATGACATCAGCTCGATATAGCCCGATAGCATGTATGTGAATGGTCTGGCCTTCCTTTCTTGATCTCGCTCGCGCTCTTTCTTTTTTTCATTACCAATCTGTTCAAAACTTAATTTATACTAAATCTATGCTTTATGAGGACTCTTTAGTCAGGATCAATGGTAAATAGTAGTAGGTACCTTGGTACCTATAGGGACTGAATTGGCGTTTTAAAGATGACAGTTAGGGTTGTGTAGCTCCTCCGTGGCTTATCAATCTGTATATACAGATAGTTAATCAAAATGTTTTAAAGTTGAAATATGTGGGTTAAAAATTAAATAAGTCGTAAAATGTCTCCTCTACGCAGACAATCACATCATATTTGCATTATCGTAAAGCGACTTGCAAATGATGGTTACTTTGATGAAAATTTATATTTAAGAACGGTCTTACTTGCATTAACATGCATTCTATGTAAGTGTAGGTAAGGTGAAAGTGATAAGTTTTGAAGAAGATGGAAGTTAAGCAATGTATGAAATAAAAGTAGAAGGGGATTTGGTTGAGCAAATGGATAAGTTTGTTTATTTAGGATGTGTGTTTAACAGGGATGGTAAATGAGACAAATATTTTGAACGGAAAGTGAATGCTAGAAACAGCGTTAATCGGGGTTTTAACTCTATTGCGGGAAGTCAAAATGCTTTTTTTATTTTATAGAAGAGGGGGCAAACGAACATGCGGCTCACCTGATGTTAAGTGACCACCGCCGGCCATGATCAACCGCAACACCAGGGGAATTTCAGGTGCGTTGCCGGCCCTTTAGAAAGGAGTAAGCTCTTTTCTTGAAGGTCCCAAGGTCGTATAGGTCCGGAAAAATCACCGGTGTTAAACTATTCCACAGAGAGGTTGTACGCGGAAGAAAACTCCTTTTGAAACGTACAGTGGTGAACCGCCAAGCATCCAGATGGTATGGATAGTATCGGGACGTTTGCCGAGTACAAATAGTGCGTTAAACGAAATTTGGCGGCTGGGATTAATCCGAACAATTCCTCAGAGCACTCTCCATGGTATATGCGAAAGAAAATGCAAAGAGATGCAACATCTCTTCGCAGTGCCAGTGAATCGAGCCGATCGCAAAGCACTCGGTCGTCGACGATTCAAGGCGCTCTGCGCTGGATGCGGTCGAATGGAAGGAGCTTGTACTGGGGAGCCCCAGCCCAGAGATGGGAACAGTATTCCTTGAGCGGCCAAACCTCTGCCTTGTAAAGTTGCAGGCGATGTGCCGGCAAAAAATACTGTCCCGCTCTACTGAGCACACCAAGCTTTTTAGAGGCCAATTTGGCCTTTTCTTCCAAGTGCAACTGCATGTCACTCAATATGTTGACGCCGAGGATTCCGATACTGGCTGAGGCAACAATGGGAGTGCCTTGAAACTGAGAAGATACGACAAAAGTTTTCTTTTTAGCGGTTAACGCGCCAACTTGTGTCTTCTTGGGGTTAAACTGGACTAGATTTAGTTGCCCCTATTCCGAGACTCTGTGAGAGAAGACTCGACTTCAGACACAAGTTTGTCCCTGCGATCGGAGACGTTTTCCCGAGAAATATTGGCTCAGCCGGTGTAAAGAGCATCATAAGTGCTGTCATCTGCATAGCATTGAATGTTACGGGTTTGCAACATATCATCGATATGCAGAAGAAACGGCGTTGGCGATAGCACGCAGCTTTGTGGAACACCAGCATTAATAGGCTCGCAAACGGAGCTTGCACCGTCTACCACGACCTTGATGCTCCGATCTGCAAGAAAGCTGGTGATCCAATTGCACCATTTCTCGGGAAGCCCATAGGAAGGGAGCTTCGAAAGAAGCGCTTTGCGCCAAACCCAATCGAAGGCCTTCGCAATGTCCAAACTAACGGCCATTGCCTACCCCTTGGACTCTACTGCCTCCACCTATTTTTGAGTTAGACAGACCAGAAGATGACCAGCTGACCGACCACGGCGAAAACCGTATTGGCGGTCATTAATCAGCTGGTGATCCTCAAGGTACCTCATGAGCTGGCAGCTTACAATGGACTCCATTGTTTTGGAGAACAAGGAGGTGATTGCGATAAGCCGGTAGTTGGACGAGTCTGAGCGGTCGCCTTTTTAGGGATCGGGTGGACGATAGCCGTTTTCCATGATTTTGGGACTACGCCTAGGGAGTAGGAGTACCGGAAAAGACGCGTTAAAACCAGTGCCAACTCTTGAGCACACGTCCTCAGCACAATTGGGGGGATTCCATCAGGCCCACTCGACTTGTGGATGTCCATGGAGAGGAGTGCTTTGCGAACCGAGTGTTGTGTGAACTGCACTTCCGGCATGGAACACTCACACCGCGGGATGCTCGGCGGCGTACTCCCCCCGTCATCGAGAGTCGAGCTGGACGCAAAGAGAATTGAGTGATTCGTCCTTCCTGTGCTAGATGGGAGAGATTGCTGACAGAAATTGCCCTGGACTGCCTTGACGAGAGACCAGAATGCATGGGTTCCAGAAGGAAGGCGAACTAGTTTCTCGCCTTTTCTGCCTATGTGCTCTGACTTTGTCTTGGCAATGACTCTCTTGAAGGCCCTAGATGCGGAATTATACTTCTTTTTTAAAGAAAAAAGTGTTTATATCCCGGGACGTTGATGCGTCAGCCCAGGCTTGGTAGCACTCCTGCTTACAGCATGATGCTATTTTACAGGAGCGACCAAGCCATAGCTGAGATTTGCCTCCAATAGGCACCACACAGGAAGGAATAAAAAGTTCCATACCCTGAAGTACCACATCAGCGACAGAATCCGCAACAACGTTGGGATCGTCCGGCGAGGAGAAAACCCGCCCACAAGGGTAGGATGCAAAGAAAGACCGCATCCCATCCCAATCGGCTGACCTATAGCACCAAACACGGCGGCAGCCTGCAGAATACAACTGCGATTTCATTGTGAGGGGCACCACACTCCGGACAAGACAATGTTCCGAGGAGCCTACAGGGGCGTCGCCGGAAATCTGATATCCTTCCGTTTGAGTGGTCAGCAGAAGGTCCAACCGGGAAGGTGCATGATCCACCACACCTGGAATCCACGTAGAAGAAGTAACCAGTTGTGTCAGACCATATGGCAAGGCAAAATCATGAACAGATCTCACCGCATGATCGGTTAAACGTGAACCAAGACATTCGGCGTGATGGGCGTTAAGGTCGCCGAGGATCACGATCTCTGTGGAGGAGATCTGCTGTAGCAACGAATCTGTAGCCATTTGGACGTGGTCAAAGAATCGGTCTGTAGACGCGACGATGGTCGTCGCTGTTTACGCGTAGCCAAAGCATTAACAGGTCCGAACTTTCATGTCTGCCGAGGCGCCGAGAACAGATGTCCTCTTCGACGTAAACGAAAACTCCAGCCAGGGCACAAAGCAGTGTTCCAGTTTTTACCCCGGGTAGGAGAGATGCGAGACATCAGCCGGAGATGACACCTGCATCGTGGTCAGTAAGAGCAGAGCCGACCTGGCCGTCTCGAGATGGTAGTGGACGGCGTTTAGGTTAGAGTGAAGTCCCCTGATATTGCAGAAATTCACGGCCAGCGTGGCAGGGTCACCTTGGTCTTGTTGCTCCGTTTGCACCGAGCAGTTATAGTCTTGAGCGGAATTTTAACCCCCCCCCCCCCCCCTAGAATACGCGGGGCAGCCTGAGCACCCACGTACAGAAGTGGAGAAACATGGTCGTGGATGCTCAGTGAGGGATTCTCCAGGGGTGCTGGTACCCTCCCGGGGTAGTCTATCATCATTTGATTCCGCTACCATGTTGATAGGGGGGGGGGGGGATTTGGGCCTCCGGCCACCTGCACTCACCAGACGAAACGCGGAAGCAGAGCTTCCACTTCACGCCGGTATTCTGTGAGGTCGTGGTACCACCCCGGTTTGAGCCGGCCCATACGTGCAACAGCAAAGCTGCCGCGTGGCTCTACCACTATTAAAAATGCACATATGGTAATTTCTCAATACTGTGGTAATCCTGTACGCGTTGTTAATTGTTAAGTGTGGCAGAAGAAGCGTGAAAGTAAAATGAATGTTCGTAGATATGCGGAAATTAGGAAGTACGTTAGGGTTGACTCTGAATAATAGGCTGAAATATTAGGACATAGGAAATAAATGTCGTTCGCAAGACGATAAATCAAGATCAATAATCTTTATTGAAAATTGAAAAATCTTTAACGCAACAACAACAAATTTATACATATCAGTATGACCCCAGCTCTTGTGAAAGGTTAACCTGAGTAACAGAAGCTAAATCCTTCCTAAGTTTAAGAAGCTTTTGTTGAATAAAAACACAAATATATATATATATATATATATATATATATATATATATATATATATATATATATATATATATATATATATATATATATATATATATACATATATATATATATATATATATATATGTGTGTGTGTGTGTGTGTGTGTGTGTGTGTGTGTGTGTTTGCAATTCTACGCAAAATAGGTATCAATAACTAATCATTATATTACTAAGACAAATTTCATTGATATAACTAAGACAAGCCCACAGAACACCTAATATAGTGAATAGAAATGCCTTTGTTTCAATTTACTTGCGGTACCACTGCCGCCACTAGTCTCCCCACTCCTTGCAGGTAGTTAACACACTCAACTCATATACGCTAGTGCTTGACAAAAAACTATCGATAAAATATCGACACGGAATAATGTAGGTAATAAATATGTGATAAAATAAAACAGTATAATGATATAATATGAAACGTAAATTTAATGAAATAAACTTAATGCTATAAAAAAAACGTAAAGTAGAAAAAATAATTAATTACAAGGAGTAAAACTTATACAGTAAAATAGAAAAAATAAAATAAGACATTTTCATCATTTCAAAAACAAAATATTTATTGAAATATTTATTTATTTATTGTCCTGTAAAATGCAAATATTTATTTAAAAGTTGTCTTTTTGATACTTTTTGTGCTGAGGTTTTCATTAAATGGTGAAGGCTTATACAGCAACAGCAACAGCAAGATCTGTATACATTTCTATAATGCAAAAGACCTAAAAACCCGGTTTTTTAGGTGATTTAATTATTTTCGTTTTGTTATACATTTTTAGGTTTTTTATATATGCTTCCATATTGTTTAAAAAATGAAAAGCTTATCTTTGTTTTTGAAATTTATGGGTTTCTTATAGTTCAACTGATTAATATTTCGTGAATTTAAAATATCAAACAAGTCATTAAAATTTTGCAAAAAATCTACTGTGCCTTGAACCCCGCTTGGTTAGTTTTGGAACAAAAAATTAAAGCTCTAGCCACACTACTGCTCATCAGTTGTGTCACCATCTTAACTTTCATTTTTTGGTTGTAGAAATAAATATGGCGACGGATGAATGCCTCATTTCCAGTAAAAAGGGCCTCCGGCCACCTGCACTCACCAAGCGAAACGCAGAAGTAAACCACTCACGCACCAATCACGCTGGTTTTCTGTGAGGTCGTGGTACCACCCCGGTTCGAGCCGGCCCATCCGTGCGACAGCAAGACTGACGTCATTTCAGTATAATTACACAGAATGTCGTAAAGCGTTTAGTTTCCGAATTTTTTTTTAAATTCTTTATTAATGAGCTTATTCACAATATGAATATGTCGCTCCGTTAATTCATCACCAAAAAAAAACAATTACATAAGGTATACTTAAACTTATTACATTATAAAGTTCTCAAATCAATAATTAATTAGAGAAAGTTGAAGAAGATATGCAATTAGTTACAAAAAGTAAAATGAAAAGTTCCCAGATCAATCACATTTAGAAGTGAGTGATCGATCCGAGAACTTCACCTTGTAAAGCTTGACTAATATTTTTATATCGTCAGAATGTGGCTTAGCTAAAATTATATTACAATCAGCGAAATCTTTTAAAATGTGGTGGCATTTCTCATTACGAAAGGCAGCGTTGTGGGCACAATCCATCAAGACATGCATTAGGTCGTCTGGAACACCGCATTGATCACAGTTCGGTGACTGGATCTTTTTCATAAGGAATGCAAACTTTCTAGATGGAATGTGTCCAGTACGCAGCCTCATTATCACTACTGCATCCTGTTTCCGAATTATAAAGTATCAAAAATATACTAGTGGCGCCACATAATGCACCACGACTAACACGTGACGACGGTTTGTTTCGAACTGAGCCACGAAATTCTAGTAGTTGGCTTTTAAGCCATATACACGGCGCGCATTCCCGGCACGTATAACATTTCTACTAGCTGTATTAAGTGTTCTGTGGACAAGCCCATACAATTCAATAAACACCAACGAGATTTCAAAGATCTAGAAAGTAATGTGCTTGTCGTATTCGTAGTCATGTTTTCCTGAAATTCTGTGTTTTGGAAGGCTTTGTAATGTTCTGCGGATATCTTGGTCATGGATTTTACTACGCAGGGAAAACCCGAGAAGAGCCAACTTCATCGCTTGATGGGTTAATTTGAGTTTACTAATACGGGCGTTTACGGCGTATGCTACCGTATCAGGTGAAGACTGTATTCCCATTTCCCGTCTAGCACGACCCGTTGCAATATTTTGCTCCAACTGCATGGTAATTTTCTGCGAGCTTATCAATAATATGGTCCACCATTTTGCATTCTTCTGGGCACCCTACTTGAGCTTTAATCCAGTGAGATTTTGGATTTGACCTCTAGGTAGTCGTAGCACGAAGTTCATAAGAGGGATCTCTCTAGTCTGCTGTTAAGATTTAATGTGCCACTTACCATTCGATAATGGCTTTTTTACTATAGAAATCAAAGAGACATCGCTGAATAGTTGCCGCTTAGTCGTCACTCCACATCTGTAGTAAAAGTATTATAATTCAAAATATATAATATTATTACATTTACACATTACATACATGTATTTCATTCATAAACATATTATAATTTATAATTCAACATATAGAAGTTTTCTTTTCCACGAAGTCAGCTCTCTTGAGTTCTGTTCTCTAATATCAAAGTTCCCCACTCTCAGCATACCGTTTTATCTTGTACCTAATTTTGCGTATAACTTTGCCATTAACAACAAGTTATCAGAATGCAGTATTCACTTACCATCCTACCACTTATTAATCAAAATCATTATACCCACTTAACGTCAACACATTTTTTTCTGTGGTAACCCTGGTGATAAGTTGTTTAATGATTTACTCCCAAATACTTTTGTAAAATTAATATTAAAAGTTGATAATTGCCACCTCAAATTTGAGTTTTAGTTCTAAATTAAGGCCAATTTGTATTGTGTAATTTGTAAAGCTCGTAAATATCCGAATAAATAAAATTATTGTGACTCAAGACAAGAGATAGCAGTTAACGAACTTAATTTAAAGTTTTAAAGTTAGTATATATTTACTGTAATCCTTGTTATCCCTTTTTACATTTACGATATAACATAAAAGTGTTGTTGTTGTTTGAGATTTCATTTAAAATTGTTTTCTTGACAATTTGATTTGAGATTTGTTAAAATCCTACATAAAATTAGATATTTTCTTACTCTGCTTCTTTGATTTTCCATCTCTTTTGTTTTTTACTTTATAATACCTAGTAAAATGAATACTCAAACGCCAAGATGCGCCAGATGGAATACCATCTTCATCTTGTGCTCCAAAAATTTAATGCGCGCAAAAGCAGTGTGAGCAGTGGTTAAATAAAGGTATGACAATGAGTATGGTTTCGAAAAATACACAGTTAAAGAGTGATATGGAACATTTTTACAAGTTACATAGAGAATATACAGATATTTTAAATGAAAGGGATCAGCTCCAGAGGACATTCGATGTGTTTGACTGATGCAGCAAAGAATATAAGGAATCCCAATCACTAGTGTCGCTTCAAAGCGACAATGGCGTCTGGTGAACGTATTTTTTAAGATTTTATCTTCGCCTAAACATTAATTTTTTATTTTTTTATTTAAAAAACTTTATTGCACTTAAAATGTACAATTGGCGGACTTAATGCCTTTAGGCATTCTCTACCAGTCAACCATGAGCTAAGCAGAGAACTCTAGCAGGTGCCATAAATATGTGGATAATTTATACGTAAATGTAAATATATAAATAGACATACCATAAGTGTAAATACAAAAATAAATATACACAACTACAATTAACCTAAGTAATATATGATACATTTCATACATAATGTTTAACTAGTACATAATACATACATTTTAGGTATACTTACATACGAACATAACTAAAACAAATTAAATAATTTAAAATGTCAAGTCACATATAAGCAGAAACAATTAAATATGAAAGTTACTTGCTGGAAGAAGAAAGGTAGTGATCAGTCACCATCCTCTTAAATGTAGCAACAGAAGTCGGTTTTCTGATATGAGGGGGTAATTTATTCCATAGCCTTAGCATTCGCAGCGGCGAAAGACTGAGACATAAATTTGGTACGGTGAGGAAAAACACATAATGTAGTTCCCTCGGAGGATTGCAGGTTACGATCGTGAGAAGAACCCAAATACTGAAACTTGCATTTCAGGTATTGGGGTGTGCATGGATCATATAGGATTGAAAAAAGCGCGCGAAGAATTTTGATACATCTACGCTGATGGATAGAGAGCCATTTAAGCTTATAACGATATATGGATATATGATCGTATTTACGAAGGCCAAAAATAAAACGGATGCAATTATTTAATAAACGATTCAATTTGCACAAAAGTAGTTGACTCACATCAGAGTAACACACATCAGCACAATCAATGAGTGGTAAAACAAGCACTCGTACCAACATAGCCTTAGTCTCGGTTGGAAGGAAATTCTTGAAACGATAAAGGCCACGCAGGGTGATTGTCACTCTCCGGCTTATTTCGGCCACCTGAGATTGCCAACTTAAATTAGCATCAATCATTAACCCAAGGTCTTTAACTACTTGACTAAGAGGAATAATTGTGCTGTTGTAAATGATAGGCTCCCGTGAATTAAAATCTAATTTAGCTATACGGCGTGGACTACCGAGAATTATCGCTTGACATTTAACAGGATTGACAGCAATTCCATAATTTCTGCACCAGTCACAGATGGCCTCAAGATCTAGATTTAAAATTTCGATCGCGGAGTTAACCTCTACTGGATCAATCCGAGCGTACAGCTGTAAATCGTCAGCATACAGATGGTAGGAGCATTTGAAATTTACAGTTATGAGATTTATAAAAATAGAAAATAATAAAGGAGAAAGAATTCCGCCTTGTGGAACGCCAGTAGTAAGATCAGACCAATCAGAGAAAGACTGTTGGTTGATTTTAACTCTTTGCTGGCGACCACGAAGATAAGTTGATAACCAATCCGAAACTGACGAAGAGAAACCCATGTATTTAGAGATAGCAAGAAGAATGTCATTATCAACTGTACAGAAAGCATTGGAGAAGTCAATTAATACAAGAACCGTTAATTTTGATTCCTTCATACCCTCTCGTACGTCATCAAGAACTTTAAGGAGAGCAGTGGTTGTACTATGCCCAGGACGAAAACCTGATTGCAAGGGACTAAGAAGATTATTTTTATAAACGTAGCTGGATAACTGTTTGTATGCAGCTGATTCTAAAGTCTTTGAAAGAAAGGGAAGTATAGAAATTGGTCGAAAATGGTTAACAGATCTGGAATTATTTAACTTGGCAAGTGGAAGGACAAATGCTTTACGCCAAAAAGATGGAAAAACCCCAGTCGAGAAAAAAAAATTGATGATGTGGGTAATGATTGGGAGAATGTTTTCAAGTATGGGGATAATCATATTTCTACTCACATCATCATAGCCAGTTGCTTTAGATTTAATGGAAAAAATAATTTTACGAACATTTTCATCAGTTATTGGAAAAAAAGCACAGCATTTTGCGTCGATTTTGGGAAGTAATGAGATAAGAGAAATAGTTCTATGTTTAATGGAATTATCGACGTTAGTTGCCGAGGAGAAGTGCTTATTAAGATCATTGAGAGATATTGACCCCATATCAGGGCAATTCTTTAGTCTACCTAACCCAAGGGAATTAAGAAACTTCCAAGTGCTGGCTGGCGAAGAGCTTATAATATTCTTATGGATATGTCGGCGTTTTGCAGCTCGAACCATCTGATTGCATCTGTTTCTGGTAGCCTTATTTACATTCCAATTGGCATCACAGCGATTGTTTTTAAATCTTACAAAAGCCCGATCACGTTTTGCCATTGCTTTACGGATGTTACTGTCCATCCACGGTGCTGGGGGGCGCTTGACTTTAACATTACAAATCGGCGCTACTGCATCGTATAACTGAAGGATATTATTAGTCAGTGTCTCTACCATATGATTTACATCTGATGTATTAAAAATATCTGACCAATCTATTGAGGCGGTTTTCCGTTTCAACAACTCCATATCCAGAGTCGCAAAGCTACGCAGATGCAGAACAGGTGCGGTAACTTTAGGCGATTTGACTCTATAGGTAATGAATAGAAAATTAATGGCGCGAGAAACCAGAAGCCGGAAACTGCCCATGATTTACAACATGTTCAGTAGACGAAACGATTATCAAATCTAGCCATGAATCAGCAGTGTTAATATTAGAATGCGTGGGTCCAAGTGGGAGAATAGAGAAATTTACTGAATTCATGATCATTCGTAGTTCTCGCGATCTAGAAGAGTTCTGCAAAAGGTCAGTATTGAAGTTGCCCATAATTATGTGATGTGCGTACTCAGATGCGATATTCATGATAGCTGACTCAAGGTCATGAAAATAGTTAACTGAAGGCGGAGAATATACAACTCCAATAATAATTTTGTTTCCATTTAAGAGAACTTCTACGAAGAGATACTCAAGAGATCCAGATGCTATAGAAGGAGAAGATGCGATAACTTTATAACGGATACCACAGCGAAGGTAGATCGCCACTCCACCACCTCGGTTTCCTAGTCTATCATTTCGTAATAGCACAAAGCCGGGTATACTAAAAGAAGTCGAGAGTAGAGATGGTTTGAGCCAGGTTTCAGAGATTAAGATATCATGGATCGTGTCGGTAAAGATATCCAAAAGTTCGGAGAAATGATGTGGTAAGCTCTGCGCATTGATGTGACAAACATTGAAGTGTTTATGGGAATTTGTAAGTTGTCGAGCAATAAACATGTTTAGGCTAACCGATTCTGTTACCGAGTCTTCAGTGGACTTAACCTATCACTCACTGCGCCTGCCATAACAAAAAATAGCTTTGTACTGAGGCGTCCGTCGTCACCTCAGCTGGCGGCACTCGTTTTAAATATTTATATAATGTTTATTTTATTTTGTACAGCTCTTTGTTTCTAACGGATCTTGATAAAGTGTAATTACTGACGATACATTTTATTTTATGAATGAAATATCGTAAGTTTTTATTTTATTTTTATGTCCTTACAATCAATACAACATATTCTTCCTAAATGAACCGAAATTATGCATGTAATAATTATAATAATTCTACTTTTTCACTTGCAAACATTTGCTAAAAATTCGACAATAGACAGTTTGCGCGCGCTTACTAAACTCATTTTCGAAACCTTTTTGTGTATAGATTTTATATCGTCTTCCTTTATTTTTCTTATACAATCATATAGATATAACATTTAGCAATTACTAGTAAAAGTATTAACTATGGTATTCCAATAAGAAATATACTAATATTATCTTATTAGAAATCTTGACCGTTACGAATTGTTCGCGTAGAGGTTTCTTATTTCTACTTTTTTATCAATTGAAACATAAAAAATTACTGTTGTTATAACTTAAGTCATTCAAAAACATTACGTAGTAAAGATAAATAACATTACTTACAGTTTTTTTGAAAGAAAATCCAACTAAAATCACAATCACAAAACTTCAACGATTACGCAACCAACCGCACCGGCACGCAAAAGCGAATGGCTGTAATATTTGATGATTTCTATGTAACCGAGTGAATATAATGCTACAGAATATTCTTTAGTTCCTTCAGAATCGAATGAAAAAGTATTCAATCGAAAATATACTGTATTTTTATATCAATTAATGACAAAAATAGCAGCACGTAATGCGGACATGTATACATGTCCTCTGTACTTAGCGGTCACAAAACTTGGACCTGTCAACATGTCCACGGTATCTTAGGGTCCCGTCCTTGCCCCCGCGAGGCGGGTATGCGTAGGCATTTCCCCATGTTAAAAAAAGGGGTATGTTAAATCTGAGTCAGAAATCGAGTAGAAGGAACCATCATCAGACATTGTATTGTAAAACGAATTAATGTAAGGTATGTAAAATAGATATGATATTAATATATATATATATATATATATATATATATATATATATATATATATATATATATATATATATATATGTATATATATATATATATATATATATAAATATATAAATTATAGATATGTAAATAAAAAGGCACGCAGTTAATATAGGCACTAGCCCGCCGGTCGACTGTTTACAGTAAGCAAATAAGAACTCTACTAATCTAATCATAAACATTCAAGTATGTCTGAATATTAACGGTATAAGATTACAAAGGTAGGGTGAATTAAATTCGACATAATCTAAACAGCACAGAATTTAGATCATGTTGTGACATAACTGCTAGTAGTAAAATAATTAAAAAAAAAAACATTTAAATTGCTAATGTAAAATAAAAGAGAGAGAGAGAGAAAGAGAAGTAAAATATGCAATTATCCAATATTTCGCTTTGGTCAAAAGCCCGGTAGCTACCAATACAACATTAAATGAAAATCATTTCGTATTTAACCTATGCATGTCGTGCTATCTACTCTCTCCCAAAAGTACACTGTGCTATGTTTATTGTTTGTTGTTTTATGTTACTTGTCCATTTTGTTATTTTATTGTATACTAATATTACCTACTGTTCTATTACAAAATATTAATCCTATATATTTCTATCTAACACGCAAAAACATTAAAACTAGTACTGATATTTGAAATCATAGATTGGGTACAAATCATTATTAGGTATTATTATATTTAACAATCAGTATGATAATTAATAAAAGGTATACAGAATTATCTAATAGCATAGGTATCCGGTTGCATTATTTAATTCCATGTACTATTAAGCTATGGTACTATCTTTTTAAAAATATATAATGTAATGACTAAAATCCTAGACCTAATGTATTATGTAATGAAATCACTATAATTAAAACTTGTAGGTTGTGAATAGAAATAGTTAATCTAATACTTAATCAAATCTAATAGTAACTACTTAATTTGATGTAAAGAATAAAACAAGACACTTAAAACAAAAATAATGATCCTAATTAGAAATAAACAAATGCTTATTATTTACTAAATATTACTACACTAAATAGACCAAAAATTGTCTTCTTATGTTTGACTATAATAGAAAAATACAGGATAAAAAGAGTTAAAAGAAAAAGGTATAGGTATACTAGGTATATAAAAATTAAGCCCATGAAAGATTAACAATAGTGTCTTACTAAATTGTATCTTTAGTTATATAAAACAACTTAATATGTTGCAATTAGTTTATCAGTGAAACAATTATGATTGAGATGAGATTACGCTACAATGATTCCACAAAGAAAAACCGCATTATTTAATCTTACCAGCACGTCTGGTACGTGCTAGTTCAGACTTTCCAGATGACCGAGCTGCATTGTCACCTGATACCAACTGGCCGACGGGATCCGATTTCTTACCAAGAACAAATTTTTTAAGGTCTTCAGAAGTAAATACTTTATGCCGGCTTCCATCTGGCAATTTAATCGTGATGTTTCCGTCCAGCGTCCAAACGTTACGCATACCGAAAAGTTTGCGTGCTTCCATAAATACAGCTTTGCGTTGTTTAGTTAGGAATTCAGAAAGTATAAAGGGTGTGCCCTTAAGTGAAGCCTTTTTCCTCCAAACAGTGTAGCGGAGGGATGAATCAGTAAGTCTAAAAAGTACAGGCCTACTATGGCTCGTAGATATGCTGATCCAAGTCTGTGTACAACCTTGAAGGAGGAGGCTGTGATGTCGATGAGACCAAGGTTGTTTTCTAATATTGTGGTAACAATACCAGCTGTATTCTCATCAGCCTTTTCAGGTACTCCACTAAGGATGAGGTATTTCTTTCGGTGTCTCATTTCCAATGAATCGGCTAACTGGCTCACCTCGTAAATTTGCTGTCGCATTAGCTTGAAGATCTCCTGAACATAGTCGCGAAAAGCATTAAATTCTTTATTAATTTGCACAAGATTTTCTGGTTTAATCGAGGCAGTGCCAAGTTGATGCTCAAAGTCATCCATTCTTTTTGAAAGTGTAGCTTCTATTGTTCTTTGAGTTTCAGAAATATCGATAAGGTTAGTCATTTTATGTCAGTTGAATTCCGTAACGTGAAAATTGCACTTAAATAATTTGGTGTTGACACAGTCGCCGGCAGGTGTGTTCACTGTGTTATTTCTTCAACATTAAATTATTGTCCGCACAATATGAAATTAAATAGGCAATAATATTAAGATTAAACATGAAATTATGCTAGAAAAACACTATTTACACTAAATACATAAAATTCGATCACAGAAACGTGTGTTAACCTTTTGAGCACCTACCCACCATATGCATATACCATAAACATGTTCAAATTTGGAAGGAATACTAACAAAATCAATCTTAACTTTGGTTCAATTTATTTGATATACGAAGATGACAAAATTAAAAAAAAATCATTTAACCTATTTTCTATAATCTTAATATATACAAATTACTTGTCACAATGTTAGTACACGATGGACTCCTAAACTACTTACCCGATTTAAATCAAATTTGCACACAGTGCAATTGTGCAGTTTGGTTCAACTGGAGAGGTAGGATAGTTTTTTTGCCCATGAGTGACCCACAATTTTTTTTTTTCGAAATTTAACGATTTTTAATAGGACATGACAACGGGTCGTCAAAAAGGGTATAATAACGTCTGCCTAGTGCTTCTCTTAATCTTATACTAGGTTTAGTATAAGATTATAAACTAACATATCTATTTGTCGTCTAAACTCGTCGTTGGTGTTCTAGCGGCAAATTACGTTTGTCGCTTGTAAGCGTCGTAACATGACAAGCAGTATTGGCTAAGTCTATGAAAGTAACATATTAAATAAAATAAAAATAATAAAAAACTTAAAAGTCATTCAGATAATCTAAATAATGTTATTGTGTATAGTAATGACATAGGAAAAAAATTGAGAATGTCATTAAATAACTATTTAAAAAGGCAAGAGATAAGTAATTATTGTATGCCTGGAGCACAATTAAGTCAAATAATAAATAAAATAGAAACTAATAAATATTGCCATAATAGAATATTAGTCATTCTTGATGGAAGAAAAGTTAAACAAAAATCAAATTATGTTGAATATCTTAATAACTTTAATGTATATAAAGTTTTCTTGTTTATATTGCCTTACATATATGGCTGGTCAATAGAAAGTAATCTAAGATATGATAGAAATTTATTAATGAATAACTTGATACGTAATAATATTTTAATCTGAAATTGATTTGTAAGAATTATAAAAATTTATTTCATGTAACTCAAAACCTAAAAACTAGATACAGTGCGTGTTACCAGTGATGACTTATGGATCTGAGACATGTTTCTTCACTACTGGTCGTATGAGCTATAAAGAGAGCTATGCTCGGGGCTTCTCTGTGTGATAAACTTAGAAATGAGGATATCCGCAGGAGAACCATAGTAAACGACATATATATATATATATATATATATATATATATATATATATATATATATATATATATATATATATATATATATATATATATATATATATATATATATATATATATATAAGTACACTGATACACAGAGAACTTCCTCAAGAAATGCCACAAATCACGGTCCTGGGCCACCTGTACTCATGACTTTCTTTTATTCTTACCATGTTGCACTCTATCTCGCCGCATACATTTGGAAATCTGTATTTTAAGTTACCTGTGTACTTTCAAAGAATGTAGCCTTATCTCCCGTCTAACGACTTTTTAAAGCAAGAGAGGAAACGAAGCGTTTTATACCTTCTTCTGCGACGAATCTTGCATAACTTGACTCCAACCACATTGTTAGTTTCTACGAGTTTGTCGGTAATATACTAACTAGGCACTGAAATAGATTTACTAGGTAATATGATTCCTATTTTTAGGAGAAGTCCGTCTGGAAAGTTGCTGCTCGCATTGCAATTGCTGCCGCCAAATAACAATGCCAAAACACAGGCGTTCTGAAGGGTGTAGAAAGTATTATTATATACTGTTAAAATATTCAATAGTATTATCTCAAAGGTGGCACAGCATCTATAGCCCACACAAATTTGTTGCACATGTTTACAGTCTGCAGTAGCCTAAATAAGCTATAGGTTTGATTGTCACTTACATTATTTAAAAACACGTAACTGGTGGCTATAATCCGAAGCCTTTTTAACTGAGAATAAAAAGGATATTATGTTACGCGAACATTTAATTTTTTTATAGGATAGGATGACAGCAGCAGCCACTTACCATCAGGTGGACTGTGTGCTACAGTCCACATGATGGTAAGTGGTTGCTGCTGCCCATAGACATCTACATCTATCCTAGATTACGAATCAAAATGCAGATGCGTTGTCATCCGTGAGGACTTAGGTGGAATGCCTCGTTTCCAGTAAAAAGGGTATCCAGTTCTCTACATTCACCATACAAAACACAACAGCATTAAGCTACTATTTGACGCTGGTGTTCTGTGAAAGCGTGGTCTTTATTCCCCGGTGGAGCCGACCCATTCGTGCTACAACTATAACTGTAGCATGGCTCTCCAACATCAAGATATTGCATAATCCAAGATAATATAATATAAGATAAAATAATTATATAATCCATCATTTTCACCATTACCATTAATGTAGTTTAATTTGAATGCTTACTGCAGTGAGTAGTCGACCTACCACGAATTGTGGCACGCAGTGACGAACGTCTGGTATTTGTCCATGCTTGTTTGTTATATATAAGTAAAAGCCTTCAACTGTTTATTTTAAAATACTGTCCCAAAAGTGTTTTTAAATTTTAATGTTTATTTTGTTTAATGGTTTTAATGTGTGTTAGTAAAAACAAGTTGTCGAAACTTTTGCCGTCATAAAATATCTTAATTAATAAAAGAAAAAATTTAATAATTAAAACATTTAATGTTTTTACTAAAACTACTGTTAAAATATATCTCAATGCTACGGACTGATATTAAACGTAATAAACAAAATGTATCTAAAGTAACAAATGAATTTAATGTATTGTAAAATGTAAACTAAGGAACTGACTCTTATTCTAATATCTTATTGATAATAATATCTTCAACAGCCCGATAAGCAAAAACTAGTACCGCACGGCACACTGCAAGAGGTTGTTTTTAAAAATAAATTATTTAGTGTGTCAGCGAATATTCAACTTGCTCTCTTACTTACGCTTTTTCAATAATTATTAGCAATAACACGGCGTAATAAACTACACACACAGTCAAGTTTGATTACAATTCGATCATATGGTATGTACAGTGTGAGTGTGAGCACAATCACACATGTGTTGTGACGTTATAAACGTAATTATTTACATGATTATTAGATTAAATACGCACACCATCAGTATTATGCTGCTCAAAAGAGTAGGGTTTCGAAATCTGAACTCACTTTCATATATCTATTTTTATTTTCCATAC